>JANAVB010032022.1:0-65977 GCA_029216955.1 Iris pallida
TCTCTCCGGAAGGTATAACCTCTCCTCTAAACCATCCCTACATGCATATAGGTCTATTTTGAACCCATAGGAATGATCCCCATGGTTGTGTCTCCATTTTTGTCCATTTCGTGTTTTTGGAGACTTTTAGGAGTGTCCTATGGGTAGGATCGTGTTTTAGTGGAAAACCCTATTTGGACACATGTGGATTTATTGATATTAATTTATTGTTATTTTATATTATTCACAGATTTCTAGGTGTGTAGAGAGGTATTTCAAGTATATCTATAGTAGTTATATATATGTATAATATATGATATATATATAATATATATATATGTAAGCACCTAATGTATATAGATATATAGATATATATATATATATATATATATATGTATATATATATATATATATATAATATAGATATATATATATAATATAAAAATATATCTTATATATATATATATACATATAGGGGCTTATCATATATATATATATATATATATATTATATATATATATATATATATATATATATATATATATATATATAATATATATATATATATTATATATATATTAAAAAAAAAAAAAAAAAAATATATATATATATATTATATATATATATACATATATATATATATATATATATATATATATATATATATATATATATATATATATATATATATATATATACACATATAGGTGGCTTATATATATACACATATAGGTGGCTTATATATATATATATATATATATATATATATATATATATATATATATATATATATATATATATATATATATATATATATATATATATATATATATATATATGTATATGTATATACATATAGGTGGCTTACATATATATGTATATAAATGTTATATTTGTATGTGTTACATTGTGTCCATGTTTGGGGGAGATTTCGGCCAAGGGATAGGAGGATTTAGAATGTGTGTTGGTTGAGAGTGGTATGTATATGTGGTGTTTGAGAGATTGATAGTGAGAGTTGAGTGTAGAGAGTTGAGAGGAGTGTGAGAGAGTGGGAGGTTAGAGAGTGGTATATGAGATGAGGGGGAGAGGACTAGCTGATGTCTATTGGCTGTCACAAAATCAGTCCATCTAACTGCCCTTCATATCAGTCCTAAACACCCTCAAAACTCAGTCCTTGACTGTCCTAAACACCCTCAAAACTCAGTCCTTGACTGTCCTAACACAGTCCAATTTTAGTCCCCATTGCAGTCCTTGAACCCACCTAGGTGCTGCCACATTTTAGTCCCATTCAGCCCATGGAGTAGCCCCTACATAGCAGCCATACAACCCCCTAAAACCTGTCATTTTGCCCCATGAAATCAGTTCCTAACTGTCCTATTTTTAGCCCTCCAAACACAGCTATTAGCTGTCCCCAAGTGCCCAAAACCTGTCTAGTAGAAGTCCCAAACACCCCATTGCAGTCCCCATATCAGCCTTCAAATATCAGTCCTAAAATCAGCCTATATATGTATTTGTGGGTGTGAGATTATATATGTATTTGTGGGTGTGAGAGTATATATGTATGGTAGGTGTGAGAGTATATATGTATTTGTGTGTGTGAGTTTGTATATGTATGTGTGTGTGTGAGTCTAGATATGGGTATATAGGTGAGCCTGTATATGTAGCTTGGCCTATGTGTGAGAGCCTATAGGGGTATAGCAAATAACCTATATATTAGCCTATGTGTAAACCTAGAGGAAAGCCTATATGAGTGTGGTATCATGAGTGAGTGAGTAAGTGAGATTATGTGTGTGAGTGTTAGGATAATGTGAGAATGGTACAAGGGTAAGGGTAAGGTAAAGGGTAGATAGCCAACATGTGTTCTAATATAGATTAGATATCTAGGAAACCTATGTATCTTGGTAGGTAACCCTTAGATGGGATAGTATCTAACTACCCTAGGAAGCCTAGGCTAGTATCTTGGGTATTAGCGGGGTTTCCTTTGTAATGGGCAAGGTATCGGGATTACCTTGGTAAGGATAATATAGGTATTTGAGTTTAGAGTCTAAGATATGGTTAGAACTTGGTTCCCTTGGTTGGTAATGATCAAATGTAGTGCTCCTAGACTAGTTTTGACGTCGGTTGACCATTTTGAACAAAAGTCAACCGAGAGTCAAACTTAGCCTTTAAGCGACTAGATTTGACCGAAAGCAAACCAGAGTTGACCAGTTGACTGAAAGTCAACAGTTGGTCAACATTGGACTAGTTTGACCCAGGTTTGACTCAGTGTTGACCAGAGTTGACCAGAGTTGACTTTTTGACCAAAAGTCAACTGTAAGTCAACCATTGACCCAAATTGACCTAGTTTGACTTGGATTGATTTCCTGTGACCTTGGTTGTCCTAGTGTGACCCAGTTTGGCTCAGTATGACCTAGTATGACCCAGTATGACCTACTATGACTCAGTTTGACCTATATTGACCTAGATTCATTTAGAATGCATTGAATTGCATCTTATTATCATTTTAGACTCATAGTGACTTGTACTGTTCTATAGGAGACAGACACCACTCCTCGGACAGTATATTCTCTTCAGACACTCAGGATATCAGGCGAGTACATTCTCTGACCGTTTCATACTTGTCTGGATTTATATTCTTGCTCTAGATTACTGTACTTGATGCTGACACGATTGTTATCACGGATTGGTACTATATGGATCTTCTTTTGAGATGTTATCCCCTTGTATTCACTAAATACATATTATGATGAGCGTTTCACTTACATATTGTATTTATTGAATACCCTTATCCTTGTATACTCATTGTGCATATTGTACTCTCATTATCACATGAGCCCCAGGGATAGACCATTGTACAACTATTGTATAACATTGTACATCTATTGTATAATATTGTACATCTATTGTATAACATTGTATATACTATTGTACAAGATGACGTAACTGGAGTGGATCCTTGTGTATTGATTGGGGAGGGGGAGTAGAATTGGTTATGTAATTAAATCCTATTGTACAATATTGTATAACTATTATATATGTCTATTGTACACTTACGTACAATGGAGTTACCATTGCATTGTCCTAGACCATTTACATAACCATATTGTGCTCTAAATCACATGTTACCTACAGTTCTTACTTATCGTATATAGATATTTTCTATTATCAAATCTCTGCTGTTTTTCATATACATTCTTCTTTCAGCGTTTCCTGTACATTACTCTATTGCATGCTTTGTATTTCCTAACATGATATGAACTGCGTGAGTTGTTTTGTGCTCGCTCCTGTCCTGACTGGACCTGTTGAAAATATTACAGAGGATGAGGCCTGCATAGACACCTACTATGGGACAACTGTAGATGGTTCTTATGACCAGATTTCCAGTCGGATCTAGTAGCTATAGAGACTGAGGCTCCCTAGTTTAGGTTTTACTATTTCTGTCATTTGAGATCTGGATTGTATATATTCTTTCATATTCAGTAGTTGAGACTTGTATTTCTGGATGTTTGCTGAGATGTTATCTTAGACACTTAGACTCTCTGGTTGTATTTATGTGGATTTTCTCATTTCAGTATTTATTTATCTATCTATCTTCCTATCATATCATTCTGCCTTAGATGTGATTGAGACTGTATATTGCTATATCACCTCCATTCGGAGTGTATATACTGTACAGGTACCTTTATATTATTAGATGATTGACCTAGGACAGTGTTCTACCGCCGACACTACGGCGTAGACTGGGCGTCGTTACGTTCTCGTACCCTCACAGTGGGTGCGGGTCGTGACACGTTTTTAGTGGTGGCCCATGCAGGTCGAGTTTATGTAGTGGTATTTGAACTAGAGTATCACTACAGCCTGTAATAGAATTAGGATATTTTGATGGTACTCAATCACATTAGGAAAAACTCTTATCAAATTCATACCATCTCAGTTCTTGCTGATATTGTTTTCCCTTGACTATAACTGTCCTCCCTTGCTATTTCGACTCATTCTCAGCAATTGTTTCCTTGATCTGTCTCCAGGATGGTTGAGACGAGATCACGTTGCCAAGGCCATGGGGACGCCGATGAGAGGTCTGCCACCTCTTATACCTGTAGAAGCATGAAAAAGATGGGATCTTTCTTTTAATCCCACATCGAAAAGGAGAAGAAGGGAGGCCTCATTCCACTCTATATATAGAGACCTCTTGCCTCCTTTGAAAAGGGCACCAAAAGAAATAAAGAAGAGGGAGCCCATTATCCAGGGAGCCCGTTCGAGCCACAAAACTTGCAGTATTCTTCTGGGTTGGTTGCAAGTTCTTCACTCGCTGTCATGGCGAGGATAATTTGGACTCTGAGTACTATACACCCCACGGGCTGGTATGAAGAAGTCCAAGGCGGCACGGGCCATGCGCCTCAAACGTGCTATGCCAGCAGTAAACCAGAAGCATGCGCTCACAATCATGCGCGCTGCTGATGGTAAGCTGTACAAGGTCGACTCGGGTGCTGCGGCGCCAGAAACGAGTCGACCTTCAAAGTCCTTGTCTCACTTGGGCGCATCTATTGCGTTCACAACCAAGTCGAGCAAGGCAAAACACAGTGGTCTTGAACTCCCGTGCCTCCTCTGGTTGTGCGTCTGATGTCCGTTCAAGTCACTTCAAATGCTGTGGTTCCCCCACTACTGATCGGGATTCCTGTTTGGTATTAGATCAGGGGGCGCAGCACTCACTTGACCACCCCAGCACTTGGCTTTGCCATGCGCCTGAAGGGGTGCGAAGGTGGCACTCTCACTTGACCACCCCGATGCTTGGCCTTGCCATACGTCTGAAGGGGGTACGAAGGTGGCACTCTCCTCCAACGATCTGCGCAACGTGATCACTCACAAGCGCCGATCAGGAGAGCCGACCAACAAAGCATAATGTGCCCCTCACAGGGCACACTTGTGCTACGGTCGTCATCAACTGCTGCTACCGCAAGACAGTGGCTCCACCACCAAGGCAGTCTGTGTTCCAACAGTTGCAATATGCTGTACATGTCTCCCAGCACATCACTCCGCCCCGTCAGAGTGAATCACTTCTTCGTCAACGTACAGGCGCATCTACCAGCCTGGGGCTCTTATCTTCTGAAGGAGTTCACCGTCAAAGCTTCTTTGAACAAGAAGAACCATCATCCACAGTACAATGTCTTGCCAAAGAGGAGGATCAGTCGAATCCATCTTCGTCGAGAAGTCAAGGGAGAGACAACAAGACTCTCTCAAACTGTTGCTATTCATAGGCCAGGGCAAATCAAACCCATGCGCCAAGTGGCAACCTTCCCGAAGTCAGTGCAATGAACTTGTATTTTTGATGAATGAACTCGCCTCTTCGAATTCAGCTAAGTCAGGGAGCCACTAATGCTCTGAAGAACTCAACAGATGGACCAATGAAGATGCGCCATGCACAGACGCGCCCTTCAACATCAAGCGCATCACACAGACGCGCCCTTCAATATCAAGCGAGTCAGCACATACGCGCCCTTCAGTACCAAGCGCATCACAGAGGATGCGCCCCCATACGCCTAGTGGAATGCCAATTGACGCGCCCACTCAGCTGTCCATCGAATGTCAGAAACATTAAATGCTGAACTAACAGAGTTGGCAGCACACCTCCCAAAGTCTGAACAGTTGACAAATTTTTCAGAAGACGAAGCGTCGGCAACGTCAGCATCATCATTACCTTTACTCCGACGGCTACTGCCACGTGGCCACCCAACCATTCGCATGCGCCTCCGCAGCCATGCGCCCAAATCTGCATACGCCTAAAAGCCATGCGCCCCAGACTTTTCACTGATCCCTAAAGACAGAAGGAAAGTCTCCATTTGAAGCTCTATATGCACCTCAAAAGCCATGCGCCCAGAATAGTTCGTGACTCCTAAAGGTTACGAACCAAAGTCTTCTCATGCGCCCAGTCCTAGGCGTATCCTACCAAATCATTCCCCCCATCAAATCCGAGATCTCCGAGCCATGAGTCGACGACACGTGTCCTTTGACTCAACTCACCCAAGATTTCAGCAACAGAAAGATCTTCTCCTCTGCTACGTGCCGGCTCACAACAGCAGTATGAAGAATTCAACCCTTCGATCAGGGCGCATCGTCCATGCGCCTCCATCAGCAATCACCACGTGGCGTCCCCGCGTACAGGCGCATCCTACGTGCGCGTATGAGCAGCCGGCCTGCAAAGCTATAAATAGAAGGATCATTTCCTTCACACACACACAGAACGATCCTACGTACAAAAAATGAAAAAACACACCACCAGAGAGGCAGATACAGACACTCAACGTCTTCCTCCTCTAGGCAAGCTCCAGCACCCAGAGCAATCCAAACCTTCAGAGAATCGATAACCGTCGTCAGATCGTCAACGGAGTCAACGTATTACTACTCACTCCATCGGCACAAGGGACCCAGATAAACAAAAGTGTACTCCTAGGACTACATCTAAGTCCTATATTGTAACACTGTTCTGTTTGTATTGAAATTTACCATAAAAGAATTTTAATGGCAAACAAGCTGACGACTCTGCTGGAGACCTCTTTCTCCTCCACCGAGAAAGCTGTGTCGCAATCCGACGACGTGAAGGTGGGCTCCTCCCACAAGACGCTGGACATACGCCTCAATCAACAGGCGTATGAGGAGTTCATCTTTGAAGGAAGTACGAGTCCTTCGAAGCGGCTGGCGAAGCCGAAGAAGACCCGCCGAGTCTGGGTGCGCAAGGTCGACGCCTCGGGCACCACCACCGAAGGGGATGCGCCAATCCAGCCATCCCTTCCTGCTGACGTCCTCAGCAACCAAGATGCGCCCACAGGTGCAGCGCATCTCTCGGGGAAGCGTGCGGCTAACCACATTCCCCAGCCATCTTCCTCTCAGGCGAGGAAGATACGTCGACGGAGCAGGGGCGCAGCCAATGCCCCGCACATCACCTCTGATGTGCCACAGAAAGTCTCTATCTTTGACAGACTCTCTCGCTGTAATGGCGAGGAGAATTAGATTCTGAGTACTATGCACCCCAGCGGGCTGGTACGAAGAAATCCAAGGCGGCACGGGCCATGCGCCCCAAACGTGCTATGCCAGCAGCAAGCCAGAAGCATGCGCTCACAATCATATACGCTGCTGATGGTAAGCTGTACAAGGTCGACTCGAGTTCTGCGGCACCAGAAACGAGCCGACCTTCAAAGTCCTCGTCTCACTTGGGCGCATCTATTGCGTGCACAACCAAGTCGAGTGAGGCAAATTCAGTGGTCTTGAACTCCTGCGCCTCCTCTGGTTGTGCGTCTGAGGTCCGTTCAAGTCACTTCAAATGGTGTGGTTCCCCCACTACTGATCGGGATGCCTGTTTGGTATTAGATCAGGGGACGCAACACTCACTTGACCACCCCGACGCTTGGCCTTGCCATGTGCCTGAAGGGGGTATGAAGGTGGCACTCTCCTCCAACGATCTGCGTAACGTGATCACTCACAAGCGTCGATCAGGAGAGTCGACTGACAAGCACGATGCGCCCCTTACAGGGCACACTTGTGATGTTGTCACTATCAACTGCTGTTGCAAAGTGGCAGTCCCACCAAGGTAGTCGGTGTTCCAGCGGCTGCAATCATCGACACCTCTTCGATGTCGCCTCGAAAAGAAGGTGTCAACAGAAGAAGTGCCAAGGGTTGCTTCATGTAACGTAATCTCTAACTCCTCGTCAGTCCGAAAGACGACTGGCAATTCCTCTTCCTCGTCCAAAAGCCAGCCGAGGAAGACCAAGACAGCTGTCTCATCATCCGGAGTGTTCGAAGGCACTCGGGGGAGGAAGAAGATCTTGGAGGAAGCTGGGGGTAGTCAGACCCTTGTCGAGCCTCCTTCCGAAGACGATGGTGTCCAAAGTACATCTAGGGCGGATCCTCGAGGCGAAGTCAGCCTCCCAGAAGCTCTTGAAGACAAAGATATCCCCCAGAACATAGCTGGGGGTGGTCTGGCATCTGCGGACCCGAGTTCCGGAGACGAAGAGGCCCTTCAAGACGAAGCTGAGGGTGATCAGGCCCTTGCAGATGCGTCCGTGGTGAGTGTTCTCCCGAACATAGCTGGGGGTCGCCAAGACGAGGCTCTAGGAGAGGCAACTCCCCTACAGAGTGAGGCCGAGAGTGAAGCCTCGACCCATCCATCCACTCCCGGCCGCGTCATGACAGTAAACGCGACTGGGGCTGATATCGAGTCTGATGCGCCACAAGCAGACCTCGTCCAGCGCATAGATACCCTGGAGGGAGGACTCAAAACCCTCTCTGCCTCCATGCAAACACTGACTCAAGCAGTGTTTGAGATACGGTCAGCTTTGGCCAGGACACCTTCTACCGGACCCGACCCAGGGGCCAATGGAGGATCGAGTATACCCCTTCAACGGGTATCCTCGGACACAGATCGCCGAGAAGCACCTCGAACGTCGGAGCCCTCAAATGCTCAACATCAGGTGGTACCACCTTCCCCGACTCCTAGCTCCACGGAGGACGTGGTCGAGATGATCAGGGACTTGCGCGAGCGCTTTGAGTCCAAAACGAGACAAGAGGAGCGCCAAAAGATGGGCATCCCCCAGCCTTATCCCCTCGAGTGGAACAAGGTGGTTTATCCTCCAAAGTATAAACCACAAACACTGACATCGTACGACGGGAAGGACTCTCCGCGTCGCTACCTGACGTACTTCCAGTCTCAAACGGGACATCTTCCGAAGGAGGACGCGCTACTTACTAGCATATTTGTCGGGGCACTGAAGGGAGTGGCGTACGACTGGTACTGCAGCCTCTCCGACAATTCCATATCTTCCTTCGACGACCTCACGCACCTCTTCCTTGACCGCTTCTACGACGGCAGGAAGGACATGACGATGGCATCCCTCATAGAGATACGCCAGACGGAGAAGGAAACGGTTCGGGTGTTCATCGAACGCTTCCGACAAGCCTGCTTCAGACTACCTCCGGGCATGCCAGAATATGCGCTCCTCTCCTCCTCCAGCATGAACATGCTGCCTGCAGTCAAACTCTGGCTCAACTCCACTCCTCCTCCCGACTGGAGTTCCTTGATCATTGAAGCCGAAGCCGCAGAAAAGAAGGCGGCCAATGCACGTCTTCTGGGAGTCAGCTTCCCCGCCTTTGATGACAAGGGGAAACGGCCTGCAGCCAATAGCCCCAGACGGGAGACAATGGAGAAACAGGCATTGACTGTCAATGCCTCAAAAGGTGCGTCGGCACCTACTCAGAAGCCTCCACTTGCACCAAGGCCAAAGGAGGTTTATTCGTTCAACGACGAAGACACCCTGCAACTCTTTGAGATACTGAAGCAGGGTGACAAGATCAAGCTGCCGGACCCAAAGCGTCCCGACGAAGTTGGAAAAGTGGACAACCTGAGGTACTGTCACTACCATCGGTTTGTCGGACACCCAACCAAGGACTGCTATATCCTTAAGAATTACATCCAGCGCAGGATCAATACGGATGTAATCTCCGTCGACTACGAGGAGAATACGGTATCGGCCAACGTGGTGTCACTCCAGTTCGGCACCTTGCCGCCAACAACAACACAGGATAGCGTCGTCCCCATCCCTAAGGCGACAATGGAGGTGGTTAACTTACCACCTACCCGTGACAACGTGAGTGGACTCATCCCACTCACCACATCTCGAGGAGAGGTCCTATGGGTTCACCCCAACCTCGTCTCCGAGGTGACTCAACCGGAGGTACGCCCTACCTCCAAATCCAAAGGCAGGAAGATCAAGTCTTGCCGTACGATCTCTTTTTCAATGGAAGAGGCACTTCCTGTGCAGACACGTTCACAACAGAACGTCCAACCCGACGAAGCTGCCGTCGAGGTGGTGCCTCCTTGTACCGTCCCTGCTGCCCAGGAGGAGGGTCCATCTAAACCCTCAGCAGCCAATAAGCAGAAGCATGTGGAGGCTCGTTTCGACAGACCTCTACGAAAGGAGAATGCTTCGGGGCTAGCCAAGACCCATAACTTTGACATACTGGCACAACTGGCCAGTACTCCTGCCCGCCTATCTTTCTTCGAGCTCCTGCATCTTTCCAAAGACTCCCGAGAAGCCCTATGTGAAGCTCTGAAGGATGCTGAATCCTTTCTCAGTCAGGTCAAGCAGCCTGAAGATCTTCCAACTACATGTGCATACTGTCATTGTGCGGATGAAGTTATCCCGAACATAACTTTCACCCAACAAGACATGCTTCTCAAGCACAACCGACATAACCGGCCGATGTATTATACAGGGTATATCGGTTCAGTCAAGGTGAAGCGGATTCAGATCGATCCGGGGTCTTCCCTCAGCATCATCCCGAAGACGCTGCTCTCAACACTGGGGATCCCAAACATCCTGCTCGGTCGACCATGGCTGCATGAGTACATGGTGGTGCCATCCACGCTCCACCAGTGTATGAAGTATGTGTCCACCAACGGTGTCATCCGGACGGAGTTCGTAGACATTGACCCTTTCAAAGGGATTGAAGCCTACTTCACCGATGCCGACTTATACAAGTCACCTGATGAGGAGGAAGCCAATGATGCTGACGACGAAGCAGAAACGGCAGCAGAGCCGGACATGGAGCCTGAGGTCACTCCCGATGCTCCTTTGAAGATTCAACTCAAAGACAAACCGCCTCAGAAGTTGCCTCCCATGAGCATTAAGCTACCCGGGAAAGCACCAGCTGCTCCTGAAGCTCCCCTGAAGATACGGCTCAAGGGAAAGCCGCCTCAAACATCGGCTCCCCTCGTGGCAAAACTACAGGGGAAGACGCCAGTCACTGGAGGCACAGCGGAGGCACCTCTCAAGGTGCGTCTTAAAGGCAGGCCGCCGCCATCCCAGCCGCCAGAGAAGGTCCACGTAGTCCTCTCGAACTCCAAGACCAACACTGTGGTGGACGCTCCCGATCCTACTCTAGTACTTACAGATGAAGAGCTGAGGGATTATATCTCCACTGACGTAGATGCTCCCTCACTGGATAATGTAATCCCGCGGGATAAAATCTCGTATTTTATCAATAATAGAGTGTCTTTTAATTATTCTTGTCTTCCATATTAGAATGTCATGTATACATTAGATAACGCTCTACGGTCGTTGCAAACACAAATAACGACCGTCCATCATAGTCCAGCCACATAGTCGAGACGAAGAATCCATCATCTTCGGCAAAGTTAAGCGTCATCAAGACCTCCCGCCACTCGAGCCAGAACCAAATGCTGGCAGAATGCAACTCTATCGGTACACAGACGTCGCAAAGTACCTCATCCAGAAGATGGGTTATGACCTAAAAAGCAACAAAGGCCTGAACTACGACAAAGGTCGACGTCTCCCTCTCCGGCTTCCGACTCCTAAAGGGAAGCCGCAGGACTACTACAATAGAACTCGATGGGGGGTAGGCTATGTCACGCCACCGTCAACTCCGAAAAGTTCAGACGCAGAAGGGATAGAACATTGTCACTCGTCTGAAGCATCAACATGGGACTCCGCTACCAGTATCGGCTCAGTCTTTAAGAGAGTGCTGTCAGCCAATATGATGTCTGCACAATCTCAAGAAGAAGAAGGCGAAGACCAAGCGCCAGAATTCTTCGAAGAAGAACCCTGGGCTCAACGCCTAGGAGAACAATGGGAGTCTCATTTCGAGTTACATGAACCTCCAACCGAAGACGAAGTCGAGCAGATCGACCTTGGGGATGGATCTTCTTCCAAACCCATCTTCGTCAGCAAAAGCCTGAAAGGAGAAGACCGAGAATCTTTAATCCAGCTGGCTAAAGAGTATATTGACGTCTTCGCCTGGAGCTACGAAGATATGTTGGGACTTGATCCCCAGATCACGATGCATAGGCTGAACTTCTTACCTGATGCCAAGCCTATCAAGCAATAACAGCGGCGCTTCCGTCCGGACATCATGAACGCCATCGATCAGGAGGTGGACAAGCTCTTGACCAGCGGCTTCATCCGTGAAGAAGAACACCCAGATGGGGTAGCCAACGTCGTCTCCGTCACCAAAAAGAATGGCAAGATACGAGTTTGTATCGACTTCAGGGATCTCAACTCTGCTTGCCCGAAGGATGAATTCCCGCTTCCAATCACCGACGTGATAATCGACAACACATGTGGCTTCGAGCGCATGTCTTTCATGGACGGATATTCGGGCTATAACCAGATCAAGATGTTCCCCGATGACGCAAAATACACGTCATTTAGGACTCCAAAGGGCATTTTCTGTTACACAGTGATGCCCTTCGGCTTGAAGAACGCCGGTGCGACATACCAACGAGCTATGAGCACCATTTTTTGTCAGCACCTTCGCACGACAGTCGAATGCTATGTTGACGACATTGCATTCAAGAGCCGTCTCAAAGGAGATCACCTGCAAGACCTCAAGACAGTCTTCGATCTCATGCGGGCGCATCAACTCAAGATGAACCCCGATAAATCCTTCCTGGGGGTTTCTAGCGGAAAGTTCTTGGGCTTCATCATCACGGCGAAAGGCATTCATGTCGATCCCGAGAAGACCAAAGCCATCCTTGATATGGACCCTCCGAAGAACCTTCGAGAACTTCGAGGCCTACAGGGACGTCTGGCAAACATTCGGAGGTTCATAGCAAACCTCTCCGGCAAATGTCAACCCTTCACCCAGCTCATGAAGAAGGGAGTCTCTTACGTCTGGACAGAGGAATGCCAAAAGGCTTTCGACGACATCAAAGCCTACTTGACGAGCCCACTAGTCCTGGTGGCACCCGTCGTCGGCAAACCGTTTCTCCTTTACGTCCATGCCATGGATCATTCTTCGGCGCTCTGCTAGCTCAGAACAGCGATACAGGCTATGAGCAAGCAATCTACTACCTCAGTCGAACACTCATCGGGGCCGAACACCGGTACATCCCCGTTAAAAAGGAGTGCTTGGCTTTAGTATTTGCCATCCAGAAGACTCGTCATTATGTCTCGGGCCAGACAATTCATGTCATTTCCTGAGTCAATCCGCTCAGAGTCCTCATGACGAAGCCAGGATCATTGAACTTCCGGCTAGCTACATGGGCGATCTTGTTAACACCGTACAACATGGTGTTTGTTCCGCAAAAAGCTATTAAGGGTCAAGCTCTGGCCGACTTTTTAGCTGCACACCCCATCCCTGAGTCCTCAAAACTCTATGAAGACATCCCGGATGAGGTCCAAGAATCAAACGTCACCGAAGAAGGCTCCGTCTGGCGGATGTTTTTCAATGGCGCTTCAAGAACAGGCCCCAAAAGGCCAAATTGTCGCAGGAGTGGGGGTGGTGTTAGTCTCCCCCGATCAACTGGTCATCCAGCGTGCTTACTCCCTTTCAAAGCCGTGCTCCAACAATGTTGTCGAGTACAACGCGCTCATTATGGGACTCCAGCTGGCGCAACAGCTGGGGGTAAATCATCTGGAAGCTTACGGTGACTCAAAACTCGTCGTAAACCAGATCAGAGGGCAATACGAAGTTCGCCATGAAGATCTGATCCCTTACCACGAAGTTGCATTGAAGATCATTTCAACCTTCACTGGGTTCTTCATCGAATATGTACCCCGTCTACAAAACTTAGAGGCCGACGCTCTGGCTGGCCTCGCGGCCTCATTGGCAGCGCCCCTCGGGATTCAACACTATGTCACCACAGTCGGAAGAGACTTGGTCTGTCCTAAAAACAACCTATGCTCACATATGGCCTATGCCATGTCGACAAATACTGGTGTTAATGTCCGAGACTGGAGGTTTCCGTTCATCGACTTTACTGTCTACAGAATTCTTCCAGAAGACCCGAAAGAAGTCGTCTCAGTTAGGAGATGCTCTCTTCGATTCTACTACGATACAGCCACTAAAATGCTGTACCAGCGCTCTTAATGGACTTCTCCTTCGATGTTTGTCCAACGAAGAAGCGGCCGAAGCCCTTCGAGAAGCTCACGACGGAACTTGCGGGGTCCATCAACCTGGCCCTAAGTTGCAGGACCGACTGCGACGCATGGGCTACTACTGGCCAACCATGGCCGCTGATGCTGTTGAATATGCTAAGAAGTGCCATGCATGCCAGCTTCACGTAGACTTCATACATACACCATCAGAACCACTGCATCCTACAGTCGCCTCCTGGCCCTTCGAAGCTTGGGGCATGGACATCGTGGGACCGATCACCCCTCCTTCATCGAGAGGATACCGCTTCATCCTAGCAATCACCGACTACTTCTCCAAATGGACAGAAGCAGTTCCGCTAGCAGAAGTAAAAAGCTCCAGAGTGATCAGCTTCATCAAGCACCACGTCATCTACCATTTTGGGGTGTCCCGGAGGATTATTCATGATAATGGTCCTCAGTTCATCAGCCATATTTTCAGCAGATTCTGTGATAAGAATCGTATTCAAAACGTGGCATCAACCGCCTACAATCCGACTGCAAACGGATTAGCAGAGGCGTTTAACAAGACTATTGTCAGGCTACTCAAGAAAGTCGTGTCATCTAACAAACGCGACTGGGACGAAAAGCTCGGCGAATTCCTTTGGGCCTATCGTACAATGGTACGGACCCCAACAGGCAACACACCATTCTCCCTGGTCTACGGGAGCGAAGCGGTATTGCCTCTCGAGATTCAGATACCTTCACTTCGCGTAGCAATCACAAACCAACTCAAAGAAGAAGACAATCAACGTCGTCGTCTGCGGGAACTGGAGGCACTTGATGAAAAGCGTCTCCTAGCTCAACAACGCATCGAACTCTACCAAGCCCGTATATCACAGGCTTTCAACAAGAAGGTCAAGCAGAGGACTTTCTAAGTTGGCGACCTGGTTCTGGCAGTCAGGAGGCCGACGGTGTTAACTCACAAGACACCAGGAAAGTTCGAGCCCAAGTGGGAAGGACCTTTCATTATAGAGACGGTATACTCAAACGGTGCTTACCGCCTCGCCAACCCTAATGGGGACTTGTTCATGATGCCCATCAACGACAAGTTCCTACAGAAGTACTACTCTTGACATCTTTCAGACATGTACTTCCACAAGGGGATCTGTGGATCCAATCATCTGGACTCACAGACAATTCCCTTCCAACAAAATCATACGCTTCTGGAACCCAGCTGTTCTGTAGTATCCTCCAGTAGAAGGACAACCACGTCCACATCACCTCTGAGTTGTTCCCCTACGCCCTACAAAGCAGAATCTTATACCCCGTAAGACTGGCCGGGGCAACCCAACCACCCTCACTACTACTGCCGACACCACCACCCGACCACCGCCGTCGTCCCCATCCCTCCGGTCGCCACCCTCAGATCCACCGCCACCAATACCATCAACCCTCGCCACCACCGTTAGCCACCACCACCACCATCAGAGAGAGAGAGAGAGATTGTGAGAACCTCACCTGAATCGCCCCGTCAAGCTCCTCCGGCGGCCGACGGTGAACCACCGCCACTAGGGCACTGTCGCCTTCGCTGCGCGAGTCCATCCCGTCCGCCGCCATGACCGCGACCCCGCCGGAGCTCCTTCGCCGGCGTTGCTCCGCGCCGAAACCGCTCCGCCGGCGCAGCCCCGCCGTCCCCAGTCCTCGTGAGCCCCGCCCCCTTTTTCTTTCTCAGCAGTTCATTTAGGTTTAGCCATTTAATCTATTCATAAGTTATAGTTATTTAATATTTATAAATATTAGTTTATTAATATATTAGTTATATAATATAATATATATTAGTTATATATAATAGTTGGTATATGATAGTTTATAAATTGTAATATAATAATTGTATAATAGTTTATAATAATTGTTAATTAGTTTATAAATTATTAATATAATATTATGTATAATAGTTTTATAATAATGTATATTAGTTCATCATAAATGCATGTTAGTTTATATATACATATTGTAGTAATAGTTGAAATAATTTGGTATTTATAGTTATTTCTCATCATTACTATTAAAGGTATTATTTGTAATTTTGTTACTAATATTATTAATGTTATCAATTTATTTATTGATTTACAATTAGAGAATTAATAAATGGTTTTAGCCTAAAAGTTTGATTATAATAAAAATATTCTTTTCGAGTATTTGTTTTTTAAGTTTTGACCTAAATTCATATTTGACAAAATAGGGATATTGGTACAGAAATGATTTTCTGAGTTTTGAAATATCATCTAAAATATGTTGATTAATGCAGATATATTTTTATTGTTATAAGGATTTCCAAAATTTATTATATTTATTTAATTATATTTTTCTGAAATCATAAATCGTGATTATGATAGTCATTTTCTATGCTTGATTTGATTAGTGTATCAAACCCTGATTTTAGACTTTGATATACCAACTAGGCTATTTGGACTATTCTGGACTCATTGGGACTGCCCGTGTCATCGTCTGGGACCCTCTGTAGAGCATAGCAGTGTACCTACCTCGTGTCGACACGTTTGTGTCGCGTACGTCGAGGCGAGTACATTCTCTGATCATTTTATATCCTGCTTAGAATTATTTCCTGCATTAGATTACTTTACTTGTACTGTCACATTGGTCACACGGATTGGTACTATATGGATCCCTTCTTAAGATGTTATCCTTAGGGAGCATCGGGTACTCTATGTTCTGTGCGTTTCACTTAACATAGCGTATCACTATGCTTCGTTGATTCTTCGATCACTTGTGACATATATTCTTATGATCACAGAGTCTTCCTGGAATCCTTATCCCATTTATGGGTCTACTATGTATCACCCTTCGGGGGCTTATCACCTTTCGGAGGCTTATCACCTTTCGGAGGCTTACCACCCTTCGGGGGCTGTACATAGTATCATAACATAACCTGGTTGGATCCTTGTGTATTGATTGGTGCTACGGGGGAGTAGAAGTGGACATGTGAATAATACACTAGTAGTGTAGCATCAGAATCATTCCATAGTGTAGCATCAGAATCATCCCATGCCATTTACATGTCCATGTTGTACTCTGACTCACTAGCCACATGTTAGTTCTCTATTTATTGTAGATATTTCAATTACAGCATTCTCTCTCTGTTTACATACTGTATTTCTTTCAGTACCTGTATCTTACTTTACTGCATGATTATATTTTCTAAACTGCTATGATCTGTTGAGATGTACGGTACTCGCTCCTGTCCTGACTGGACCTATTGATAAATTTTACAGATAGCCTGGAGGTTGCCTGCTAGCCTAGAGGAGACACACTAGAGGTTGTTTAGATAGTTATTTCATTTGTCTGGAGTTATATTTACTTTGTGGATTACTGTATTTGAGTTTTGAGATTTGAGATGTATTTCTGGGTTTGTGTATCTTAGACAATTAGATTCTATCTCCTGTATCTCTTTTGGATTTTATGTTTTATCTATCCTTATCATGCTCTACCTTAGATGTGATTGAGTCTGTATCTGCTATGTCACCCCCATTCGGGGAGTATAAACTGCTTAGCATTATATTGTTAAATGTTGTGACCTAGGACAGTGTTCTACCGCCGACACTGCGGCGTAGGCTGGGCGTAGTTACGTTCTCGTACCCTAACAGTGGGTGCGGGTCGTGACAGACTACGCTATCCTTCATGTTTACCACATCCACATTACCTCTGAGTAAACATCCCGTACAGAGAACCCCCGCGTTGCCGTACATTTTTCGCAGAACTTCCACGTCCACATTACCTCTGAGTAGTTTCGCGTATCCCCCAGAGTCATTCCTACCACGTCCATAACACCTCTGAGTAGGAAGATTCTATCATTTGAACCCCATATTTGCCACGTCCATATTACCTCTGAGCAAACATGTTGGTTCTTTCAAACTTATTATCTATACCTAAAACCGAGGTACGCAAAAGGTAATAGGTCCACACAAATCATCAAAGTTCATGACAACAAAAATGAACAAATCACAGAAAATTGTGTACTTCTTTATTTCTAAAAAGAGAGAGTAAAGGACTACACTATCCCCAGCAAGAGTTGCAAATACAAAAAAAAACAGAGACTACAATCCCTAAACATCCCCAGCGGAACTTCCATGTCTATATTACCTCTGAGTAGTTCCGCGTATCTTCCTTCAGAGTCATTCCTACCACGTTCATATCACCTCTGAGTAGGAAAGCTCTACCATCAATCCCATATTTACCACGTCCATATTACCTCTGAGTAAATATGTTGGTTCTCTCTCTCTCAACTTATTATCTATACATAAAACCAAGGTGCACCATGGATGATAAGTCCACATAAATTCCCCAGTGGAAGTACCCAAACCTATCACCTTTGATAGGATTGTCACACCTAAACAGCTCTACCATTCATGCTTCTTGTTCAAAGTATTTCAAAACTTGTCCAAAAGTTTTAAAAACTTTGAAGGGGGTCTTGTAGAAGCATGAAAAAGAAGGGATCTTTCTTTTAATCCTACATCGAAAAGGAGAAGAAGGGAGGCCTCATTCCACTCTATATATAGAGACCTCTTGCCTCCTTTGAAAAGGGCACCAAAATAAATAAAGAAGAGGGAGCCCATTATCCAGGGAGCCCGTTCGAGCTACAAAAGTTGCAGTATTCTTTTGGGTTGGCTGCAAGTTCTTCACTCGCTGTCATAGCGAGGATAATTTGGACTCTGAGTACTATGCGCCCCACGGGCTGGTACGAAGAAGTCCAAGGCAGCACGGGCCATGCGCCTCAAACGTGCTATGCCAGCAGTAAACCAGAAGCATGCGCTCACAATCATGCGCGCTGCTGATGGTAAGCTGTACAAGGTCGACTCGGGTGCTGCGGCACCATAAACGAGCTGACCTTCAATATCCTTGTCTCACTTGGGCGCATCTATTGCGTTCACAACCAAGTCGAGCAAGGCAAACCCAGTGGTCTTGAACTCCCGCACCTCCTCTGGTTGTGCGTCTGAGGTCCGTTCAAGTCACTTCAAATACTGTGGTTCCTCTACTACTGATCGGGATGCCTGTTTGGTATTAGATCAGGGGGCGCAGCACTCACTTTACCACCCCGGCACTTGGCTTTGCCATGCGCCTGAAGGGGGTGCGAAGGTGGCACTCTCACTTGATCACCCCGGCGATTGGCCTTGCCATGCGTCTGAAGGGGGTACGAAGGTGGCACTCTCCTCCAATGATCTGCGCAACGTGATCACTCATAAGCGCCGATCAGGAGAGCCGACCAACAAAGCATAATGTGCCCCTCACAGGGCACACTTGTGCTACGGTCGTCATCAACTGCTGCTATCGCAAGACAGTGGCTCCACCACCAAGGCAGTCTGTGTTCCAACAGTTGCAACATGTTGTACATGTCTTCCAGCGCATCACTCCGCCCCGTCAGAGTGAATCACTTCTTCGTCAACGTACAGGTGCTCTACCAGCCTGGGGCTCTTATCTTCTGAAGGAGTTCACCTTCAAAGCTTCTTTGAACAAGGAGAACCATCATCCACAGTACAATGTCTTGCCAAAAAGGAGGATCAGTCGAATCCATCTTCGTTGAGAAGTCAAGGGAGAGACAACAAGACTCTCTCAAACTGTTGCTATTCATAGGCCAGGGCAAATCAAACCCATGTGCCAAGTGGCAACCTTCCCGAAGTCAGTGCAATGAACTTATATTTTTGATGAATGAAATCGCCTCTTCGAATTCAGCTAAGTCAGGGAGTCACTAATGCACTGAAGAACTCAACAGACAGACCAATGAAGATACGCCATGCACAGACGCGCCCTTCAACATCAAGCGCATCACACAGACGTGCCCTTCAACATCAAGCGCATCAGCACAGATGCGTCCTTCAGTACCAAGCGCATCACAGAGGATGCGCCCCCATACGCCTAGTGGAACGCCAATCGACGCACCCACTCAGCTGTTCATCGAATGTCAGAAACATTAAATGCTGAACTAACAGAGTTGGCACCACATCTCCCAAAGTCTGAATAGTTGACAGCTTTTTCAGAAGACGAAGCGTCGGCAACGTCAGCATCATCATTACCTTTACTCCGACGGCTACTGCCACGTGGCCACCCAACCAACCGTATGCGCCTCCGCAGCCATGTACCCAAATCTACATGCGCCTCAAAAGCCATGCGCCCCAGACTTTTCACTAATCCCTAAAGACAGAAGGAAAGTCTCCATTTGAAGCTCTGCATGCGCCTCAAAAGCCATGTGCCCAGAACAGTTCGTGACTCCTAAAGGTTACGAGCCAAAGTCTCCTCATGCGCCCAGTCCTAGGCGCATCCTACCAAATCATTCCTCCCATCAAATCTGAGATCTCCGAGCCATGAGTCGACGACACGTGTCCTTTGACTCAACTCACCCAAGATTTCAGCAATAGAAAGATCTTCTCCTCTGTTACGTGCCGGCTCACAACAGCAGTATAAAGAATTCAACCCCTCGATCAGGGCGCATCGTCCATGCACCTCCATCAGCAATCACCACGTGGCGTCCCTACGTACAGGCGCATCCTACGTGCGCGCATGAGCAGCCGGCCTGCAAAGCTATAAATAGACGGATCATTTCCTTCACACACACACAGAACGATCCTACGTACAAAAAATGAAGGAACACACCACCAGAGAGGCAGATACAGACACTCAACGTCTTCCTCCTCTCGGCAAGCTCTAGCACCCAGAGCAATCCAAACCTTCAGAGAACCGATAACCGTCGTCAGATCGTCAACGAAGTCAACGCATTACCACTCACTCCATCGGCACAAGGGACCCAGATAAACAAAAGTGTACTCCTAGGACTACATCTAAGTCCTATATTGTAACACTGTTCTGTTTGTATTGAAATTTACCATAAAAGAATTTTAAAGGCAAACAATATCCAGCAGCCAGCCCTGGTACCGCAGCCCAGTCATGCCAGCTGGGGTAGGCATTTCAGCTGCGTTCGGAGGAGCCCCTCCACCAGCAGCAGGTGGTATGCCTCCACCAGTTCGGAGGCAGGACCTAGTCATCCCACAGGTGCCTTTCCAGCAGCCGTCGCCCACAGGATACGTGGACGCGGCACAGATGTTCTCCTACTTCCAGCAGTTTATGGACCGGCAGCAGGCCCGACAGGACAGGGGCTTGGAGTTGGCCCTTACGACAGTTGCAGCCCAACCAGTGGTTCAGCAGCCGAGGATACCGGGGATAGAAAAGTTCCAGAAGATGAGCCCCAGAGACTTCCTGGGGACAGAGGGGATTCTATATGCTGACGAGTGGATCGAGCATATAGAGGAGATCTTCCGCCTGGCCCGGATACCAGCAGATCTCCAGATAGAGGCAGCAGCTAGCCGGATGCGAGATCTTGCTCGCACCTGGTATCAATCAGACCCCAGGGTGGGGGTAGCCGGACAGACCTGGGAGGAGTTCAAGGGCTTCTTCAAGAAGAAGTTCTTTCCAGATTCAGCGCTTCGAGCCTTGGAGTCGCAGTTCGAGAGCTTAGTTCAGGGGAGCCTGTCAGTGGAGGAGTATGCTAGGGAGTTTGGCCGCCTCGACAGATTCGTAGAGGGCTTGAGCGAGACGGCGAAGGCCTAGAGGTTCCGAAAGGGTCTGGTCAAGGAAGTCAAGTCCTTGACCAAGGGCAACAGGGATGCCACTTTCGAGTAGATTTTGACGGGTGCTTTACTGGCTGAGGACGATCTTGAGCTGAGGCTGAAGAGGGGGCGAGACCCTGTTGGGGGCAACAACAGCGGAGGCCAGGCCAAGAGGCCTCACATACAGATTCAGTAGCAGTATCAGCAGCCGATGGTCCACTTCCAGCAGCAGCAGCAGAGGCCTGTTCAGTATCAGGGACAGAGACATGTGCTATATCAGCAGGCATCCAGGCAGCAGCAGAATACTGTATGCAACTTCTGTAAGAAGCAAAGCCATGGGTGGGATGACTGCAGGAAGAGGCTGGGCATGTGTTTACTTTGCGGATCAGCGGAGCATCAGTATAGAGAGTGTCCCAAGAACCCGACACCATTGGCTCAGGTAGCACCAAGAGCTAGGGCTCCGGCAGGACACCAGAAGGGACCACCATTGTAGACTCAGCAGCAGAGGTTCGTACAGCATCAGCAGCAGGCCAGGGGAGGCCAGCCAGGACGAGCTTTCGCCATGACAGTCGAGGATGCTCAGGCAGTAGGAGAGGTGCTTGCAGGTTCTGATCTTCTCGATTCCATTTCCACCTTGTCTCATTATACCTATCTTGAAATTCAATTCCATCTATTCTTATATGTTTCCTCATTGTTGATAAGTTTTGATCTGGTGTTTCATTATGATTTAATTTTCTTCTGAGATAAGTCATATGGGCTAGGTCGCCTCGATTATGAGATTTAAGAATCCTCTAGGGTTATGCTAGTAGGCATAGTGAGGACATATAGTCGGATTATGGACGTATTTCTCGGGTGTGGGAATTTAAGGTTTTTGCTGCCAAGCATGCGGCAATACAAAAATTTTAAATACCATAATTCTAGAGGTATGTACCATAGTTGAGGACTCTGTGATTATCATAGCCTTGCTCACTGGCATGACAGAGATTCTAAGTATCATGATGATTGGACAGACGCATACGATTATCAATTTGTATAATTTTCTGTGGTCATTTTGTTTTAATTTTTTAGGATGATTCTTTAAAGGTGGATAGACTTATAGCATCTATTTGAGAGTAATTTCAACTTTTATAAATTTAGTCATTTAATTCATGCTTTGATTTTGAGATTTTAATCATTTTAAATTTTTAGCCATGACTTGTGATTTTGATATTTTACTATTGTTTGGTTTTAATTTCGAGGACGAACTTTTTTTAAGGTGGATAGATTTATCACCCCCAGTTTTCAAAAACATGGGTATTTTTGTTATTTTTTATTTTTGAATATTTTGAAATTATTTATTTATTTATAATATTATTTTGGGCTTATTTGAGTCAGGTTCGAATTTCAGCTCAATCCGAGTTGAAACGGGGACCCGAGGTAATTTTGACTCTAGTTGGACCCACACATTAGTTAGCCATGGCTCACATGACATTAATATTTTAGTTAAGTGGTTAGACTAATTTTCATGGATAGGTTTAGTTAATTAGAGCATTTAAAACTAGACTAACTTAGCCTCAACCTAAGCCTTTCCCTAATTTATTTCATTTGAGTTAGTGGGGGGTGTTTTAGTAAATGACAAATAGGGACACCTAGCCACATAGGGGCCGGCCACTAGTGGAGGGGATTGACTTATCCTTTCATTTCATTATTTTCTAAAACTTCTCTCTCTTGTTCTTCCCCAAATTTAGAGAGGAACCCCCATTGGTTTCATCTCCAAATCAACCCCTTCTTCCACCAAATCTTCTTCTTTCCTTCTCCATTCTAGCCAAGGAAGGAGCTACGCAAGTTTGAAGAGATTTAGAGCACATTCGTGTCCATTTGGAATCTCTACGTGTCGGTGTCGTATCGGAAGGCTTTTTTCTTTGAATCTCTCTTCCGGAAGGTATAACCTCTCCTCTAAATCATCCCTACATGCATATAGGTCTATTTTGAACCCATAGGAATGATTCCCATGGTTGTGTCTCTATTTGTGTCCATTTCGTGTCCTTTTGGAGACTTTTAGGAGTGTCCTATGGGTAGGATCGTGTCCTAGTAGAAAAACTCCTATTTGGACACATGTGGATTTATTGTATATTGTTTTATTGCTGTTTTAATATTTATACACAGATTTCTAGGTGTGTAGAGAGGTGTTTTCAATGTATCATATTGTATCATATTAGTTATATATATGTATATATATATATGGATATATATATGTGTTACTATATATATATATATATATATATATATATATATATATATTTTTTAACAATGGCTAAGGCCTTCATTGAACATGAAAGAAAAGAGCGGTTAGAACCGGGAGATAGCCCAAGTTCCTACAAAGAGTGGGATAAGCCCTAATAAAGGTCCTGACTAAACGTCATTAACAACATAAACCAATTATAATTATTTATTTATTTTTTATTTTTATTTTTTTTGCTGTAGCTCCGAAACCCGGAGTTCAAAATTCGAATTTCAAAATAGGATAGGGTTGGCGGTTGGGGCGTGTGGCCCAAGAGGCGTAGGTCCCAAGGGGGGACAGGAAGAAGCGCTGCCCGAGGGGTGCGCTGCCCCCGAGGGAGGAGCGCTGTTCGAGGATGGCCCAGAGCCCCGGGGGGGGACCGGTAGAACTACGGCGAACGCGACCGGAGGCGCTGGCCGTCGGCGGAGAAGGCAGCCAGGAACCACGCGGCGGAGGGGAGGTCCTCGACGGCGGGGAAGCAACCGGGTGGAGGGGCCACCGACGGAGGGAGGCGGAGGGGGACGGGGAAATAGGCCAGAGGGGGGGTCCGGCGAGGAGACTCCAGGGAAAGCCGCACCGACAGGGGAAGTGGTGGAGGACGGGGGAGGGAGCAAGGTGCTCGACCTCCGACGGTGTTCGATCACCGGTGACGTGGGCAGCAATCCGACAGGAGGCGCACGGATCACCGGGGGGGAACAGACGCCAGGTGGAGGACGGGGCTGCCGACGAGGGCGGGGACAGAGGAGGGAGCCGACTCGGAGGGGGGAACCTGAGGGGGGGGCAGCCCCGGGCCGCCGAGGGGGACAGCCAGGGGGCAGAGGGAGGAGGGGTATGCCACCGCGGGGAGGGTGGCTACCGGCGACGGGGCGAGCGTCGGCAGGATGGTCGAGGCGGGGAGATGGGGAGGAGCCTCCGGGAGGGAGGGGGAGACGCTAGGGGCGAACGCAGGGGGCCGCTGCAGAGAGGGTGGCGCTGGCGACTGCGCGAGCGGCTCAGCCAAGGGGCTGAGGGAAGAGTAGGCGGAGTTGGGCCACCGCAGGGCACGGATGGCCAGAGTGGAGGGGGGGTACGCCACCGCGGGGGGGTGGCTACCGGCGACGGGACGCGCTCCGGCTGGGAGGACGAGGAGGGAAGAGAGGGAGGAGCCTCCGGGATGGAGGAGGAGATGATGGGCCTCAGCGGAGAAGCGGCGGAGGGGGCGGCTCCGGCGAGGGGGGCGAACTCGGCGGAGGAGCCTTCCTGCGCCGCGCGCGGGGGGCGCCGGGGACGACGATGAGGACGGCGCCAAGTGGGGGGGAGGGAGGGGAGCCCCCACGACGGGAAGAAGAAGCCGATGAGGGGGAACCCCCTCCACTGGGGGGCGGCCAGGAGACCGGACGGCCCGGGCGGCGGGAGGCTGCGCGGCTGGGGCGCAAGGGGAGGCCGGGGGCCGGGCCGAGGAGGCCGGCAGACCACAGCCAACCGCTCGCATGCCAAGCGCACGCCTCGGGAAAGCCAGCCGCCCACTGCTCTATTGTGTTACTATATATATATATATATATAGGAGACTTAAATATATATGTATATATATGTGATATTTGTATGTGTTACATTGTGCCCATGTTTGGAGGAGATTTCGGCCAAGGGATAGGAGGATTTACAATGTGTGTTAGTTGAAAGTGGTATGTATGTGTGGTGTTTGAGAGATTGATAGTAAGAGTTGAGTGTTGAGAGTTGAGAGGAGTGTGAGAGAGTGGGAGGTTAGAGAGTGGTATATGAGATGAGGGGAAAAGGACTAGCTGATGTCTATTGGCTGTCACAAAATCAGTCCATCTAACTGCCCTTCATATCAGTCCTAAACACCCTCAAAACTCAGTCATTGACTGTCCTAAACACCCTCAGAACTCAGTCCTTGACTGTCCTAACACTGTCCAATTTCAGTCCCCATTGCAGTCCTTGAACCCACCTAGGTGCTGCCATATTTCAGTCCCATTCAGCCCATGGAGTAGCCCCTACATAGCAGCCATATAACCCCCTAAAACCTGTCATTTTACCCCATGAAATCAGTCCCTAACTGTCCTATTTTTAGCCCTCCAAACATAGCTATTAGGTGTCCCCAAGTGCCCAAAACATGTCCAATAGAAGTCCCAAACACCCCATTGCAGGCCCCATATCAGCCTTCAAATATCAGTCCTAAAATTAGCCTATATATGTATTTGTGGGTGTGAGATTATATATGTATTTGTGGGTGTGAGAGTATATATGTATGGTGGGTGTGAGAGTATATATATATATTTGTGTGTGTGAGTTTGTATATGTATGTGTGTGTATGAGTCTAGATATGGGTATATAGGTGAGCCTGTATATGTAGCTTGGCCTATGTATGAGAGCCTATAGGGGTATAGCAAATAACCTATAGATTAGCCTATGTGTAAACCTAGAGGAAAGCATATATGAGTGTGGTATTATGAGTGAGAGAGTGAGTGAGATTGTGTGTGTGAGTGTTAGGATAATATGAGAATGGTACAAGGGTAAGGGTAAGGTAAAGGGTAGATAGCCAACATGTGTTCTAATATATATTAGATATCTAGGAAACCTATGTATCTTGGTAGGTAACCCTTAGATGGGATAGTATCTAACTACCCTAGGAAGCCTAGGCTAGTATCTTGGGTATTAGCGGGGTTTCCTTTGTAATGGACAAGGTATCGGGATTACCTTGGTAAGGGTAATATAGGTATTTGAGTTTAGAGTCTAAGATATGGTTAGAACATGGTTCCCTTGGCTGGTAATGATCAAATGTAGTGCTCCTAGACTAGTTTTGACTTCGGTTGACCATTTTGAACAAAAGTCAACCGAGAGTCAAACTTAGCCTTTAAGCGACTAGATTTGACCGAAACCAAACCAGTGTTGACCAGTTGACTAAAAGTCAACTGTTGGTCAACATTAGACTAGTTTGACCCAGGGTTGACTCAGTGTTGACCAGAGTTGACTTTTTGACCAAAAGTCAACTGTAAGTCAACCTTTGACCCAAATTGACCTAGTTTGACTTGGATTGATTTCCTGTGACCTTGTTTGACCTTGGTTGTCCTAGTGTGACCCAGTTTGGCTCAGTACGACCTAGTATGAACCAGTATGACCTAGTATGACTCAGTTTGACCAAGATTGACCTAGATTCATTTAGAATGCATTGAATTGCATCTTATTATCATTTTAGACTCATAGTGACTTGTACTATTCTATAGTAGACAGACACCACTCCTCGGAAAGTATATTCTCTTCAGACACTCAGGATATCAGGCGAGTATATTCTCTGACCATTTCATACTTGTCTGAATTTATATTCTTGCTCTAGATTATTGTACTTGATGCTGACACGATTGTTATCACGGATTGGTACTATATGGATCTTCTTTTGAGATGTTATCCCCTTGTATTCACTAAATACATATTGTGATGTGCATTTTACTTACATATTATATTTATTGAATATCCTTATCCTTGTATACTCATTGTGCATATTGTACTCTCATTATCACATGAGCCCCAGGGATAGACGATTGTACAACTATTGTATAACATTGTACATCTATTGTATAATATTGTACATCTATTGTATAACATTGTACATCTATTGTATAATATTGTACACTATTGTACAAGATAACGTAACTGGAGTGGATCCTTGTGTATTGATTGGGAAGGGGGAGTAGAATTGGTTATGTAATCAAATCCTATTGTACAATATTGTATAACTATTGTATATGTATATTGTACACTCACGTACAATAGAGTTACCATTGCATTGTCCTAGAACGTTTACATAACCATATTGTGCTCTAAATCACATGTTACCTACAGTTCTTACTTATCGTATATAGATATTTCCTATTATCAAATCTCTATTGTTTTTTATATACATTCTTCTTTCAGCGTTTCCTGTACATTACTCTATTGCATGCTTTGTATTTCCTAACATGATATGAACTGCGTTAGATGTTTTGTGCTCGCTCATGTCCTGACTGGACCTGTTGAAAATATTACAGAGGATGAGGCCTGCGTAGACACCTACTATAGGACAGCTGTAGATGGTTCTTGTGACCCAGATTTCCAGTCGGATCTAGTAGCTATAGAGACTGAGGCTTTCTAGTCTAGGTTTTACTATTTCTGTCATTTGAGATCTGGATTGTATATATTCTTTCATATTCAGTAATTGAGACTTGTATTTCTGGATGTTTGCTGAGATGTTATCTTAGACACTTAGACTCTCTGGTTGTATTTATGTGGATTTCCTCATTTCAGTATTTATTTATCTATCTATCTTCCTATCATATCATTCTGACTTAGATGTGATTGAGACTGTATATTGCTATCACCTCCATTCGGAGTGTATATACTGTACAGGTACCTTTATATTGTTAGATGATTGACCTAGGACAGCGTTCTACCGCCGATACTGCGGCGTAGGCTGGGCGTCGTTACGTTCTCGTACCCTCACAGTGGGTGCGGGTTGTGTCACGTTTCTAGTGGTGGCCCATACAGGTCGAGTTTATGTAGTGGTATTTGAACTAGAGTATCACTACAGCCTGCAGTAGAATTAGGATATTTTGAAGGTACTCAATCACATTAGGAAAAACTCTTACAAATTCATACCATCTCAGTTCTTGCTGATATTGTTTTCCCATGAATATAACTGTCCTCCCTTGCTATTTCGACTCATTTTCAGCAATTGTTTCCTTGATCTGTCTCCAAGATGGCTGAGACGAGATCACATCGCCAGGGCCAGGGGGACGCCGATGATAGGTCTATCACCTCTCATACCCAGCAGCCAGCCCCTGGTACCGCAGCCCCAGTTATGCCAGCTGGGGTAGGCGTTTCAGCTGCATTCGGAGGAGCCCCTCCACCAGCAGCAGGGGGTATGCCTCCACCAGTTTGGAGGCAGGACCCAGTCATCCCACAGGTGCCTTTCCAGTAGCCGCCGCCCACAGGATACGTGGACGCGGCACAGATGTTCTCCTACTTCCAGTAGTTTATGGACCGGCAGCAGGCCAGACAGGACAGGAGCATGGAGTTGGCCCTTACGACAGTTGTAGCCCGACCAGTGGTTCAGCAGCCGAGGACACCGAGGATAGAGCAGTTCCAGAAGATGAGCCCGAGAGACTTCCTGGGGACAAAGGGGATTCTATATACTGACGAGTGGATCGAGCATATAGAAGAGATCTTCCGCCTGGCCCGGATACCAGCAGATCTACAGATAGAGGCAGCAGCTAGCCGGATGCGAGATCTAGCTCGCACCTGGTATCAGTCAGACCCCAGGGTGTGGGTAGCCGGACGGACCTGGGAGGAGTTCAAGGGCTTCTTCAAGAAGAAGTTCTTTCCAGATTCAGCGCTTCGAGCCTTGGAGTCGCAGTTCGAGAGCTTAGTTCAGGGGAGCCTGTCAGTGGAGGAGTACGCTGGGGAGTTCGGCCGCCTCGGCAGATTCATAGAGGGCTTGAGCGAGACGGCGAAGGCCCAGAGGTTCCGAAAGGGTCTGGTCAAGGAAGTCAAGTCCTTGACCAAGGGCAACAGGGATGCCACTTTCGAGAAGATTTTGACAGGAGCTTTACTGGCTGAGGACGATCTTGAGCTGAGGCTCAAGAGGGGGCGAGACCTTGTTGGGGGCAGCAGCAGCGGAGGCCAGGCCAAGAGGCCTCACATACAGATTCAGCAGCAGTATCAGCAGCCGATGGTCCACTTCCAGCAGCAGCAGCAGAGGCCTATTCAGTATCAGGGACAGAGACAGGTGCTGTATCAGTAGGCACCCAGGCAGCAACAGAACACTGTGTACAACTTCTGCAAGAAGCAAGGCCTTGGGTGGGACGACTGCAGGAAGAGGCTGGACATGTGTTTACTTTGCGGATCAGCGGAGCATCAGTGTAGAGAGTGTCCCAAGATCCCAACACCATTGGCTCAGGTAGTACCAGGAGCTAGGGCTCCGGCAGGACAGCAGAGGGGACCACCATTGCAGACTCAGCAGAGGTTCGTACAGCATCAACAGCAGGCCAGAAGAGGCCAGCCAGGACGAGCTTTCGCCATGATAGCCAAGGATGCTCAGGCAGTAGGAGAGGTTCTTGCAGGTTCTGATCTTCTCGATTTTATTTCCACCTTGTCTTATTATACCTATCTTGAAATTCAATTCCATCTATTCCTATATGTTTCCTCATTGTTGATAAGTTTGATCTGGTGTTTCATTATGAATTGGTCACTGCACACACATTGTCTTCTAACTGCACACACATTATCTTCTAACTGCACACACATTCATGCACACACATTCCTATATGTTTTCTCATCGCCTATGTTGAAGCTAAATCTTAGGCCCAAACATTGTCTTCTAACTGCACACACATTCAACTCGACTCAATCCAAAGGCACACACGTGGATTGCCGCCCATGCCGACTCATCTATATGAATTGGTCACTGACTCCCAGAGCCATCATGGACTCCTCTAGCTTTTGTTAGACGGGTGCCCTTTCAGCATGAGTAGCTAGCCCCGCTGCAAGTCCCCGCCTAACCCGTGCCCAGCACAGCTAATTACTCGTTTCCAATCGCGACCACAACGGTCCCGTGGCCGCCAGGTTGCCGTACAGGAAAACGACCCACCTTGTCGACAAGTTGTCCATGACCATGCAAGACTCGACACAAACTGGCATCTCATACAGTCATGCTACCTCTAGTGTTAACATTTCTTTCAGGGCCAAGTTCAATACTTCTCAAATTTGACACCGTCTCGACGACCAATAGTCGCGAGCATACTTCTTTTTTCTGAGACCGCCTTGACGACCTATAGTCGCGAGCATTCTTCTTTCTTGCCCTATCATTTCATTCGACTTAGAAACAACAATTTTGAATACCATTTTTCCAAACTCAATGAATAAACCGTAACCCGTGCATTAAAACTCTAAGTCCGTGACATCATGTCTTTAAACCAACTGAACTCTACGCGACACCACCGCCCAAGTCATACTCTATATGACGGGACATGAGACTGTAAGACTATGTGGTTATGCCCTGCCGTAGAACTCATAGGATCGTGCTTGCTTCTACTCTGATAGCCTAACATAACTTACCTAACTTAACTTTGCAACAACTTGACGGGCAAAGACTGCGTTAAGCCTTGCGTCGTAGGAATGTGCTGTACACGCGTTCGACTTTGAACAACCAAGTGATTTGGGGTGCCTAGACTTATGCCACAAGTCGTGCAATACAACTTAACCCGTCGGGCGAGCAGAGGCTATGCCACGCCTTGGGCGATGAGACCATGCATGCTTTATGGAGCATTTATGCGGGCGACGCCTACGAATTTGGCTAACTCCTAGCTTGTGGTGAAGACCAACTTTTTCTCCTCCCAAGCAACGAGACGAAGGATCGAGTGTCATTTTCAAAGCACGCCGTGTCACGTCCCGCTCCCATAGGAGCGATCATCCTCGCTAAGACATGATGCCGCACGGGCCTAGGTTGCGCCCGTACAAGGCTAAGTCCAGAAACGGTCGATTTGAGCTAGGCTACAGAGTCGCACAGAGTGTCCCTATTTGTAGCGAAAAGTAAATGAATACAAGTTGAAGAGAATTCAAACTCTTTATTGATTTTTCAAGAAGTTTACAAGCGGCGCTAGGCCGAGTTTACAAGTCTCTTAAGCCCTCTCTCTGAAAACATAAAAGGCGTGCCAAGTGGCTTACAACATGGAATGATTCATGGAGATGTTCTGATACATTATGTCCTGTATATGGTGCTTCAGCTCCTTGCAACGTTCCATGGCTCCAAAGTTAGCTCCGTACCTTAGCACGTTCGAGGAAAGCTCCGTACCCGCCGACGTCTCCTACATCCTGTAAACAAACTGTGGGGTTATCAGTACATTGTTATGCACTGCTGGGGAGGCTAGCTCGCCCACAATACTATCATTACTAAACACGTTCTATTTACTTTTGTGCACCGTCTATCATTCATTGTCTTTCTAATCTTGCCTTAGGATCAGTATCATGGCATATTTCATAACCTATCTCGTGTTGCCGAATTCAAGTGTTTGTATGGAAATACATGCACGACTTACCCATACTTACCGTCCGGCCTTCCCTGTCCAAAGTAAACTAAGTTAGTCAACAATTCATATATAACAACTTATTGTAATTCATGTAAACATTCAATGTCAAGGGCGTGTGCCTGCCTCAGGTCCTAGCGCGTCGTAGGCGTATTTTCTAACTCATTTGCACGAAGTACTCTCGATCATTTGGTGTGTTACATTCAAGCCTGTTCAGAAGGCGCTTAATTCAGTTAACTTAGACTACTTTATTTTAATGCAAGGACTTGTACGTGGATTGCCACCAGCAAAGCCCACTTAATCTATATGCACCGGTCGCTGGCATCACAAGCCAATTTGGACATATTCTCCTTTAGTATTCTCACCTATCATAGCATGATGGCTGGTACACCTTGATAGTCTTTTGAAATACCCCACACTTACGTCTACTTGGAATGTCCGAGCCTACACCCAAACAGCCCGTAAGCCATGATTCTGCCTAGGCCGGCCACGATATCGTCGATCGTTGCCCTTGGAATCCCTTATTCTTCCTACCTCCCGTATACGAGGGGATTTTCCACGACCATTTCGTATTGTCTTGTCATTTTAACTTAACGGCTTGTCTCGGAGCAGTAGGCTGTCTATGAGCCATGATGCGTTATCGACCAGGTTGGCGGCGGCGTCCGTGCAGCACGGGTAGCGAGCCCCGATACACGTCCCCGTCATACCTGTCGCTAACCATTCCTTTCTTTCTTATCTTTTATTCATTCTTTCTTTCACATGTTCGTTCGTTCATTGATTCATTCACATATTAATTCATTCATTCGTTGATTCATTCATTCACTTATTTGTTCATTTATTCATTCAAACATTATGCAATTCCCCGTGCGGGAGTCGCCTTGGCGACCCATCAGTCCCGAAGTCTTCCAATGTTGCTATACTCTACTAGGAACGATTATGTCGATAGTCTTCCATTTCATTGTTGTAAACCATTCATTGTTTCATTGTTGAACGCATAAGGAACTTGAATGTAAGCTTGTGCCTTAGCACGAGCGTGGAGTGCGGTACGAGAGTTCTCACATTTTTTATGTTCTTTTCCATATTCTTATACAAGCATACAAGAGGGGATTATTCCCTTAGCTAGGTGCATCGAGTCATTTATTAGCATGCACGGTATTATCGCCTAGCGATTCTAGCAATAGTGTCCATATTGTTAAGTATCTAGGCTAAGCAAAAACGGGTTCATCGGAGCCATCCACCTTAGCGATGTTCGCATGGGTCGAGCGATACTCCGAGTGCGCCATTAAAAGTCTAAGTCTGGATTCATCTTCGACGGGCCAATGTAAGTCTTGTATCGATTCTTCATCGAGTCGACGCAACTCTTCGAGTCGACGGCTCGTTTGAGTCGTCACAGTTGCCGTTTGAATTGGCGTTCCGCTAGGGCAGAGCGGGTCATTACATAATACAACACTCAAAACAAGTCTCGTCCTTGAGACTTCTTGAGTGCAGATCCTACAATTCCTTAACTCATGTCGTGTGCGTATCTTAGACAATCCCTATTGAATGGCTTTATCGCTCGATGGAATCGAACTATGCTCGATTATCCTTCCAAGTTTTATGTTGCATGCGTTTGGTGAATTTTATTGAATTACTGTTCATTCATTTTAGACTTGATAGTACTTATTCAATCGTCGTGTTTCTTCGACTTGGTCACTATTGTGCCCTGTTGCGGGGCTGTGATGGTCGCACGAGGTGCGTTGTAATTCGTCAAGCCCGAGAGTCATAGGCTGAGTCTAACTCACTTTTATTTATGTGCATCTCAACACCCACTCGCACCTGCATTTGAGTTTATTATATCGCTGAGTTTGGATCGTGCACATATTCAAGGCGTCCCCCGAATACGTACATTTCAACCAAGCATAGCGATTAGCGAAGTCGGACAAGCTACTCATGATAGTTTTGATTTGCCGATCATTTTACTAACTTCGATTAAAACCGAACTCATGTGTGTCTCACTATCGTTTATCCCGGTCCTCGAGATGATCCGATTCGTTTTCTCAAGCGTTCATGCCTACGAAATCAATATGATTTCTTCTTAGCGGAGTCGACCAAGTCTAAGTAATTCTCGTCCGATTCAAGACCAAGTATTGCACTATCATCGAGTACGTCTTCCTATCAATGATTCAATTCGTTATCCCAACTTTACTTGTGCATCATCTATTCCGATCATTTACTTCGTTTGGGGCCAATCTCATCGTGTTCACGAACACTCCCAATTCCCCGTCCTACTCTAAGTCTTGTTGCCCCAAGTCTATCGTCTGTCCAGACGATACTATAATATCAATTGCACAGGTTCAATCACTCGGCATAGGGTCGTCTGCCTATCCGCTAGGTCATCGCATAAGGTCATAGTTACAAGTCGAGTTCATGGTTCATCGTACAAGGTCATTGCACGACGCTCACCCCAATTCCTATGGTCAAACCTTTTGTTAGTTTGTACGAGAGTTTCTACCCAAGTTCGTTTTACTCAAATTTCTAAACATCGAGCATCATTCACCCTATTCACGTCGAGACATTCTCCGCTCCAAGTCCGAGCTCGTTTATGAAAATTATCCTACGTTAGGTTGTCCTCAACCAAATCCTTGACATATCAATATCGCATGTCCGCACTAGCAATTATCGTAGTCTATCTCTTCAAGTATGTTTTGATACAATTCACCTATCTATCATATCCAATCCACGTAGTCGATCACAAGGTCGTCTAGCCTTGCAATATGTCGTGCCCCGATCTCACGCAAGTCTGATTATCCACGGCGGACATGAATCACTATGTCAATATTTCCGTAGAATAATCATCCTCATCGAGACGTAACTCTTGCGTTGCGTCTAGACTTACTCATTTTTGATACGCAGATTGGACCTACTCAATCCTTAACTTTACTTAGTCGTCCATCATAAGCCCGATCAATCCTCAAATTTGCCTCCGCTTCAAACTACAAGTCGTAGCAATCAAAATTGCCATGTCATGATATTTCGAGTTCGATCATTCCCACTGGACATGAATCACCATGCCAACTCTCACGCGGAATGATCGTTCCAAATCCGACGTGATGTATGTGCAAGGCTGGAGTTGCACTCGTGCAAGACAAGATCGTTGTCGTTGTGGTTATCATCGAACAATCAAGTCACTTCCCTTCCTCATTCCAAACATTCATCTCTATCAAAATTCCCCAACATAGTATCCTTCAAAATAAAAACTTCTAACACGATCATCATTCATCGAATCAAAGTACCCCCGAGTTATCGTACATCGATCTTTGATACGCCTCAATACCATCGATGATGTACATAACCTGATGATCTTCCTTTTACAACGAATTTTGAGTCGTGCAACTTAATTCCTCAATTCGCATTGTCTCATGCTAACTCGTCATCGAGCAATATCTATTCCAATTACTTAGTCATTCTCGAATCCCTAAACCAACGTTTTCCATGCACGCTATCTTCGAATCGTGCTAACTTCGGTTTCATCTGAGTATTTCGTCTTAATTCAAGTTTCAATCCATTCGACTAAATTTAAAATCGTATGCAGGATCCACTACGTTTCCTCGACCAGAACATCCATTTTATTTTATCATTTCGAATCTCCATTCAATCGTTTCATAATTCGTACTACGCATTCTTAATTCGTCCGAACGATATCTCGTTTGAGACTGTCGAAGTTAAAACCAACTAAGCATTACTCATTATAAGGCTTTGTGCGATGTCATCACTTGCCGACATACTCGTTCTATCCGTAAATCTTTTAGTTTTGCTCGAACAATTTCTATAACTTCCATACACCACTCAGGGTTCGAGCCACTCGATTAGTCGTCAACACTCACTCTTATTCTTCTTCGAAGCTATCACATACACCACTCGGCGTAGGCTGGGTGTTGTTACATTCTCGTACCCTCACAGTTGGTGCAGGTCGTGACATATTTTCAGTGGTGGCCCATGCAGGTCTAGACTAGAAGTGTAGTGGTATTCGAATTAGAGTATCACTACATCCTGCAGTAGGATATAGGATATTAATTTTAGGGTACTCAATCACTTTAGGAAAGATTCCTTTATTGCCATCAAAATCCTTTTTGTCAGCTAATCCTTTGAATTATAATTGTCCGCCTTTGTTATTTTGCTTCTTTCTCAGAAATTGATACTCTTGTTTGTCTATCTTCAGGATGGTAGAGACTCGATCGCAGCGTGCCATTCATGAGGATGCTATAGAGGGGACTGCTACCTCTCAGCCAGTACGGCGAGGCCAGGGGACTGCAGCTTCTGTCACCTCAGCTCGTATTGAGACCTCGGCAGTAGCAGCAGGGGGTATACATCCACCGACTCGGAGGCAGGACCCGGATATTCCAGAGGATCCTTTTCAGCAGCCACCACCTCCAGGATACGTGGAAGCAGCTCAGATGTTCGCGTACTTCCAGCAGTTCATGGACAGGCAGCAGGCTCGATAGGACAGAGGCATGGAGTTGGCCGTCACGACAACCGCAGCTCGACCATTGGTGCAGCAGCCGAGGACACCGGGGATCGAGCAGTTTCAGAAGATGAGCCCCAGAGACTTTCTGGGGACAGAGGGGATCCTATATACCGATGAGTGGATCGAGCATATAGAGGAGATCTTTCGCTTGGCCAGGATACCAGCAGGTCTTCAGATCGAGGCCGCAGCTAGCCGGATGCGAGATCTTGCTCGCACCTGGTATAAGTCAGACCCCAGGGTGGAGGTACCTGGGCAGACTTGGGAGCAGTTCAAGGGCTTCTTCAAGAAGAAGTTCTTCCCAGATTCAGCACTCAGAGCCTTGGAGTCGCAGTTCGAGAACCTGGTCCAGGGGAGTCTATCAGTGGAGGAGTACGCCGGGGAGTTCGGCCGCCTCGGCAGGTTTGTAGAGGGCTTGAGCGAGACGGCGAAGGCCCAGAGGCTCCGGAAGGGTCTAGTCAAGGAGGTCAAGTCCTTGACCAAGGGCAACCGGGATGCTACGTTTGAGGAGATCTTGACGGGAGCCTTGCTAGCAGAGGATGATCTTGAGCTTAGGCTCAAGAGGGGGAGAGACCCAGTTGGAGGCAGCAGCAGCGGGGGCCAGGCTAAGAGGCCCCATTTTCAGCACCAGTAGCTGAGGCAGTTTCAGCCGCAGCCGATCCAGCAGAGGCCAGTTCACCAGCAGCAGCAGCTGAGGCAGCACCAGCCGGGTCAGAGACAGGGTGGTACTTATGCCTACTGCAAGAAGCCTGGGTACATCTTCAATGAGTGCCGGAAGTGGCTGGGCCAGTACCTAGTGTGTGGTTCATCAGACCACCAGATGAGGGAGTGCCGCATAGCACGAGCAGCTCCGGGAGGTAGAGTCAGAGCTCCAGCAGGCCAGCAGAGGGGACCAGCCCTGCCGACGCAGCAGCGGAGGTTCGTCCAGCACCAGCAGCAGGCCAGGGAAGGCCAGCAGGGGCGAGCTTTTGCCATGGCAGCTGGAGATGCAGAGGTGATAGGAGAGCTGATTGCAGGTTCGATTCTACTCGACTCCAGTCCAGCCTTTGCATTATTTGAATCCGGTACTTCGCATAGCTTCATATCAGTATCTTTTACGATTAGACACGGTATCATAGCTGAATCGTTGCCTAGGACTTACAAGATCACGACCGGGGGTGGTATTATCCTCGTAAGTGATGTTTGTAAGGGTCGGAGAGTGGTTTTGGGAGGCCGTGAGTTGGGGATGAGCCTGCTCGTAATGTCATTGCCGAACTACGATATAGTACTAGGCATAGATTGGTTGAGTAGGCACCACGCCAGCATTGATTACAGAGGGGGTAGAGTTCTCTTCAGAGCACCAGGGGAGCCAGAGTTCGAGTACTCCAGACGTTAGACAAAGCAGAGAAGCGGAGTCTACTGTGGAGTCTCGGTCGAGGAGCAGACGATTCCACACCCCTTGATAGCAAAGTATATGGATGTTTTCCCAGAGGAGTTGCCGGGACTGCCACCAGATAGAGACATAGAGTTCTCGATAGACTTAGTTCCAGGAGCGAAACCCATCTCTCAGCATGTCTATCGGGTGAACAACAGCGAGCTGGTGGAGCTGAAAAAGCAGGTGGATGAGCTGCAGGACAAGGGCTTCATCCGCTCGAGTTCGTCGCCATGGGGTATACCAGTGTTGTTCGTGCCGAAGAAGGATGGGTCAGTACGCATGTGTATTGACTATAGGGCACTCAACAACGTCACAATCAAGAACAAATACCCACTGCCGCGGATCGACGATCTATTTGACCAGTTGAGCGAAGCTCGGGTATTTTCTAAGATTGATCTGAGGTCGAGATATCACCAGGTGAAGGTGAAGAGGGAGGATATTCCCAAGACCGCTTTCAGGACGTGGTACGGGCAGTTCAAGTTTTTGGTTATGCCGTTTGGGCTAACCAATGCACCAGCAGTGTTTATCAACCTTATGAACAAGGTGTTCCACCAGTATTTGGATCAGTTTGTGGTGGTGTTCATTGACGACATCTTGGTATATTCCAAGGTCGAGGAGGAGCACGAGGAGCATTTGACGATCGTGCTGGAGACTCTCAGGAAGGAGCAGCTTTACGGGAAGCTCTCCAAGTGTGAGTTCTTCTTGGATCGGATGGACTTCTTGGGGCATGTGGTGACTGGAGATGGTATTTCAGTTGACCCCAAGAAGATTGTAGCAGTTGAGGCATGGGTAGTACCGACTTCAGTTGCAGAGATCAGGAGTTTCCTGGGGCTGGCAGGATATTATCAGAGATTTGTGTAGGATTTCTCCCGGATTGCAGAGCCATTGACTCGGTAGATCCGGAAGGATGCTGAGTTCGTTTGGTCAGAGGAGTGTCAGGCAGCTTTTGATGAGTTGAAGAAACGGCTTACGACAGCTCCGATCCTGACATTGCCTTCAGGATCAGGTGGTTTTACTATTTATAGTGATGCTTCAGGGAAGGGGCTGGGTTGCGTCTTGCAGCAGCATGGGAAGGTAATTACCTATGCTTCTAGGCAATTACGTCCCCATGAGAAGAACTACCCTACCCACGACCTGGAGCTGGCAGCAGTGATATTTTCTCTGAAGCTGTGGAAGCATTATATGCATGGTGAGAGGGTGGAGATCTTCACAGATCACAAGAGCTTAAAGTACGTGTTCACTCAGAAGGAGTTGAACATGAGACAGCGCAGATGGCTAGAGTTGATGAAGGATTTTGACATCCTACTTCAGTATCACCCGGGGAAGGCCAACGTTGTTGCCGATGCCTTGAGTAGGTATCCGACAGCCATGTGTTTGACCATGGATCAGCATTTGCTTGCCGACTTGGAGAGCCTTGTGGTTGAGGTGATCGTGCCCAGAGTGCAGATGCAGCTATAGGGGATGCAGATTCAGTCAGACTTGGTGGAGAGGATCAAGTCGGCACAGTTTGAGGACGATGCTCTGCGGTGTCTCCGAGAGCTGGTTCGAGCGGGATTGTTGGAGGGCAAGTTTTCTCTTGCAAAGGATGGTGCCTTGAGGCACGGTTCCAGATTATGTGTGCCCAGCGGAGATCTCAGAGAGCAGGTTATACAGGAGGCCCACAGATCTCAGTACTCTATACACCCGGGTGCCAACAAGATGTACCGAGATCTACGGGAGCATGTTTGGTGGTCAGGGATAAAGCGGGAGGTGGCTCGCTTCGTGGCTAGGTATTTGGTCTGTCAGCAGGTCAAGGCAGAGAGACAGAGGCCCGATGGATTGTTGCAACCGCTGCCCATTCCTGAGTGGAAATGGAAGCATATCACTATGGAATTCGTATCAGGATTGCCGCGCACACCAGGAGGAAAAGACGTAATTTGGGTCATCATTGACAGGTTGACCAAATCGGCCCACTTCTTGCCATTCAAGGTGGGTACGTCTACAGAGAGGCTGGCGGAGTTGTATATACGACAGATAGTCAGGATTCACGGAGTTCCGGTCAGCATCGTCTCAGATCGGGATAGCCATTTTACTTCCCATTTCTGGAGGAGTCTGCAGACCAGCTTGGGCACTCAGCTCAAGTTTAGTACTATATACCACCCCCAGACGGACGGACAGTCAGAGCAGACTATTCAGACACTTGAGGATATGATGCGGACGTGCGTCCTGGACTTTGGAGGTTCCTGGGGCGATCATCTTCATTTGGTGGAGTTTGCCTACAATAATAGTTTCTAGGCCAGCATTGAGATGTCACCTTTTGAGGCTCTGTACGGGCGTAGGTGCCGTACACCCATATCCTGGGATGATATTGGTGAGCGAGCTTTACTGGGGCCAGAGATGGTTGTTGATGTGGCCGAAAAGGTGAAGCTCATCAGGGACAGACTTCGCATGGCGCAAGACAGACATCGGCACTGGGCCGATAGCCACCGGAGGCCCTTGGAGTTTGAGGTACAGTTTAGAGTAGGATTAGAATTAGGTTTATTTGTTTATGATTTTTGATTATATTTATTTATTATAATTAATTGAGACCTTGCTTGTGATTAGGTCGGAGACCAGGTTTTCTTGAGGATATCTCTGACTCGTGGTACGATACATTTCGGTGGAGGCGGAAAGCTTAGCCCACGCTTCATCGGCCCTTTCGTTATCAGCGGGAGAGTCGGTGACGTTGTATACAGGCTAGACTTGCCGCCTGTACTAGTGGGGATCCATAATGTATTTCATGTATCACAGTTGAGACGGTACATGGCTGACCCTAGCCATGTGCTCGATCATTCAGAGATAGAGGTTGGGCCTTCTCTCAGCTATCCAGAGCAGCCAGTGGAGATTCTGGATCGACGGGAGAAGGTTCTGAGGAACCAGGTGATACCCTTGGTGCGCGTCGCATGGAGGTATCATTCTCCAGGAGAGTCTACCTGGGAGCGGGAGGATGAGATGCGCGAGCGCTACCCTTATCTTTTTGGACCGTGAGGTATACTTTCTATCCTTCTCATCAGTGGTATTTCGTCTTTCAATTTCGAGGACGAAATTCTTTTGGAGGGTAGATTTGTCACTACCACATTTCTAGTGTGAGGGTATTTTTGTCATTCTTGGGGTAATTTAAATTTATTAGAATTTATTAGAATTTATGGGAATTTTTAGGAATTATTTTGGAATTTGTTTGGACTAGATTGATTTTGGCTAGTTTGGACCCATGTAGACCAATCTAGGAGCTAACCCTAGTTAGTATGAGTTTGGTTAGGATATATGACTCTAGTCTAACCTAGCCTAATCTTTGGTTTGGTCATTAGAACCTAATTAGTAATAGAAATTAGAAAGTCATAAGTCATGGCTTATGATTTAGAGCCATTAATAAATCAAATCAAACATAGCTTATGTAACTTGGCCCAAAGCCCAAAAATCAACCAAACCCTAATCCCTAGGAGATGTGGCCAGCCACTCCTATCCTCTTTGGGATCACCATCATATAAATATCCTCCTAAAATCTTGGGTTGCCTCTTTCTTAGGAAGGCTCAAGTTTTAGAAATGCTAGTTCCTATTATATTTTAATTCCTAGAACTCCTTTCCTTTTCCTTTTTTCTTTCTAATTCATTCCATTAGATCCTAATACGACTATTCTTGCTGTTGCTAAGGTCTCATCTCAGTTTGAGGTTTTTTGTTTAGATTGGGATATCAAGAGAGGAGCTCACAAAGAGGGGTTTTCTTGAGAAGTTCAAGCTTAGGTAACTCTTTCAAATCTCCATAAAATTTCGATTTGTCTTCATCATTAGGGAGCCTTAGGAGTCCCCTAAGTATCAGTATAGGTTTTGTGTCGGATGTCTTGAGTTTCGTGTCCATTCGGACACGTATCAGTCGTGTATATAGGATGTTCGACGAAATGTCCCTAAGAGATTAATATTACTGTTTTAAAATTCTATTTGAAGAGGAATGTAGATCTAGGTTTTCTCTTCGATTTTTGTGAAGGGACCATGGTGGTTTTGTGTCTGTGTCGGGTGCAAATCGGGTTGGACACTGCTGTGCACACTGGCTTGAGTTCGGTTCATTCCCCTGCTGCACGAACCCGATTGCTCACTGGACACGACACTAGAACACATGATTTTTACTGGACACGTTGGGGCAGTGTCTGACACGATGCTCCCCAAGTGGCATGACCTATGGTGTCGTGTTGGACACGCATTTGCCTGTGCAAGTATCGTGCACTGTGTGTGAGTATGTTCTGAGATTATATTCATGTGTTTAATCGATTTTAATGTTTTAAAATTATGTTTTAAGTATTAGTTAGATCCTAAACATGATGGTTAATCTCTGTTATATTAGGTTTGTATATCAGTTTAGGTTTAATGTTGTGTTTTGGCTCGAAATGGGTTCGAACAGTAATTTCCTGATACATGCTCTGATACGTGTACTTCCAGTTTTTTCAAACTGATTTAATTCCCAATTTTGTTTAAGTTTGTTCATTGATTATGGTCCCTACATGTTACAAATCATGTTAGCTGAGTATATGGCATTCGAGATTGGCTTGGGATGTGTAGAAATGGATTTTAGTATTCGAGTTGGTTTCAACTGTTACTAACTGTTATAGCATTCACTACTACATGAGACTTCACCATTCATTAACTAAGATTCACTGTTAATCTGGTAATTGGTTTCCTTACATTACTTGTGCTAATCTGAAAATGAGATTTGGGCTTGACTGTTTAAATCTTGTTAGAGTAATAACCTGAGAATCTCTGTTAAAACTTGGAAATTGGTCTCCCCTTCATTACATGTATTGATCCTTAGTTCTAATAACCTGGGAATGATTAATTGCTAGATTTGAATTCCTTCCTTTCAAATTGTTTAACCTGAGAATGGAGGGGGGGGGGGAGGTTGGAAGTATTGGATAACTACATTCCAGTTTGCATTGTTGTAATAACCTGGATTGATTTCCTTTCCTTGCCTTGTATGTTAATATGTAGACTAACTTGAGGTTTTGATTATATGACTGGAAACTGAACCCTTCTCAGTTTTATGGAATTAAATTGGTTTTCTGATTCCTGTGCAGTAGATTGAACTAAAATCAAGAGTAGCTTTATGCATGAAATCTGAGAATAGTTCATCTGGGAATGTTAGGTTGTGGATTGTTTTGCTATAGCTAAACCATATAATTTCTCTTTACACATAGTCACCTACACAACACACCTTTTATCATACATACCCTATTGCATTGGCACACACAATGTTTTCACTCCTTCATATACACACATTCTGTTTCCCTCTAAATTCCTGTCCTGTCTAGAAATGGATTGCCCCATTACACCTTCACACACACACTCAGCCACAACACACAGGCCCCTCTCTTTATATAGCATATGTATGTATATATTATCTTTATGAATTAAATATATGTATGTATAATGTATGAGTGTATATATATATTTCTATGTTTTAGCTTAATGTTATAGGGGTTATACTTAGCCTAGGGTAATATAGGATGTATATATAATGTGTAGAGTAGTGAATATGCATATATTGTGTAGTGTGATGAATATGTATATATGTGGTATGGTTAGACTTCAATATATGTATAGAGTGATAGGTTTTAGATATAGGTTTGACTTATTTAGACTAATATAGACTAATGAAGTCTAGTGTAGACTAGTTTGACCTAAATTAGACTTGGTTGACCTAGTTTGACTTCTAGGGTTGACCAGAGTTGACCAAGAGTTGACTTTGGCCTAGATTGACCTAGAATCATGTAGAATGCATAGTAGAACTTTATTTTGCCATTTTACACTTGTTGTGACTTGTGCTATTCTGATTAGGAGCCAGACACCACTCCTCGGACTGTACTTTCATATTGGACACTTAGATACCAGGCGAGTACATTCTCTGATCATTTTATATCCTGCTTAGAACTATTTCCTGCAGTAGATTACTTTACTTGTACTGTCACATTGGTCACACGGATTGGTACTATATGGATCCTTTCTTGAGATGTTATCCTTAGGGAGCATCGGGTACTCTATGTTCTGTGCGTTTTACTTACATAGCGTATCACTATGCTTCGTTGATTCTTCGATCACTTGTGACATATACTCTTATGATCACAGAGTCTTCCTGGAATCCTTATCCCATTTATGGGTCTACTATGTATCACCCTTCGAGGGCTTATCACCTTTCGGAGGCTTACCACCCTTCGGGGGCTTATCACCCTTCGGGGGCCTTACATAGTATCATAACATAACCTGGTTGGATCCTTGTGTATTGATTGGGGGTACGGGGGAGTAGAAGTAGACATGTGAATAATACCCAAGTAGTATCTTATCAGAATCTCTTCCATAGTGTCTTACCAGAATCTCCTATGCCATTTACATGTCTATATTGTACTCTGACTCACTAGCCACATGTTAGTTCTTTATTTATAGTAGATATTTCTATTACAGCTTTCTCTCTCTGTTTACATACTGCACTTTTTTTAGTACTTGTATCTTACTTTACTGCATGATTATATCTTCTAACCTGCTATGAACTGTTGAGATGTACTGTACTCGCTCCTGTCCTGACTGGACCTGTTGAAAATATTACAGAGGACGAGGAGGAGGCTTGCCTGGATACCTACTATGGGGCAGCCTTAGATGACACCTGCGAGCTGGACTCTCAGGAGGACCCAGCTCTAGCTGAGGATATCACCCCGATTACCTAGATTAGATTAGTTAGGCTTATTTTACTTTATGCAGTCTTGAGACATGTTTTAACTAGACTATATTTGGAGTTCAGAGTTGTATATATTCTTTCATTCTGTATCTGAGACCATGTACTTCTGGTTATTGCTGGAATTATCTTAGACTACTTTTCATCTATTTATTCCTTGAGTTCTATTTCATATCGTGCTACCTCTTCCTAAGTTGTGATTGAGTTTTACTGCTATGTCACCCCCATTCGGGGAGTATAAACTGTTTAGAGATATATTGCTAGATGATTGTTGACCTAGGACAGCGTTCTAACGCCGACACTGCGGCGTAGGCTGGGCGTTGTTACGTTCTCGTACCCTCACAGTGGGTGCGGGTCGTGACAGCATAGACCTAGGTTTCGTGTCGATTTTGTGTCCTAAATGGACACATATCAGTCCCTACTTGTAGGTGTTTGACGAAATGTCCCAAAGGACATTTCGATTTGATTTTTAAATTATTTTTGAATAGGAATGATCGATTTGGTGTGGGTTGTTGTTTTCCAGTGGACTGAGGTGGATTTGGTATCGTGTCATGTCGGTTTGGACACGTGCACACGCGGGTGCACACACGCACACGAGCAGTGTGCGTGTCCTGCTACTCGGGGGCATTTTCACCTTGGACACAGCACGGGGACACGTGTAACTTCATGGACACGTTGGGGCAGTGTCTGACACGACACTCCACAAGTGGCACGACCTCTCGTGTCGTGTCGAGGGAACACGAGACACTGCACTGGGTTTGCACTGACTGTTCAGTCGGGTTTTTTGTGTACTGATACGCTCTGTTTGGCACGACACAGGGACACGCCGACCCAAATCGGGGTGACACATAGGTAGACCTATCCTAGGCGAACCTAGGTTGGTGAGCACGAGGCCTGGTTTGGCCTATGTCGGGTGCACGACACGCGTGCACTTGTGCACGAGGCTGCACTGGAAATTCAGTGTCCAGTGCTGTTTTTGGGATTCTGTCGATTTGGACACGTTTGTGTCATTGTGGTGGACACGTGTTGGACCCTGGGACACACTTGCATCATGTAATTGAATTACCAACCATTTATTTTACATTTTAACATGATTTATATATCAAATTCTTATTTACCCTATTTTTGGACTGATACATAATATTCAGTATTCCCAGTTTAATTCCAGATTTCTAAAACTGAACTTTGGCAGTTAATTTGGCCTAATTAATACTGTTATTAGCATGGTTTAAGTCCCTAATGTTGTTCTCCTATATGAAATCTACATGTGTGTGAATTTTGGGTAATTTTTATTGAATATTGGATTCTAAATGGGGTTTTGAATAAAGTGGGCTGAAAACTGAAACTGTTAAGATGAATTGAGTTCCTTTCCTTCTTCCCTGTTTTGCTGAAACACTAGACACTTATACACACTCTTAAACTGTGAGCACATTACACACACAAGTCACATTGACTCCTCTCCGACACACACTTCACTCACTGTCCTCATGACAGTACACTCCCACTCACCTTGCCTAGTATCACACACATATGCACACTCTCACACTTTACACAAATCACTACACTCATAGCTAGCACACACACACACATTGCCCTTCCATCTATATCCTTCTATATATATATATATATATATATATATATATATATATATATATATATTATATATATAGAAGGAATATATATATATATATATATATATATATATATATATATATATATATATATATATATATATATATATATATATATATATATAGAAGGAATATATATATATATATATATATATATATATATATATATATATAGAAGGAATATATATATATATATATATATATATATATATATATATATATATATATATTCCTTCTATATATATATATATATATATTTTTATATATATTCCATCTATATATATATATATATATATATATATATATATATATATATATAATGATAAATGAATGCAAGTTCTATATATATGTAATGTATATATATATCTAGGTAATGTGTATGTATCCATATATATGTATATGGTTACCCTATTGTGTGTTATGACTTGTGGTGTCTTGGGTTGAGTTATGGTGCTAGTGTAAGGTTGTATAGCCTTGGGTAGTCTTGATAGACTAGTATAGGCTAGTTTGACCTAATTTAGACTTGTTAGACCTAGTTTGACCATAGTTGACCTAGGTTTGACTTCTTGGTTGACTAGGGTTGACCAAGAGTTGACCTTGGCCTAGTTTGACCTAGACTCATATAGAGTGCATAGTAGAACTTTGTTTTACCATTTTGGACTTGTTGTAACATGTGCTGTTCTGAATAGGAGCCAGACACCCCTCCTCGGACAGTACATTTCAGTTGGACACTCAGATACCAGGCGAGTACATTCTCTGATCATTTTATATCCTGCTTAGAATTATTTTCCTGCTTTAAATTACTTTACTTGATACTGTCACGTTGGTCACACGGATTAGTACTATATGGATCCCTTCTTGAGATGTTATCCCCTCAGGGAGCATCGGATACTTCATGTTCTGTGCGTTTCACTTACATGGCGTGTCACTATGCTTCATGGTTCATTGAATCACTTGTGACATGTACTCTTATGATCACTGAGTCTTCCTTGAATCCTTCCATTTATTGGGCTTCCTAGAATCCCCATTTATGGGACTATCATGTACCACCCTTCGGGGGCCGTTGCATGAATCATAACATAACCTGGTTGGATCCTTGTGTATTAATTGGGGTATGGGGGAGTAGAAGTGGACATGTGAATAATATCTAAGTAGTGTAGCATCAGAATCATTCCATAGTGTAGCATCAGAATCATCCTATGCCATTTACATGTCTATGTTGTACTCTGACTCACTAGCCACTGTTAGATCTCTATTATAGTAGATATTTCTATTACAGTTCTCTCTATGTTTACATACTGTATTTTTTTTAGTACCTGTATCTTACTTTACTGTATGATTATATTTTCTAACCTGCTATGAACTGTTGAGATGTATTGTGCTCGCTCCTGTCCTGACTGGACCTGTTGAAAATATTACAGAGGACGAGGAGGCGGTCTGTGTGGATACCTTTTACGGGGCAGCCCTAGACGACACTTATGAGCTGGACCCTCATGAGGACCCAGCTCTAGCTGATGACGTTACCCCTATTGCCTAGACTAGCTTAGTTAGGCTTTATCTTACTTATGTTGTCTTGAGACTAGTTTAGTTAGACTTTATTTCTGTCTTTGAGATCTGGGTTGTATATATTCTTTCATATTCAGTAGCTGAGACTTGTATTCTGGATATTTGCTGAGATGTTATCTTAGACTCTGCTGATCATATGTATTTTCCTTGAGTTCTATATCATATCGGGCTTCTTCTTTCTTAGTTGTGATTGAGTTTATTTTCTGCTATGTCACCCCTATTCGGGGAGTATAAACTGCTTAGAATTATATTGTTAGATGTTGTGACCTATGACAGCATTCTACCGTCGATACTACGGCGTAGGCTGGACGTACCCACGTCTCGTGCCCTTACTCTAGGGTGCGGGTCGTGACACGTTTTTAGTGGTGGCCCATGCAGGTCTAGACTAGAAGTGTAGTGGTATTCGAACCAGAGTATCACTACAGCCTGTAGTAGGATATAGGACATTAGTTTTCACGGTACTCAATCACATTAGGAAAAACTCTTTTATTGCCATCTAAATCCTTATTGTCAACTGATTCTTTTGAATTTTAACTGTCCGCCTTTGTTATATCACTTCTTTCTCAGAAATTGATACTCTTGTTGGTCTGTCTTCAGGATGGTGGAGACGCGGTCGCAGCGTACCATTCATGGGGATGTAGTAGAGGGGTCTGCTACCTCTCAGCCAGTTCAGCAGAGACAGGAGACTGCAGCTTCTGCCACCTCTGTTCGTATTGGGACTTCTGCAGCAGCAGCAGGGGGCATGCCTCCACCGGCTCGGAGGCAGGACCCAGTCATCTCAGGGGTGCCTTTCCAGCAGCCGCCGCCTAGAGGATACATGGATGCGGCACAGATGTTCTCCTACTTCTAGCAGTTCATGGACCGACAGTAGGCCCGACAGGACAGGGGCATGGAGTTGGCCCTTACGACAGTCGCAGCCCGACCAGTAGTTCAGCAGCCGAGGACACCGGGGATAGAGCAGTTCCAAAAGATGAGCCCCAGAGACTTCCTGGGGACGGAGGGGATTCTATATGCTGACGAGTGGATCGAGCATATAGAGGAGATCTTCCGTCTGGCCCGGATACCAGCAGATCTCTAGATAGAGGCAGCAGCTAGCCGGATGCGAGATCTTGCTCGCACCTGGTATCAGTCGGACCCCATGGTGGGGGTAGCTGGACAGACCTGGAAGGAGTTCAAGGGCTTCTTCAAGAAGAAGTTCTTTCCAGATTCAGCACTCAGAGCCTTGGAGTCGCAGTTCGAGAGCCTAGTTCAGGGGAGCCTGTCAGTAGAGGACTACGCTGGGGAGTTCGGCCGCCTCGGCAGATTCGTAGAGGGCTTGAGCGAGACGGCGAAGGCCCAGAGGTTCCAGAAGGGTCTGGTCAAGGAAGTCAAGTCCTTGACCAAGGGCAACAGGGATGCCACTTTTGAGGAGATTCTGACGGGAGCCTTATTGGCTGAGGATGATCTTGAGCTTAGGCTCAAGAGGGGGCGAGACCCAGTTGGGGACAGCAGCAGCGAAGGCCAGGCCAAGAGGCCTCACTTTCAGCACCAGTAGCCGAGACAGTTCCAGCCGTAGCCGATCTAGCAGAGGCCAGTTCACCAGCAGCAGCAGCCGAGACAGTACCAGTAGGGCCAGAGACAGGTTATCACTTGTGCTTACTGCAAGAAGCCCGGACATGTCACCAATGAGTGCCGGAAGAGGCTGGGCCAGTGCCTAGTGTGTGGTTCAGCAGACCACCAGATGAGGGAGTACCGCATGGGACGAGCAGCTCAGGAAGCAGCAGTCAGAGCTCTAGCAGGCTAGCAGAGGGGACCAGCCCTGCCGACACAGCAGCAGAAGTTCGTCCAGCACTAGCAGCAGGCCAGGGGAGGCCAGCAGGGCGAGCTTTTGCCATGGCGGCCGGGGATGCAGAGGTGATAGGAGAGCTGATCGCAGGTTCAGTTCTTCTCGTCTCCAGTCCAGCTTTTACATTATTCGATTCCGGTGCTTTGCATAGCTTCATATCAGTATCTTTTGCGATTAGACACGGTATCATAGCCGAATCATTGCCTAGGACTTACAAGATCACGACCGGGTGTGGCATTATCCTCGTGAGTGATGTTTGTAAGGGTCGGAGTGTTGTCTTGGGAGGCCGTGAGTTGGAGGTGAGCCTGCTCGTAAGCCATTGTCGAACTATGATATAGTACTCGGTATAGATTGCTTGAGCAGGCACCATGCCAGCATTGATTGCAGAGGGGGTAGAGTTCTCTTCAGAGTGCCAGGGGAGCCAGAGTTCGAGTACTCCAGGCATCTGGCGAAGCAGAGCAGCAGAGTTTTCTGCGGAGCCTCGGTTGAGTAGCAGGCGATTCCATACCCCTTGATAGCAGAATATATGGATATTTTTTCATAGGAGTTACCTAGATTGCCACCGGACAGAGACATTGAGTTCTCGATAGACTTGGTTCCAAGAGCAGAACCCATCTCTCAGCATGTCTATCGGGTGAACAACAGTGAGTTGGTGGAGTTGAAGAAGTAGGTGGATGAGCTGCAGGACAATGGCTTCATCCGTTCGAGTTCGTCGCCATGGGGTGCACCAGTGTTATTTGTGCCGAAGAAGGATGGGTTAGTACGGATGTGTATTGACTCTAGGGCACTCAACAACCTCACGATCAAGAACAGATACCAACTGCCGCGGATCGACGATCTTTTTGACCAGTTGAGCGGAGCTCGAGTATTTTCCAAGATTGATCTGAGGTCGGGATATCACCAGGTGAAGGTGAAGGTGGAGGATATTCCCAAGACCGCTTTCAGGATGCAGTGCGGGTAGTTTGAGTTTTTGGTTATGTCGTTTGGGCTAACCAATGCACCAGCAGTATTTATGAACCTGATGAACAAGGTGTTCCACCAGTACCTGGATCAGTTTGTTGTGGTATTCATTGACGACATCTTGGTATATTTCAAGACTGAGGAGGAGCACGAGGAGCATCTGAGGATAGTGCTAGAGATTCTCAGAAAGGAGCAGCTTTATGGGAAGCTCTCCAAGTACAAGTTTTTCTTGGACCGGGTTGACTTTTTGGGGCATATGGTGACTGGAGATGGGATCTCAGTTGACCCCAAGAAGATCGTAGCAATTGAGGCATGGGCAGCGCCGACTTCAGTTGCAGAGGTTCGTAGTTTCCTAGGGCTGGCAGGATATTATCGAAGATTTGTGCAGGATTTCTCCCGGGTTGCAGAGCCGTTGACTCGGTTGACCCGGAAGGATGCTGAATATATATGGTCAAAGGAGTGTTAGGCAGCTTTTGATGAGTTGAAGAAGCGGCTTACGACAGCTCCAATTCTGACATTGCCTTCAGGATTAGAGGGATTCACTATTTATAGTGATGCTTCAGGGAAGGGGCTGGGTTGTGTCTTACAGCAGCACGGGAAGGTGATTGCCTATGCTTCCAGGCAGTTACGTCCCTATGAGAAAAACTACCCTACCCATGACCTAGAGCTGGCAGCAGTGATATTTGCTCTGAAGTTGTGGAAGCACTATCTGTATGGAGAGAGGGTGGAGATTTTTACAGATCACAAGAGCTTAAAGTATGTGTTCACGCAGAAGGAGTTGAACATGAGGCAGCGCAGATGGCTAGAGTTGATGAAGGACTTTAACATCCTACTTCAGTATCACCCAGGAAAGGCCAACGTGGTTGCTGATGCCTTGAGTAGGTATCCGACAGCCATGTGTTTGACCATGGACCGTCACTTGCTTACTGATTTAGAGAGCCTAGGGATTGAAGTGATCGTGCCCGAAGTACAGATGCAGATGTGGGGCATGAAGATTCAGTCAGACTTGGTGGAGAGGATCAAGTTGGCATAGTTTGAGGACGTTGCTCTGCGGTGTCTCTGAGAGCAGGTTCGAGCAGGATCGGTGGATGGCGAGTTTTCTCTTACAGAGGGTGTCCTGCAGCACGATTCCAGGTTATGTGTGCCCAGCGGAAAGCTCAGGGAGCAGGTTTTACAAGAGGCCCACAGATCTCAGTACTCTATACACCCTAGTGCCAACAAGATGTACCGAGATCTGAGGGAGCATGTTTGGTGGTCCGGGATGAAGCGGGAGGTAGCTCGCTTCATAGCTAGGTGCTTGATCTGTCAGCAGGTCAAGGCAGAGAGGCAGAGGCCCAGTAGATTGTTGCAGCCGCTGTCCATTTCCGAGTGGAAGTGGGAGCATATCACTATGGATTTCATATCTGGATTGTCGCGTACACCAGGAGGAAAAGACGCGATTTGGGTCATCGTTGACAGGTTGACCAAATCGGCCCACTTTTTGTCATTCAAGGTGGGTACGTCTACAGAGAGGTTTGCAGAGATGTATATACGGTTGATAGTCAGAATCCATAGGGTTCCGGTCAGCATCGTCTCAGATCGGGATAGTCGTTTTACTTTCCATTTCTGGAGGGTCTGTAGACTAGCTTGGGCACTCAGCTCAAGTTTAGTACTACATACCACCCCCAGATGGACGGACAGTCAGAGAGGACTATTCAGACACTTGAGGATATGCTACAGACATGCGTCCTGGACTTTAGAGGTTCCTGGGAGGATCATCAACATTTGGTGGAGTTTGCTTACAATAACAGTTTCCAGGCCAGCATTGAGATGTCACCTTTCGAGGCTCTGTACGGGCGTAGGTGTCGTACACCCTTATCTTAGGATGATGTTGGTGAGCGAGCTTTACTGAGACCAGAGATGGTTGTTGACGTAGCCGAGAAGGTAAAGCTCATCAGGGACAGACTTTGCGTGGCGCAGGACAGACATCGGCACTGGGCCGATAGCCACCGGAGGCCGTTGGAGTGTGAGGTACAGATTAGAGTAGGATTAGATTTAGGTTTTGTTGTTGTGTTTTGATTGATCATGTTTGCTTATCATAGTTAATTTGAGACCTTGCTTGTGATTAGGTTGGACATGGTCTTTCTTCGGATATCTCTGACTCGTGGTACGATACGTTTTGGTGGAGGCGGGAAGCTTAGCCCACGCTTCATCGGCCCATTCGTTATCAGCGGGAGAGTCGATGACATGGCTTACAGGCTAGACTTGCCACCTACACTAGTGGGGGTCCACAACGTATTCCACGTATCACAGTTGAGACGGTACGTGGCTGACCCTAGCAATGTGCTCGATCATTCGGAGATTAAGGTTGGACCTACTCTCAGTTATCCAGAGCAGCATGTGGAGATTCTGGATCGCCGGAAGAAGGTACTGAGGAACCAGGTGATACCCTTGGTTCGCGTTGCATGGAGGCATCATTCTCCAGGAGAGTCTACCTGGGAGCGGGAGGACGAGATGCGCGAGCGATACCCATATCTTTTTGGACGGTGAGGTATACTTTCTATCCTTCTCATCAGTTGCATTTCGCCTTTCAATTTCGACGAAATTCCTTTAAGGAGGGTAGATTTACTACCATATTTTAGTTTGAGGGTATTTTGTCATTTTTGAGGTTATTTAATTTATTATAATTTATTTGAATTTATGAGAATTTTTAGGATTTATTTTGGAATTATTTGAATAATGGTTGACTAGGTTGACTTTGACTAGCATTGACTTGGTAGGCTAACCTAGAAGCTAACCCTAGTTGTGTTTGGACTTGGTTAGGTCATGTAATCCTAGTTAGACTAGAGTTAACCTATGGTTTAGTCATTAAACTCAAGATTAGAATAGAAGGCTTTTAGTCACAAGTCATGACTTGTGGTTTTGAACCATAGATTTTAACTAAGCCCAACCCCTTAGCCACTAGCTAACCCTAACCCTAATTCACTCTATGGATGGCCACCTAGTCTAGGGATTCCCACCCTATAAATAGTCTCCTCCATTTAGGGCTAGCCTCTTTTAGGAAAGAACAAGTTTAAGGAAGAGGTATTTTCCCAACTTCATAAATTCATAAAAATTCTATTTTATCTCCTTTTTCCCTAAATCAATTGCATTAGATCCTAATTTTAGTATTCTTGCTGTTTGTGGTGTTCAATCTCAGTTTGTGGACAATTTGGGGCTTTTTGCTAGCAAGGAGAACCCCCTATTGAGGCTCATCTTGCTTTTGGACACCAATAGGTAAAGCTTTATAAACACCATTAAAATTCTAGTTTCTTTGCATATTTAGAAAGCCCTAGGTCTACCCTAACTGTAGGTATGCCTAGACTTAGGTTTCGTCCATTTCGTGTCCTAAATGGACACGTATCAGTCCCTACTTGTAGGTGTTTGACGAAATGCCCCAAAGGACATTTCGATTTGATTTTTAAATTATTTTTGAATAGGAATGATCAATTTGGTGTGGGTTGTTGTTTTCCTGTAGACTGAGGTGGATTTGGTGTCGTGTCGTGTCGGTTTGGACACGTGCACACGCGGGTGCACACACGCGCGGAGCAGTGTGCGTGTCCTGCTACTCGGGTGCGTTTTTACCTTGGACACAGCACGGGGACACGTGTAACTTCATGGACATGTTGGGGCAGTGTCTGACACGTCACTCCCCAAGTGGCACAAACTCTCGTGTCATGTCGAGGGAAAGACACTGTACTGGGTTTGCACTGACTGTTCAGTCGAGTTTTTTGTGCACTGATACGCTCTATTTGACACGACACAGGGACACGCCGACCCAAATCGGGGTGACACGTAGGCAGACCTATCCTAGGCGAACCTAGGTTGGTGAGCACGAGGCCTGGTTTGGCCTGTTCGGGTGCACGACACGCGTGCACTTGTGCACGAGGCTGCACTGGAAATTCAGTGTCCAGTGCTGTTTTTAGGATTCTGTCGATTTGGACACGTTTGTGACATGGTGGACACGTGTTGGACCCTGGGACACACTTGTATCATGTAATTGAATTACCAACCATTTATTTTACATTTTAACATGATTTATATATCAAATTCATTTACCCTATTTTTGGACTGATACATAATATTCAGTATTCCCAGTTTAATTCCAGATTTCTAAAGCTAAACATTGGCAGTTAATTTGACCTAATTAATACTGTTATTAGCATGGTTTAAGTCCCTAATGTTGTCTCATATATGAAATCTACATGTGTGTGAATTTTGGGCAATTTTCATTGAGTATTAGATTCTAAATGGGGTTTTTAATAAAGTGGGATGAAAACTGAAACTGTTAAGATGAATTGAGTTCCTTTCCTTCTTCCCTGTTTTGATGAAACACTAGACACTTATACACACTCTTAAATTGTGAACACATTACACACACAAGTCACATTGACTCCTCTCACACACACACTTCACTCACTATCCTCATGACAGTACACTCCCACTCACCTTGCCTAGTATCACACACATATGCACACTCTCACACTTTACCAAATCACTACACTCATAGCTAGCACACACACACACATTGCCCTTCCCTCTCTATCCTTCTATATATATATATAGTTAATGATAAATGAATGCAAGTTCTATATATATGTAATGTATATATCTATGTATATGTATATATATCTAGGTAATATGTATGTATCCATATATATGTATATGGTTACCCTATTGTGTATGATGACTTGTGGTGTCTTGGGTTGAATTGTGGTGCTAGTATAAGGTTGTATAGCCTTGGGTAGTCTTGATAGACTAGTATATGCTAGTTTGACCTAATTTAGACTTGTTAGACCTAGTTTGACCATAGTTGACCTAGGTTTGACTTCTTGGTTGACCAGGGTTGACCAAGAGTTGACCTTGGCCTAGTTTGACCTAGACTCATGTAGAGTGCATAGTAGAACTTCTTTTACCATTCTGGACTTGTTGTAACTTGTGCTGTTCTGAATAGGAGCCAGGCAGCCCTCCTCGGACAGTACATTTCAGTTGGACACTCAGATACCCGGCGAGTACATTCTCTGATCATTTCATATCCTGCTTAGAATTATTTTCTGCTTTAAATTTCTTTACTTGATACTGTCACGTTGGTCACACGGATTAGTACTATATGGATCCCTTCTTGATATGTTATCCCCTCAGGGAGCATCGGATACTTCATGTTCTGTGCGTTTCACTTACATGGCGTATCACTATGCTTCATGGTTCATTGAATCACTTGTGACATGTACTCTCATGATCACAGAGTCTTCTTGAATCCTCCCATTTATTGGGCTTCCTAGAATCTCCATTTATGGTACTATCATGTACCACCCTTCGGGGGCTGTTGCATGAATCATAACATAACCTGGTTGGATCCTTGTGTATTTATTGGGGGTACGGGGGAGTAGAAGTGGACATGTGAATAATATCCAAGTAGTGTAGCATCAGAATCATTCCATACTGTAGCATCAGAATCATCCTATGCCATTTACATGTCTATGTTGTACTCTGACTCACTAGCCACTGTTAGATCTCTATTATATTAGATATTTCTATTACAATTCTCTCTCTATTTACATACTGTATTTCTTTCAGTACTTGTATCTTACTTTACTGTATGATTATATTTTCTAAGCTGCTATGAACTGTTGAGATGTATTGTGCTCGCTCCTGTCCTGACTGGACCTGTTGAAAATATTACAGAGGACGAGGAGGAGGCCTGTGTGGATACCTTCTACGGGACAGCCCTAGACGACACTTGTGAGCTGGACCCTCAGGAGGACCCATGTAATGCCCCGCTCCGTACGGCACATTACGCTGAAGCGTTGACTCAACGAGTCACGTTGACGCAAGGAAATGTATCGATGCAAAACGATACGAGAGTTAAGTTGTCTCGAGCAATGCATCAAACTAAGTTGATGCGAAGAGTTGCCTTGCCCCGAAAGAATGCATCGAGTTGAATCGATGCGAAGCGCCGCGTTGCCCCGAAGGATGAGTGCGTTGAATCGGCTCGAAGATTCTAAGAAATCAAATCGACCAAGTCGCAAGTCCGAATCGATGCAAGTATTGATTTTAGTTGGTTTTTTGTGCAGGTTATACTTTGACGGGAAAATATTAGAGGTCGATCTTTTGTAATATTTAGTAAGGGGTCCGCGAAATCAAATCGTCGCCTTGCAACGGGATGAGACTTGGGCACGCTAAGGCAAATCTGACGTATGATTCAATGAAACACGAAGTGCTCGAATGGCTAAGTCAGGAGAGTGGCCGTGCAACAAAGTTAGAGAAACGAGCCGCATCGGCTCGGCGAAATGACGAAGGCATATCGACTCAAGGTGGGAGGATTGACCTCTTTTTACTCCTTCATTCAATAAGTCAAATATATCATTGTATGCTAAAAGTTAACCTATCGACGCCACGGGCGTGGTCCGATCGGAGATAAATCATAGTATGAGTCGAACACTAAGTTAGAACAATTGAAATGAAACGTGCATTAATATGCACGAGTCGCTATGGGACATTAGATATCGCTAAGGCGAGTGCCTTAGTGATACGAACCATATCGTGCCTTTGCTGCACGAGTTAGACGGCTAGAACATTGGAAGACAATAGACGAGCGCCCTAGCGCGCAAGCCCCGAACATTGAATGCTAAGTTATAGAACAGGAAAATACGGTCGAAACGTGCCTACGTGCACGGGATAATAAAAAGATGGCTTCGTTGCGAGAGAATACAGTTGTGGCATGAATGTGGCGAAATTGTCGATATGACATGGTGCCTCGAAAGGTGTTCGAGACCTTCGGGTCGTTCGGTTGACGAGCATTGAGTTGAGGCACGATGCCATTGAATCATTGAAACGAAGTATGAAACGTGAGAACATAGAAAGTTAACGAAAGAAATACGAGATGATAAAGTCGGAGTCTTGGACTCAAGGCTATGCTTGGTTGTTTGAATGATAGTGCGTTGCATGGTCGAATGGAATGGACTTGAGATAATTGCGATTTCTTCCGTGCACGGAACGTTCCCTCCGAACGGGCGCACCGGGGCACCGGGACCGTTCGGCCTAGGAGGGATGTAATCTTTGATAGGCGCACATTTGCGAAGTCCGATTAGCACTCGGTCGTAAATGTGAGAAGCCGCAAATGATGGTAGGCACGTGGTAATTTTCGGTTGTTGGGATAGCAACCCAACCCGTGAAACGCCGGGCTACCCAAATAAGAGAGAGAAAAGAAAGAGAGAAAAGAAAGTAAGGAAAGATAAAAGAGAAACTCCTTTAGTCCATTCCGGCGCGGATACGCCCACGACCTTCATATAGTTAAGGAACGATGGGTTGAAAGTGTAGGCACATATGTGTCCCGCACGCATAGATCCTGCTTAGAGATGCACATATAACATGACAGGGAAGGAATGCGGCATATTCACCTTGCGTCATTGCAAGGGCGAGTGCGTCGACTTGGTAAGAAGTCGCGCCACGAATCAAACACGAGATTGCTTGTTTGCTTGCCTATTCAATTCGATAACATGCTGCTATGCTAACATGCTTTACGTTTCGAAGATGCCTTGAAATTGACCCTAAGGAGAATATAGCAAGATCATAAGCTAAGTTGCATGATTCAACATAAATATTAAAATGTCGGTTTGGAAAGATGATCTTTGCTTCAGTATATGCGAGGACAAACGTACTGATCCCCCACCAGCTTCATGCAGGGTGCAGGGAATGGATTGCTCGCGGCGAAGCTTTGCTTGAACGTGTTAAGGCTTGGAATGCCGAAGCGCATTGAAGCGTGCTATCGCATTGACGCTCGGACTACGCAGCTGGATTGATGCGGCCGAGATATAGAAGGCATGATGTATGGAACGGTGAAATCCTTTGTGGGCAAGAGAGAAACTGAGTGTTGTAGCCAATCTGGCATATATTGTTAAGCTATCGAAAGCCTTGTAATCTCAGTTTCGGATATCAATAAAGAGAATTGTTTCTTATACTCTGTTTTCATTCGTTGTTAAATCGAATCAAAAGATAACCATTTGAGAACTTGTCATCTTGCCTTGCACGAGCGCAACTCCAGGCTCGTGCGGCATCACGCCCCCTGCGAGGACGATGATTCGGGTGATTCTGGGTCGGGGCGTGACAAATTGGTATCAAAGCTCTAGGCTCAATTTCCTCTGGACGCTCGCTTCATTACAATTCTAAAAGTAGCCCACCACCACTTGATACCACTCTTGACTCTACTCGATGCCGCACTGGATGTTCCATACAATAAGTCTAATACAATCGTGTAATTTTGCCGCATGTGTTTTAGAAATTACATGATGTTTGCTAAGAAAGTCGCGAAGGGTATTGTCACGCCCCAGAACCAGAATACTGGAGAGCGGGGGCAGACATAGCCAGCTACGTATAACGGAATGGAATCCACACCGCTATACGGTCACGGCTGTCTAGATATGTGAGGGTTTCACTACAATCCATCAGTCTCTTAAGGTCATAAAATAGCCTATTGTCCCAATCTCAACCAACTAATAATAGTTACAAGATGTCAGACCACCAAATACACAATAGTAAGGCATCCCATACATTATTATTCGGAATGATCATGAAGCTAGTCGTTACAAAATGTGAGGACTAGCAAGAGTTCAGTCATACATGATCAACCCCCGGGGCTTGTCAATCATGTTACAGCCCGTAGGCAGACAGTAAGTAAGTACAATCGAGCTAACACTTGCTCGTCGACTAAACGCCTCAAAAGAATAATTTAATATTACAGTGGAAGAACAAAAGAAACCCACTCGATGCCCTGGTGACGCCTGGTGACCACCATCGGGGTGGAAAGCAGGAAGATCCTTTGGTGCTGCTCCAGTATCTGGCCATACAAAACCAGCTGGGTCAGACCCCAGAAAGAGCAAGTGCCACAAAGGAGGCTTCACTTAAGAACTAAAGCCAACAAATCATTAGCATTCAACATGTAAGAAAATAACAATAAATAACGCAGATTGAGGTTTGTGTACTACCAATGCACTTATCCCAATCAGAGAAAATGATTAAGTAAAGCATCATGACATAAGATAACTGGAGAATCGTGCTAAATAAAATATAGCTGGGCAATATATGAAGAGAAGACGAATATACTATTCCGGAAGCCAGGTTACAATCCTTAAACCAAACAAGGACCGAGATTGTAACCCTTTGCCTGAACAGAACTTAGTCTCTGATCATTTATTGCTAAAGGTGACAATTATTAAGGTAGAAAGGAGAGAGTACAATGATAAAAGTGACAATGAAGAGTACAATACGCTAGAGTGAAAATGGAGTACAATCATTATAGTAACAATCTGGAGTGACAATAATTCAATCATTCTGGTACAATCTTGCAATCAATCACTTCTAGACAATACTATACTGGACTAGACTCCATCCAATCAATCACGGCCAATCATTGCCTACGGCTTTCTATATTAACTAACTAGGGTTATCACAATCCTAGTTACTAGCAAGATGCAATGAGATGCTCCAAGTAGTCACAGGCCCTGCAGCTATCCAGGTTATCCAGGCGAACATTATAGTGACAATTTGGAGAGTTTAATATATTAGAGTGACAATAGAGTTCAATCATTTAAGTGACAATGGTGGGTGCCCCACATAACAGTGGGCTGAAATGTGCCCTACTCGTCGGCAGGCTACAAGTCCAAACATTTGCGGTCGAGATAACGGGATCGCCTGTAACTGGGGAACATCTCTTCATGTCTAGTGAATTATACTAGTCATTAACCTTAGTCCATTTCAGTAGGTACTCCTGACCGTGGTACTCAGGAGTCCCCTCCTAGACATGATGCAAGACAGGACTGATTATTTGTACAAGCACAATCGCCCACGGTGTCCAGGTTACTTATACAAGTCAGGTCATGTCAGGTAGCCGTCGCAACAGCTTATCAAGATATATCATGTCAGGTTATCATGCCAAGTGTACTTTGTCAGGATTACGCCATGGCGGGCCACTATCATGTCATGCCAGTTATCATTTCAATCATATCAATCAAGTTCAGGACAAAAGGCACAGGAAGTCCATACGGCTGGCGAGAAACCAAGCCTATGCTGCTGGCGAGGAGAATGGATCCTTATGCGGCCAGCGGGGGAGTGGTTCTCCTGCGGCCGAGAAGACACGGGTCCATGCGGCTCAGGTAGATTAGGCTCATGCGCCAAGAGTGAAATCTTATGCGGCCAAAATAATTTCTCATCCAGTCAGAATAGAGACTAGCTCATGCGGCTGGGGAACGATATGCGGCAGGATCAACTCATGCGGCTGGGTAAGGACTAGTCCCCATGCGGCCAGGCAAAACAGGGCGCATGTGGCTCAGTCCAATGCTGGAAATGGGCGAGTCTTCATGCGGCTAGGATTCAATCAGGGGTTCATGCGGCTAAAGAACTAATCAAGTCCATGCGGCCCGAGTTAAGTCACATGCGGCAAAAATAATGGTCCGAAGTCATGCGGCTGGGATTGAAAGTTCATGCGGCCGAGGATTAAACCTTCATGCGACTGAGGAGTTAGTCCCTGCGTCATAGGCCATGCGACTAAATAGTGCAGCAAGGCTTATGTGGCAGGAAAGAAACTTGCCGCATAAAGACTATACGGCTAAGTTTATGCGGCTGTGAACAGTTCTTCTTCTCATCCTTCCGAAGAGAAGAACTCTTCAAGCCATGGCTCCCAAGCTCTATGAACCTTTCATCCAGAGTCCCAATCCGAACTTTCATAGGTCAAAATAGGGCAGAACGAAATGCTCTACAACATGGAACCATCAGAACTTGATAATAACAAGATTAAGTAGATCAAAACCCAAGAAATCCAAAAATAGTATAGACTTAGATCTACAAGAATCTAGCCATAGAAAGTAAAAATGCCAAGTACTAAAGTAAGTTAGAAAGCTGTAAGGAAGAGAATGAAGCAATAAAATTGAGTTCCTTCATGAAGCAAGTTGCACTTGCCTAGACCTCTCTCTCCCTCTCGCTGGTAGGTGAAGGAGTTAATGGAAGAAAGAAAAGAGTAATAAAGAGAGAGAAGGAAGTGGGGGTTAATAATGATAGTGGTGGTGGTACGTAGGTGGTTCCCCTATGGTTCATAATGAACCAAGCAAACCAAACCAAGTCGAACCAACCCAGGAATAAACCAAGCCAAGATAAACCAAGGTGAACCAAGTCAAGGCTAATAAACTCTCTCTCTCTAGCAATTTAAACTAGTTGAATCATGAAATAAACCAAGCCTCACTAATCCAAAAATAAACCAATGAACCATCAAAACCATTTAAACTATCAATGCCAATAAAACTAAGCCAGTGCAAAATAAACCAAGACAACTAATCATGACTAAATAAAATATGGGTCCAAAACACGTATACGTACACTAAATACGTATCACGAATTTGGGACATTACAAGTATATTATATTGAATGCAAACGAGCCGTAAAAATGTTAGTTGCTGCAAGCATAATAAATTGTGAAATACGATTTGAGATGTTGTCGCAATATAACATGTTGAATGAGAAATAAAATGATGCACGAAGTGCAGCGAGTTAATGTGAATGTGCGTTAAAATGAAAGTGAGAAGTGATAAGCCAATACCGAATGTGTTAAAACGGATTGTGCATTGACTTGGAAAGTCGAGAGTAATTCGTTGCACGAGGTGCGGTAAATGTCGGAAATGATCATTGCACGATGTGCAACGCGTATTGAAAGTAAAAATTATTGTACGTGGTGCAACGCATATCAAATTAATCGTTGCACGAAGTGCAAAGGAAATTGGAAATGAATCGTTGTACAAAGTGAAATAAAAGTGTCGGAAATAAATCGTAGCATAATGTGCAACGTGTATCGAAAGTAACATTTGTTGCACAGGGTACAACGCATATCAAATAAATTGTTGCACGAGATCAATAAGGAAAGAATTGAAATCATAAATTGATAGAACGAATCGTTCGGTTGCATACCAAACTTATGTTGGCAAGCGAGAACATTGACCGAATCGTGTCGAATTTTGATAGAATCAAAGTTACGGTTGTGATCAAGCACGTCACTGCGAAAATCGTGAGTCGGAAGAGATTGTCGGTTTATACTAAGTGTAATGCGAAGGAAATGGCTTAAATTTCGAGTTGTATATGCCATACCACGTAGGCGATGAATGACTCGATTCCGAGTGGTATATGGTGTTTCACTTAACAAAATTGCCAAACAAAAGTTGGATTTTGCAAATAAAACGAGAAAAAGTACAAGAAGTTAAATTTGATTCTGGGAAAGTATTGCTATGAAAGTTGATCTGTAAATGATCACTTTGTTCCTTGGACCATATGATGATGATGAGATCACTGCTTGAAGCAAAACAACTTGGAAGAACTAAGTCACCAGAAAGGTATCGACGCACTTGGGCACTGATGGCGAGGCCGAATGCTTTTCTGCTTTGCTTCACTCTGTTCTGAAAGAAAAGTTGAAGAAGAATGCTCTGGAGAATCAAAATCTCGAAGTTCTGATCTCTGTATTCTCTCCTGTCTCTGTGTGTGTTATGAAAAAAATAAGTCTATTTATAGACTTGGGCTCTGGTGCGTAAAAACTCAGCAAAAGTGTCGCCTTTACGCTAACAACTGCCACCCATGATCGAAGTCATCCTCTGTATACGTTGACACGTATCCCATCAATTCAGTAAGAATAGGATGCACGTACACACGTTCTTCGAGAAGAGTGGCATGAAAGCCACGTAAGCAAACCACGTTCCAAACTGGTGGAGGAGAATAGGGCATAAAAATAGCCCAATGTACTCTGAGCGTAAAGCAATAGATTGAGCGTAAAGCAGCTTTGACGTAGACTTCCCGCGTAAAGTGATTGTTAAATAACCTTGAGCGTAAAAGATAGCTCAAATAGACTTTATGCACACGTCAACTGTTGAGCGTAAAAGCTCGTTAAGTCTTGTGCGTAAAAGAAGCCATATGTGAGCGTAAAGTAGCTCAATCACACACTAAATGACAACATTGGTCTCTGTATAAAACAAATCCCTTTGAATTCTGTGATATATGCCATCATTAATATCTTCATGTCAGAGTTTGCATTAAATACGAGATTTGACAGCTTTGTCCAGCGTAAAAGTGGTTGCTCTGTCCTTGGCGTAAAATCATGGGTGTAGACCCGAGCGTAAAATGATCAGCCTTCTTAGGCGTAAATTGATTAGCGTATTCTTGGGCGTAAAGAAATTACCCGTTCTGCTAAGCGTAAAGCAGATCACTTATGAATGAGATGACTCTTTCTTTGAAGCACTTTTTACGCTCCTATAAGACCCCCTTCAAAGTTTTCAAATATCTCCAAAATTTGAAACACTTTGAACAGAAGCATAAAAGTTGAAATTTGATCAGCCAGCGTAAAATTTGGGATACGCAACAGTCATCCGCGTAAAAGCGGGGATATCCAACAGTCGGCGTATTTTTCAAAAGAAAATTAATGTCGGTCAATACTTAACCGTCACAATAAATTTCTTTCTCGAAACTTTTGAATGTCTCTTCATCTTCCCGAGTAAGCAGTTTCCAACGAGGAATGTGAAGAGTTGCTTTGATTTGTACAAATAAGGACAAATTCATTATTCTTGACATTCATCCTTGTTTTGTCATGGCACCGAAGAACGAGATTACCAACAAAGAGGCTTCGAGCTCCAGGCTTGATTTCGAGCGAGCGTGTAACCTTTTAGAGTGTTTTGGAGTGACTCCTGCAGTCTTTAGTCGCATTGATGGTGGTCCCCCAACTGCGTACGAAGGGCCAGGAGATGCCGAAGCGTTTCTTAATCTGATGCGCCGCTCCGGAATTCACAATATGCATGAACTAGGTATCTCCCTTCGTCAGCCCAACGAAGGAGAGAAAAAATGACGTTTTTATGTATTACGAATCTTTTATCTATAGGGGTACACTTCCCCCTTTATAAATAAAATTTTGCTGTTAACCTCATCTATTGACGCGTACTTGTTTATGCACTTCTTTTGACTGCTTCTGTGGTTGTTAATTCCCAAGAAACAAACCAACACGTGGCATTTGTCTTGTGGTTACGAGAGCCTTTAAATAGGATCTTCTCCGAAATAGACTTATCCGAACAGTTTTTTCAGTCTTTATAAATAGCCGAGAATGTTTCATATATTCTCGTACTCATTTCTCTGATGATAACTTTTTGTGATGTTGTTCTCCAACACATGACAATGGCGGAGCTTTCCAACAATGTCCTTTTGTACGCCCAGTCTTTAGACGTGGATTCAACCATCATTAGAGCCAAACAATTCGACATAAGTGGTAAGTCGATCGTAAGCAAACATCTATCTTCAAACTTTTTTTTTGTTTGAAAACAGCTATTTTACGAGCGTAAAGCCTTGCTGAAACATTGGAGTAAAAAGCCTTGCTGAAGCACTGTCGTAAAAAGCCTTGCTGAAGCACTGGCGTAAAAAACCTTGCTGAAGCACAAGCATAAAAAGCCTTGCTGAAGCACTGGCGAAAAAAAACCTTGCTGAAACACTGGCGTAAAAAGCCTGGTTGAATCCCTGGCGTAAAAAGAACCTTGTCATCTGTTTTTAGTTAGCGTTCAATACGCATCTGATGATACTTCTGTTTAAAACATTTCTTCTTGTTGTTTTTTCTGCAAAAGTTTGGCTGAGCAGCTTTTCCAGAACCGGTATTGGTGACTTTGATGTTGTGAAGAGCGTTCTTCTGACATCAACATCAGGGAGCTGCGCTTTTGACGCGTAAATCAGACAACTCAGAACTCTTCGTGAGATAGAAGGGTCTTCCTCTGTTGGTAGGAAGAGCCTTTATATATGGAGAGTTGGATGGTGGAGTCAATTCTACCCCGAGAAATTGGGTAGTAGAGTTCCCTTCACAACAAAACTAGGAATTGTATCCCAATACTGGATACATTCCTATCTCCTTTGAGGTGCCGCCTCTAATCCACCAATTATATTGGCAGCAAAACGCCTTCGGGCTGCCATACTCTGGGGTTTCCTCTTTTCTGAGAGAGAAGACCAGAGTTTGGTTTCTACTGCTCTGGTTGCCACTGGAGCTCAGACAGTCAGGAACTGCCACCAACAACGAACCCGTCAAAGAAGATCCAAAGAAGAAATAGATCTATTAGGTTATCGTTGGTGTATAGAATAAAAATCTTAGATATATAGATTTCCATTGTAAAGAAAAGTCTAAGAAATGTAATAGACTTTTATGAATATGAGAGTGGAAATGATTCTTCTATGCTCAATTTGTATCTATCTGGATGTAATATGGACATGATAGATAATGAAACCTTCTTTTCTGATTTAGAGTACACAATACTATCAGAGGTAATATGGACATGACAGTGTGTGAGAACTCAAAAGAAAATTAGATTAATTTCTATGCAGAGGTCAAAATGGAAAATGATAGATAAGGGTAGATTAGCATTTATCCAGAGGTTATGGAAAACATGATAATAACGAATCTCTTTTTAATCAATTGATAGAAGATTTAAAATCCCTCTTCCAAGAGACAAGAAGTCAGCTTAACTAGACCTTGGTAGTGGGGAATAAGAAGATAGATATTGTGAGCATT
>JANAVB010032023.1:0-99487 GCA_029216955.1 Iris pallida
TCAAGGAATTTTGAATATTTACCAAGATAGTACCTTTGGGACTTGAGAGTTTGTCGGAATAGGTTTGAGAAATAAACAAAATATAATGAAGGAATTTCAGAGAAAAAGAAGGATTACATAACCAGGTTGGGAGTTTCTAGTAGATTCGGGTTATAAATTTAAAGGATTGGAGGATAGCGTTGTAAGGACCTGCGACAAAGGAAAATATTAAAGAGAAGTTTCATATAATTTTTACTGTTAAAGAAAATGTTGAGTTATCTTTATTGCTTGAGTAGCCAAGGAAGTGGCACGAGATGCGATCATTCTATAAGGATTGTAACTCCAAAATTTCAAGGAATTACCGAGACGAAAATAGAAGAAGGATCAGAATGAGTTTACAGGTGTGATGACTGAGATTTGGATTAGGGATACTTAGGCTGGCTGTACAACTTGTTTAAGAGGACTTGACAAGGCTAGAGAGTCAAACGACTTGGATCACAAGGGATTTAAGAGCGGTTATAAATTTAGGAATTATGATTTCTACGGGATTGTCAACAATTTATTTTCATTATGAACAATAATTAAGGTTGCATAAATAGGGTTGAGGATAAATTTTGGAACTATATTTCTATGGCACCATTATTAGAAAGTTCCAATAACATTGAGTTAACATTTGTGGAGGATATGAGTGATGGAAAATTTTGGATACTAGAAGACTCTGAGAAATTAGACTTGAAAGTCTAAAAGAATTTCTATGAATACCAAGTAGGTAAATGACTATAGGTATGGAGATTTGACAAAGTTTATAGTAGTTGATAATTAGTGACTTGGAGTCACGAAGAGGATTTAGTAAGAAAGAGTTTGATTATTAGAAAAAGGTGGACACTTCGGAGGTTGAAATCTTGCTTTTATTGCTTATAGACAAGTGCAAGAAAAGGAAAGGAAACAATTTCGTTATGATCAGATGAGCAAGAACAGATTTCTATCATCATTTCCTCGTCTTATCATCTTTCCATCGTCCTAATTAACTATGTCCTATTTACATCGATCAACTATCTCATATCTAAATTCTGTTAGCTACACTTTGAAATCTTTTGGATTCTCGTATCTTTTTACTTAGGAAAGGCCGAAGAAGTGTTGTAATCATCTAGCTCAAAAAAATGATGGAATTTGTTATCAAGTAGCGATCCTGGTAAGAATATAGAATGTTGGACCTTGAGATAGAATTAGTAGGACAATGGTATGACTGAGATCGAAAATAAAATCAAGAGACTAATATTGTCAATTTGGAAATGATTACACTTATAGGATTATTTTGAGTATGAATTACTTTAAGAAGAACGTAGGAGGAATTTGAGAAAGAATGACAGTAGAATATATATATTAATAGTTAGAACTGTAATATTTCGTAGATATATTTTAAGAGCTGATTAGGATATTCGAGGGCGATTTAATTTTTGAGAATTTTGATGTTTTGTTGTTATTACTGATTCTTGGGGTATTGCATTATAGAATTAAGATTAGGATACTGAAATTAGAAATCCAAATACATAGGAGGAAGATTATGACTACATGCGATGACGATACAAAATTGAACAAAGATTGATAAGAGAATGTCTAGGGACCGAGAGAACACAATTTTTGAGTTATAGAAAGTTCTTAGAGATTTTGTGAGATTTCTAAAATTACGGGAAAAAAAATGGTATGGTGGCATTAGATTTGAGTATTACAAGGAGTATGATTTGAACAATGTTCAAGGATATTTATAAACCTAATTCACAGACTTTGGATCCAATTTAGGACAAGATGGAGGAATTTGGATTTAGATGATTAAGTTGATAGTAGGATTATAAAATCAATTTTTTTTAAGGAGTTTAACAGGAGCAGGCTTCATGGGGAGTGCCTTTGGAATAAAGGTCAACCCTATAGTATTTATGGAAGGGTTCAATCTACATAACTGGATATTTATGATTTTTGGTAGTAGTCATATAAGGGCTTAAATCTTCATAATTGAAGACCATGATTTTGTAGCGATATGTTTGGGCTTGTAAAATGAAGGTATAATTCATAAATGATGATCGGATAAACTTAGTAGTAGTAGAGTGAGATGATTTGACTTCCTTATGAAACCCTATCTTTAATTTTCCTATTTTAGTAGAAGAGATTGATTTTTATCCTTAAATCATTTCTTAAATTCAATATTGCTGAAATTTTGATCCTCCTTGATCGTGACCAATCGATTTTGGTTATCTTCTTTATCGTGCCAAGTTCTTGATTACTGACTATACTCAAGTGACTTTAAATATGATCATGACTTGGATTTCAATCCTTACTGCTCATACCATACTTCAATTATATTTTACCGTATCCAAATACCGTTTTGATCAAGATTAGATTGACCTTACCCTTGATCGTGAAAAATCTGATCATGTTAGATTTCAATGTCATTATTGCTCGTCCGAAAAACTTTGATCTAATTCTTAATAGTGCCTAAACTCTTTTCTGACCATGATAATTTGGTTTCCTGAATATACCTAAAAAGTTCATGTTTGGTCGTGCCTGGATGACCTGGCATGACTAAACGATTATGATTCCAACGATCGTGAGTTTTATGATCGTTACTATACATATTAATTTTATCCTAAATCGTGCCTAAATTTTTTTTGAGTTTCAATCACGACTACCTACCAGCTTAGTCATGTCAGGATTTAGTTTGATCGCGTCTAAATAAATTTTCTATCGTGCCTAAATTTCGATTCTATGGCCATTCATACTCAGATTTCTAAATTAAACAATATCTAGGTTTAATTATTCTCGTAACTCTATCCTAAACTGTGTCTAAGTGATTTTAAATCGTTTTCAAGATCTTAATCACGTCAGAGTTTTGATCATGATTTACGACCTAACTATAATTGTGATCCTGAGATTCTAGGTCGTGCCCATAAGCCCTTAACTTCGGATTCTTGATTGTGCCTAAATTTATATCGGTCATAACTAAGTTTTGATCCTTGATCGCGCCTCTGTAACCTGGAGTCTGATTTTTATCAAACCTAAACTACTGATCCTTTTATACTCGAATTTTGATTTCACCTTCGATTCTCCTAGCCATGACTGAGATCGTAACTCAATAACTCGAATTTATTTCTAAGTCATGACTGAACAATGTGCTTGTACTACTATTCTATCGTGTCATTTTTTTCGCTTTTTGCCATTTTTGTTCGTTTTTGTCTTTTTTGCTCTTATTTTGTCGATTTTGTACGTTTTTTCGTTTTTGACCGTTTTTACGCATTCGTTTTTGGTCACTTTTGCACGTTTTTTATCGTTTTCGGTCGACTTTACACTTTTTTTGTCGTTTTCTGCATGTTATTTATCGATTTTTGTCGATTTTGTACTTTTTTTTACCATTTTTCTCGTTTTTTTGTCGCTTTTTGCTGTTTTTGCACGATTTTATCGTTTTTGGTCGATTTTGCACGTTTTTGGTCAATTTTGTACCTTTTTTGTTATTTTTTTTGTCTTTTTCCACTTTTTTTGACGTTTATGCTCATTTTTTCTTTTTGTTTGTTGTTTTTGTCGTTTTTGTTCCTTTTTGTCGTTTTTGGTCTTTTTTTCAAAAATTTTAATCTTTTTTGTCGTTTTTTGTTCGTTTTAATTCCCTCTTGTTTTTTGTCTTTTTTCGTTTTATCTGTTCCTTTTTATCGTTTTGGATCATTTTTGTTTGTTTGTTTTTTTCTTTTTTTTATCGTTTTTTTTGTCATTTTTTAATCTTTTTTGTCGTTTTTGGCCATTTTTGTTCGTTTTTTGTCGTTTTTAATCCCTTTTGATACTTTTTCCGTTTTGGTCGCTTTTTGCCATTTTTTGTCGTTTTTGGTTTTTGGTCCTTTTTTTATTTTTTGTTGTTTTTTTTGTCATTTTTTTTTGTTTTTGGTCATTTTCTTATCATTATTGGTCACTTTTGATGGTTTTCACTTTTTTTGTCATTTTTGATTTTTTTGTCCTTTTTCTATTTTTATCGCTTTTTGGCTTTTTTTCCGTTTTGTTCATTTGTCATTTTTGGTATTTTTTATTTTTTGTCGTTTTTTTTTCATTTTTGGTCTTTTTTTTAGCAGAAAACAAACCATTTTTACCCTTTTTTATTATTTATTTGTCTTTTTTTCTTTTTAAATTTTTGAAATTTTTTATTGATCAACTTTTTTAATTTTATGTTGTATTTTAAAAAAAGTATTAAATTAAAAATCCAATTACATTACATGGTAAACCAAACACATGAATGCAATTAACATTACATAACATGGTTTGATTACATGTTTCAACCAAACATAGTAGTGTAATTGTAATTCCATTAAATTACAAACTCAATTACATTACAAACCCAATTCCATTACGATTACGATTACGATTACATTACAATGCACCAAACGCAACCTTAATGATTTGTTAGGTTAAATGTTGATTTGGGAATTTGATTGGGCCAAGCCCAATTCAGTGGGTTTTAAAAAAAAAAAAAATGTTTGGTTGGTGAGCCTGCCCTTCTTGGGGCCACATGGGTGATTTTTGGGTATGTATATTTTTAGGTATAATATATGTAATAATGTGTATATGTATATGTATAGCCCATAATATGTATGTATAATAATATGTTTATGTATATATATGAATATGAGTAACATGTATATTTCAAATTATTTAATTATTATTTAGACTAGTAAAATTGTGGGAATTTATTTATCCGAGATTTTGGATATATATATATATATATATATATATATATATATATATATATATATATATTTTCAAATTACTTGTAACAAAATATTGGGTTTGGGCCTTGGGCCCTACATCTTTTTCAACTGAGCTTTAAAGTCCTAAATATATTATTATAGTATTTTCCAACTACTTTTAAATATCATTTTGGCTCAAAAATTATATTTGACCAAATTAGGGTTTAACGTCCTACAATGGTTTCTAGGCTTTAAATTATTTATCCAAAGAAATAATACTATAATTAAAAATATATTTTCTAAAATAGATTCATTAATGAGATTTATTTTCTAAATATTATAAATGATTTTCAAGGAATGGTTACAAACGTTTTAGTTACGCTTATCCCCTTAAAATCATTAATTGCGACTATTATAGTCATTTTTCCATTTCTTGAATCAATTATCGTACCGAACTCCGATTTTGAGCTTCCATATACCAAACTAGGCTGCTTGGACTATTCTGGACTCAATGGAACTATCTGTATCGTTGTTTGGGACCATCTTGTAGAGCATAGCATTGTACCTATTCTGTGTCGACACGTTCGTGTTGTGTACGTCGACTCCAACTAAATTGAGGCGAATACATTCTTTGATAATTTTCCGTTTATGTTATTTTCTATGTTTTGTGTATTTAGTGTAGATATCCTTGATTTCTTGGCACTTGGTCACACGGATTGGTATTGTCTGGATTCCGTTATGAGATGTTATTCCTTGTGTGTCTTGGTATATCTTGTGCAAGTCTTGTCCTTATTCTTGTGCATTGTATAGACACGATTCCTACGAAGGCTCACGACCTTCTCAGAGAATTCGTGTCATGGTTGGATCCACTGTATCAGTTGGGGGCGGGGAGTAGTAGTGTTGATATGTGGCCAATATCCTCCTTGTGTATGTATAGTTCCTAGCTTGTGAGTGTTAATCATACACCTCACCTATGATTAACTAGGCCAATAGACCTTGTGCAAGTTCCCAAGTTGGCCACATGTCGAAGCTAGTACTTACTCACATAGTTAGTATAGATTCTTGACTCTCGTATATGAGATAACCTGCTTTACTCTTTCTTGCTCTTGTTTACAGTTTTACCATGCCATGCTATTTCATGTACACTTTACTTATTCTCGTCTATTCTTTCTATTTACTGTTACATAGTCTTTATCATTTACTGGAAACTGTTGTTAGTGATGTGTTCGTTCCAATCCTGACTGGATAACTATTTTTTAGGTAATGTTATGCCCCACACTTTGGATTTCATGATGACAAATCTCGATGTTCTTTTGGATCGTGAGTTGACCTCTTGTGAGCTCTAGGCCATATTCTTTTCTAGATTTATGTCTTGTTCATCAGATATGTCTCTGATACAATTCTTGATATGTATGATCATTTTATAGATTCCATTGTTGTCTTTCTTTCATATCTTCCTTAGCTGTATGTGATCTGAGTACATGATCTTTTAGTGGATCACAGAAATGTTTAGATATATTATTGGGTATGTGACAGCGTACTACCGCCGATACTGCGGCGTATGCTGGGTGTGGCCCACGTACTCGTACGCAAATATCCGGGTGCGGGTCATGACAGATGAACTTGATGCTCATTCTCAAACAAGCCCAAGATGCTCTCTCTCAAACAAGTCCAAGATGGTGGATGAAATGCTCTAGAATTATTTTGTGACAAACTATGCATGGCCACCATGCACAGTTTGAGGGAAGATGTTAAAGGATCAAACAAATTACAAGTTCAAGATTCAAGCTTATAAATTCAAACCTCCAACTCATCCATATCAATCATCATGGATAAGGAGGATATTTCTTGATTATATTATTTTTATCTTAGATTATTTTGTTCTATCTTTATTGTTACAAAATTTCTTATAAATAAGAAGGCCATCAATGTAATCATTGTGGTTGAGATTTTTAACCCACCTCTATTTGTTGATTATGAGATTTCCATCTATCTGTGTTATCTTTTTTCGTTTTTTTTCCTAAAACTTATTGATTCTCAATTCCTTAAATGATTCAATGGCGAAATCTTACAACAAGGAGTTAGCATAAGACATTTGGGAATCTCTTGAGAAACAAAATAAGGATAATAAAAATATGTCCAAAGTGTACTTCGTCAACAAATTTATAAAAATAAAATTTGAAGATGAAAAGACTATGTTGTCGCATGTCAAAGAGTTGATAAAGCTGCAACAGAAACTAGAGGAGGAAGCTATGCCTCAAGATGCCAAAGTCATGGTAGGAGTTATTATCTCCAAACTCCCTACCAGTTGGGATAAGTTTTCAACCGATATTTATATCGCAAGTAAAACTGAGATTCAACTAGAAGAACTTGTGTGGTGGATATATATTGAGGATAAAGTTAGAAGTAAAATCAAAGTGGACACTCTGTCCAAGCAATTTGCTAAGGCCAACAATGTTGGAGAGTGAGAATGGACTCCAACCATCTAAGGGTGAAGTCAACTTCTTTTAAATCCATGCCTAGCAACGATGGGGCTTATTTCAATTGTGGCAAGAAATGCCACTTCAAGCCAAAGTCAAAACCAAAAGAACAATGAGCTTAACTTTGGTTTCTATGATCATGCAGGTTGACTCATTTGACGTGGACACAAATTGGTGGATGCAGGTGCATCTTACTGTATGTGTTCTAAGAAGGAGTTGTTCACCACATATGAACCTACAATATAGAAAGATTCAATGATGAATAAATCTTAAGCAGAAGTGTTAGAGATCTGGTCGGTGATGCTAAAACTGACTTCGGAAAAGTCATTTACCTTGGAGAATATGTAGCATGTTCATGTAATTGCTAAGAACCTGATCTCTAAAATTTTGTTGTGTACCGCAGGCTTGATGATGGACATCAACATAGGTCAGATGGTGATGTCATATAAATAAGCATACTTCGAAAAGCTTTATGTACCAAATGAATGTTCAAATTTTAAGTTATAACTTTTTGCTGAATGTTTTAATAAAGTATCCATTTTTTATTATTCTCTTGAGTTGTTACACAATAGACTATGGCAGGTACATTGTAAAAGAATTAACAAGATGTATAGTCGATTTAGGCCTTATCTCAAAATATGGAAGTAGGAAAGTAAAGAAATGTGAAGTCTGTGAACAGCTAAATTTATAAAAAAAAAAGTTCAAGTGGGTGAACCAAAGTACAGATCTTCTGAAGTTGGTGCACTCAGATATCTATGGTTTTAAGTACTTTTCACAAAGGCCAGGATGAAGTATTTTATTACATTCATCGACGACTTCTCAAAGTATGCTTTCATTCATCTTCTCAAATCAAAAGATGAAACATTGGAGAAGTTCAAGGACTTCAAGGCAAAAGCTGAACATCCAATAGGGTAACAACTAGAGAGACTCAGAAGCGATCGAGGTGGAGAGTATCATTCTCTTGAACCATATTGTTCTGCAAAGGACATGGAATTGTCAACAAAATGACTACTCCGTATTCCTCTTAATCTAATATAGTAGCAAAAAGGAAGAACCATATTTGACGGAGATAATGAACTCAATGTTGTTAACAAATGGTCTTCCAAACTGCTTCTAGTGAGAAGCTGCATTAACTGCCACTTTTATTCTCAATAGAGTGTTGTTTGCATAGTCAGACATCACTCCCCAAGAACTCTGGTTCAAAGTCAGACCCAACTTGAATGTCATTCGAGTGGTGGGTGTCTAGCTTATGTGAACTTCCCGACATCAAGATTCAAAAGCTGTGAACGAGGACTACGAAGACAATATTCATGGACTATGCCAAAAAGAGCGACGCTCATGGATTCCTTGAATTGGAGTAAAATCAAATCATTGAGCCTCACGATGCTAAATTCTTTGAAGATAAGTCTACCAGCACAAGAATATTGTTCTTACAGATCTTCCAGAGAACACCTTCCAAAAGAGGTTGTAGTCCAAGAAGAAGTTGTAATTGTATATGCAATATTTGAACCAACACTCATTGAGCCACCTAAAAGCGAGTGAGGAGGTCGAAGGACTTGGGGGAAGACTTCATCACCTAGATTATTCGGGAGATGCTACGCATGGCAGTTAGTGTCAACATGGTAGTTGAACAACTGGAGATGAATGAGATGTGGAGAAGCTTTGGGGATTCAACATTGATGATAGTATGGAGCAGGAAGTCTGATTGAGGATCAGAGTCAATACTATCTTATCATGTTGTAGAGGGAGCCTGTTGAAAATCTAGCAAAATTCGAGTTGGATGGTAGTTTGGAGCGTCAGTGAAGGCAATGGATCAGTTCTAGCGAGATTGGTGCTCGATTGGAGCCAGAACAACACTACTGGCACCGACGATATACCTAGTACAATTCTTTATTTCTAGTAACTTTTTGGCATACAATATCTGCACATCCCGTGTATTTACGTGCATTGCAAAATTTTAGTAGTCTTTTTGCCTGTTGATCTACGTTTAGCTATCCAGAATAGTGTTGGCTATCTTATGAGCTAAACTAGGTTTTTCTAACCCTATTAAAGGGGTTAAGGGGGGTGTATCTTGTGTGCTCGACGAGGAGCTTAAAGGAGAGTCCAGCACTTCTACGAGGAAACTCGTGCTCACTCGTAGGTTGTTGCTCTTTAAGATAGAAGGAAGTTGTGATTGAAGTTTCGTCGACTTCATCAGAAAAATCATCATCAATGTCTTTAGTGGGTAACCGCTGCTAGGTACAATTATATAGGATTGAGGGTTTTGTGAACTTTTTGTAAATCTGAGTATCTTCCTTCTTGAAAACTAGTAAGGAGTCGTCTCTTCGGACGCCATATACATTGTAATAAATTCTTTCATCATATAATGAGTTGGAGTTTGTCCAGATGGCAAAGCCATCACATTGACGTTTGTATGATCTGTCTTGATTCTTGGTTAGCAGTTTGCGATTAGTTATCTTCTTTGTTCTTTGTTGTGGGATTACATGTGGTCGTTTCTCGTGATCCGTACTGTGCATCTCCGATTCACAACATGAGCCATCATATTAATCGCAGTACAGTATATGCATTAAGGAATATTTTGGTTAAAAAAAAAGTCTAGTAAAGCTGTAATATACTATATGGGGTATCGGTATGTGAAGGTCATAGTGACATCACTTCTTTTAAAAACGTGAGATGTGATGACTGGTGGTTATAATTCAACTTAAAATTGCTGGGTACTTAGCCTAGGATGTCAGGTTAAATACCTATACGCTTATCTCAGAAAAAAAAGGAGACAAATATATGATAATTCTTTCTGAGATGCATAATCTTCCAAGTATGTCAATTTATCTTGGAGGTATTCTAATCTCTTTGCTGTTTTGAATAGTATTTCTTTAAAGTAGACTCGAGAGCATTTTAACCACAATAAGACTTCTCACATTAGAATGGTTCATATCTACACAAAATAAATGAGAAAGATTTTATGACCTCTTAAAAAAATTTATGACTGGTTGTCAATCTTCCCTTCCAAACAAATTTCTAAGTTCACCATGATAGGTATGGAAAACAAAGCCCTCCTTATAAAAGTGGCCATGCAGTCCAAACTAAAACTATTAATGATATCTTGGTGATGATATTTTTTAATCTATTTTTATTTTTATTTTTTTATATTATGTATAGAGATTTCATTTTGGAAGTTGGTTTCGAGTCCCTACGAGCTCAGGACTGGCCCAGCTTCCTTGTACCAAAAAAGTGATACATATAGTAAAGATGATAAATTTGCTACAACAGAATAAACTCGTCTTTGTAGCAATTAAGCCAAAGAGTAGACGTCTCTAAACCTTAATTGTAATGTTGTCAATTATTATAGAAGATATTGACTCTTTGTAACACCTGATTTTGTTTCTTTCACTCTGGATGTTTTCTTTTTATTCTTGATCTTGTGCATTTGTGTTATGCTATTTTATTCTTAGTTGATTGCTTTGTGTGCTACGAATTCCTGACAATAGTGACTAAAATACTGATCAGGAACAGGTATTCAATGAATATTGAATATCATTATAATTGGATATGAATTTATTAGTTTCAGATCTGATCGGTACCATTTCCGATTGAATCCGTATTTGCATCCGGATTTACACACCGAGCCTATTCCATTCCGATTTCTATGTTCAAAAACTAAAAATAAGGTAAAATATTTCTGGCTCTTGTGGTCAGCGAGGAGAGGTATAGCCTCCCTGGCTGGACGGACGATCTCAGAATCGAACCACGGGGGTGGTGTGGGTGTGTGTGTGAAAAATGAAACCAGTGGGCCCAAAAGGTTTGCAATGCAAACGTGTATAAAGTCCTGTGCGCTACGCCAGACATCTAAACAACTAAAAATAAGGTCCTATTTTAAGTAAACATAAAAAAATAATAATCATATATTAACGACGTGCAGTTTAATTTTTTTTTTCTTAAAAAAAACTCATATATGTAAACAAAAATGAACAAAGAGAATATTTATTAACTTTCATGTATGACTAAAATTGTATTGTTCCAACGACTATAAAGGTTAAATATTAGAAAAATACTATTAGAACGTACAAATCTCTAGTCATTTGCATAAAAAATTTGTTAGCAAAGACAAGACGAACCATGTTGATCAAAATATTCAAATACATACTAGTATAAATAATAATGTGAAAATATTATGATTTGAACCATTTTTTTAAACTGTGTTCTACTTGCAAATTAAAACTTTGTTCAACAATATATCGAGTTGTTTTTTGCAAACTAGTTTTTTTTTTTGTGTGTGTGTGTGTGTGTGTGTGTGTGGTAGAGACTTAACCATATAATATGTCTCCATAGTGCTAATCAAATTAAGAATTTAAATTTTATTTTTGGAAAATACATCTTCGTCCCCCCCATTCCACAAAGGCAAAAATAGTTACATATAAAAAAATATACATATTTTATTATTATATGTAGATGCAGGGGAGTAGAGACTTAGAGGTTTCTGGTTGTAAAAGCAATTTTCAGAAAATGAATTCAAATATTACTATATAATTATGTCTGCATATTGCTGATCAAATTAAGAATTCAAATTTTATTTTTGGAAAATATATCCAAGTCCCCCCATTTCACAAAGGCAAAAAAGTTGCATAGAAAAAAATATACACATATTTATTAATATATGGACATGCAGCGGATCGAACCTTGTACCTCTTGCATGCAAAGCAAGCACTCTACAATTTGAGCTACATTCCGATTTTTTTAAATTTATTTTGTCTACGTTTTTCTTATAAAATATTTGTAACAAAGTACTCCCAACGCCCGCTATATTTGCGGGCCATATTCCTTCGCCCACTATATTTGCGGGCCATATTACTTCGCACCATTGCACCATTTGAACAGAGCCAGACCTGATTAATACTAATTTATGCTTCTAACACTAGACCAGGTCATGGCTAAACATATTATATTCAATATATATATATATATATATATATATATATATATATATATATATATATCAGTACTCAAATATAATATAATTTTAGTTAATTAATATGTAACTAAACTGATGTGAAAACATTACTTCAAACGTTAATTTCTAAACCCCCCCCCCCCCCCCCCCCTTAATATACTGAAAATTGCTGAGAAGCCCAATTTCGGGGTGGGCTTTTATGAAATGCCCACCCGCTGGATTATTTTTATGAAATGCCCAGAATTAAGTTTTTACACGTTAAATATTTCAAGATTCTCTCTAGTTGCTATGTATTTACAAAATTTGCCATTATCATAATTCCAAAAATACCCCTTCGCGTAAATTTGGACATCTATATATAATTATGAATTCGCAAACTCAGATTTGGATTGAGAAATTCGTATTCTTCTTCTTCTTCACGAGAAATTTGAAATCCATTGATATAATCTTTATTAGAGATCGCAGAATCGTTCGTAGTTCACTGTGGTTTTCGTCAGTCGAACGTCGATCATCCTTCATCATCATCGATCATCATCATCATCAACATCATCTTCGTGGTTTCCGGCGATTAGGTCAATTGTGGATAGAAGATCTTCTTCTCCGTCTTTTTATAGATCTTAAAACAAGATGAGAGTTCAGATCTGTAGAAATTCATCCATCAGCTTCGTATATCTCGAAATTTATGCTGAATTTGATTTTGTTATGAAGATTATTAACTTAGAAAATGTTAGTGAGATATTTAATCTTGTTATTTTATGCGAATAGCATTCTCCGTTATATTTTAAAGGAGAATGACAATTACTTCTTATAAAGATCATTAACCGTTTTGTTTTTAGGACGGAGAATGCCATTCTCCATCTTAATTAGGACGGAGAATGACATTCTCCGTTTTAATTTGAACGGAGAATGACATTATCCGTCTTAGTTAGGACGGAGAATGACATTCTCCGTCTTAATTAGGACGGAGAATGACATTCTCCGTTTTACTTTAGACGGAGAATGATCATTATAAGTTAGTTCCAACTGATGATATTTATTCTCCGTTATTTTTAGACGGAGAATAATCATTATTAGATGAGAATTTTATTGTTCTATTTGTGGCCTCTTATGTTTTTATGTTATCAGGGGGGAAGATATGGAATCAAGTTGTTTAGTTAACATTTGTTTCAAGGGAGACATAGTTTCTTGCCGTGTCACACATGAAAGTACCGTGGATTTTTTAAAGAATAAAGTGTGCGATCGATGGACTTCTTTGGATCCACTTTCATTTCGTTTCAGGTTTTTGCACTCTGATGGGACTGAACTGTATGTTGAAAGTGATTTTTGGCTTCGCTCATTGGTTGGTGGTTTTAACGGTACTCATGATGTGAGTTTTGATCTATTTGTGGAGCAAATATACTCTCAATGTTCTTCATCAACATCTTTTCCTTGTCAAAGCTTTCACATGGGACCTTCGTCTTCCTCCTCTAGTTCTTTGAGTAGATCTTCTCCTACTGTAAAGGACAAACGAGTAGTACAATTTTATGAGGGCTCAACTGAGACAGTGAAGAAGAGGAAATCGGATATGTGGCCTGGATCAATTACTGGTGTTGGTCAGATTTTTCTAAATGGTGTTGAAGAAGTTAGGAATGCTGTTAGAAAGGTATGTTTTGAATCTCGTCATCCATTTCACATTTTGAAATCTGAGCCGGGGAGGTATACTGTTTGCTGCAAGAATTACAAGACACATGCTTGTTTGTGGAGCTTCCATGCTATATCTATTTCGAAAGATAATCAAATTTTTGAGGTGAAGAGGTATGTGGGAGAACATAATTGTGGAGCTGGCTATATGGATAAAGGTAATCAGGTTGTTCCAGCAAAGTTTGTGAAAAGTTTGGTTAGTGACATTGTTCGGATGCATCCTAAAAAGTCAGCAAAATCTGTTGTCGATGATTTCAAGGTCGACTACGGCTTATCTGTTACCTACGGGCAGGCATACCATGGCATTAGGCTGGTGCACCAGGAAATGTACGGAGATGATGTTAGATCTTACAGTGACTTGTGTTGGTATGTCAACAAGGTAAAGGAAACCAATAATGGTTCCGTTATCGACTTCCAGAAAGATGATTTATCAATGAGGTTTGAGCGGCTTTTTCTTTCATATGGGGCTTGCGTAGAAGGCTTTCAATATTGTCGTCCAATGCTATATTTGGATGCTACTTTCCTTACAGGTAGGTTTAGAGGATGTTTGATGTCTGCTACAGCGAAGAATGGTAACCAACAGTTCTATCCTATTGCATACGGTATAGTCTCAGGCGAAGATGGCGATAATTGGGAATGGTTCCTTAGAAATCTAAAGAATGTTGTTGGATGTAGTAGGCGTATTGTTTTTCTTTCGGATCAAGGCACTGGTCTAGTTTCTGAAGTCCCTAAAGTGTTTCCTAATGATTACCATAGCTATTGCTATTATCACATGAAGAATAACATACCGATGAAAGAGAAAGGAAATGAAAGATTGTATCCGCATGTACTTGAAGCTTGGAGGCAAGCAGTATATGCTCTAACTCCAGGTGTGTTAATGAGACAGATATATGCACATTTTTTATGCATTTACCATTAATTTAACAAGGAGAATGACCATTCTCCGTGTCAGTAAGACGGAGAATAGTCATTCTCCGTTTCAATCACACGGAGAATGACCATTCTCCGTCCAACATAGAACGGAGAATAGCATTCTTCGTTAGCTTTTGAACGGAGAATGGTATTCTCCGTCTTGCATAGAACGGAGAATATCATTCTCCGTTAGCTTTTGAACGGAGAATGACTATTATCCTTATAAGAATGCACTTATTTTTTCATAATTTTGTGAATTGACCTAATTCTTTATTACTTATTTGTTTTTCTGTATAAAGGTGGGTATAGACAAGCAATCAAGAAGATTTATGATCTGAATTGTGGTCATATTGTGAATTGGATGAATAAACAAAAACCTGAACACTGGTCAAACGCATTCTTCCCGGGATGTAGATACGGTGAGGTTGCTTCTAGTTGTGCAGAGTCATTCAATGCATGGATAAAGGCTGAGAAGAAATTGCCTATTTCAGCAATTGTAAATGTCATCCGTGTGAAGAGGATGAAGATGATTTCGGATCGCCACAAGGATGCAATTGGTTTGAATAGCAAATTGACTCCATACGCTGAGGATATGCTGAAGCAGCTTACAGATGATGGCATGTGTTATAGGGTATATCGGTCCGGTGATTTCGAATTTGAGGTGATCGCAGATACTTCCTCCCACATGGTGAATCTTCTTGATTGTCATTGTAGTTGTCGTAGATGGAAGGTATATGGATTCCCATGCAGCCATGCAATACAATGCATCAGAGTTGGTTCAGATAAATCTGTTTACGACTTTGTGGAGCAGTATTGGACATCAGATTATTACCGGAAGTTATATTCATGTGCTATTCGTCCTGTTCCAGATTGCGAAAAATAGTTTGAAAATAATCCCACTGATGTTGTTCTACCCCCTGTTCCGAAACGTGGTCCTGGACGACCAAAAGTGGACCGTTACAAGAGCAAATATGAGAACAAGGGAAAAGAGAAGAGAAAGATAAGGTGCCAGAATTGTTTTGAATTATGCAATCACAATCGCAGCACTTGTCCTCTGCCTCCACGTGCTGCTACGGTGGTCGAGGGGGCAGCGCCCCCTCGTTAATACATACAAATATATTCCTTCTTTTATATAACTGGAAATTGTTTTTTGAATACATATCTTACATTTTTTGATATCAATGGTAATAGTTTGAATTCTGCATATCAGCATAAGAACTTATTCTCCTTTATACTCTCTGACTTTATAATGTATTGAATGACCATTCTCCGTGTGTTTTAACACAGAGAATAATCATTCTCCGTTTTAGATACACGGAGAATGGCCATTTATAAGTCAAAAATAGGAGAATAATCATTCTCCGCGTGTTTTAAAACGGAGAATGCCATTCTCCGCGTCAGTAAGACGGAGAATGCTCATTCTCTAGGTCAAAATACAAGCAGAATGGCATTCTCCGTCTCTTTTGACCCGGAGAATGACATTCTCCGTCTATTTGGACACGGAGAATGGCATTCTCCGCGTCCCTAAGACGGACAATGTTGCTTTCTAGGTCAAAAATACAAAGAATAGTTATTCTCCGCGTGTTTTAAAACGGAGAATGCCATTCTCCGCGTCAGTAAGACGGAGAATGCTCATTCTCTAGGTCAAAATACAAAGAGAATGGCATTCTTCGTCTTTTTTGACCCGGAGAATGACATTCTCCGTCTCATACGAAACGGAGAATTGTATTCTCCGCGTCCCTAAGACGGACAATGTTCCTTTCTAGGTCAAAAATACAAAGAATAATCATTCTCCGCGTGTTTTAAAACGGAGAATGCCATTCTCCCGCGTCAGTAAGACGGAGAATGCTCATTCTCTAGGTCAAAATACAAAGAGAATGGCATTCTCCGTCTCTATTGACCCGGAGAATGACATTCTCCGTCTATTTGGACACGGAGAATGGCATTCTCCGCGTCCCTAAGACGGACAATGTTCTTTTCTAGGTCAAAAATACAAAGAATAACCATTCTTCGCGTGTTTTAAAACGGAGAATGCCATTCTCCGCGTCAGTAAGACGGAGAATGCTCATTCTCTAGGTCAAAATACAAAGAGAATGGCATTCTCCGTCTCTTTTGACCCGGAGAATGACATTCTCCGTCTCATACGAAACGGAGAATGGCATTCTCCGCGTCCCTAAGACGGAGAATGGCCATTTATAAGTCAAAATAGAAGGAGAATAACCATTCTCCGCGTGTTTTAAAATGGAGAATGCCATTCTCCGCGTCAGTAAGACGGAGAATGCTCATTCTCTAGGTCAAAATACAAAGAGAATGGCATTCTCCGTCTCTTTTGACCCGGAGAATGACATTCTCCGTCTCATACGAAACGGAGAATGGCATTCTCCGCGTCCCTAAGACGGAGAATGGCCATTTATAAGTCAAAATAGAAGGAGAATAACCATTCTCCGCGTGTTTTAAAACGGAGAATGCCATTCTCCGCGTCAGTAAGACGGAGAATGCTCATTCTCTAGGTCAAAATACAAAGAGAATGGCATTCTCCGTCTCTTTTGACCCGGAGAATGACATTCTCCGTCTCATACGAAACGGAGAATGGCCATTTCTAAGTTCCAAATGCACACATTATAGGTTTGTATTAACACAGATAATGACATTATAGGTTTGAATCAAACAACAGAACTTTAACAAAACAGATTTACATATATAGAACAATGTAAATTAGTCGTAAAATTGAATTTTAATACAAAGGAAAACAAATACATTACAAAAGAAACCTGACAAACAGAATATATACATTGAATTTGTTAGCCAATTTACATTGTCATTTTACAAAAGGAATTGCACATTTACTCATAAGCAAAGCCTTAGCCAAATCTAGCCTTCTCTTTACAATAGTATTGTGAACTTGTTTGTTTGTTTTCTTCCGTAAATCAAATGGATATCTCGACAACTTTTCAATATAATATGAAACATACAGAAGGCAGCTGGGTGTTAGTTGCTGTGGACATTCTTTGCAAACCTTGAGCTCTGTTGTTTCATATTCCGAGATTGCTGGGCTTTTATTACTCATCAATGCAATCTTCTTTATTATAATTGGCTCAATTTTATTCTTCATGTATACTGCATCCTGGATTCCCTTAGCGCCCGTGTTTTTCCGTAATGAGTTGTAGTGCGTCCAAACATAGGAGCTGAAGTTGAATGCCAGCAGCGTATAGTGTTTATTCTCCTCGCGGAAGAGTGGCACGAATAGCCATTCAATGTCATCTTCCAGCTCCATTATAAAATCTTCTATATCAACTTTGAAATTGTACACTGCTCCTTCTGTTGGATTTTCTTTATCGATAATCTTGGCAGTACCCTGTTTTCCAGAAGAAAAAAAAATAAAATAATAACATGAGTTAGTTTTTTACAACACTATTAGTAGCTGTACACATTAATATTTATTTTTCAGTTTCGATTCTTACCAATGAATGGGGCATCATGATTGCAAACCATTTACATTGTGCACCCTGCGAGCTTGACTGAATGTTCTGCCTTAATTCGGCTTGAACGTCGTTCATAAGCTTTATTAGGTAGTTCATAACACCGGCTTCTATATCCGCCTCATTTATAATGTCTTGAAAATCTTTAGCACTTAACAACATGCTGACATCATTATTTCTTCTTCTTATTTTACACTCTTCTGGAGCACTTGGAAAGTACATATATACATAATCACTGCACATAAATTTAGTTTCGATTATGATAATAATATAGGCTAATGATAAAATTGCATAAAAAATAACTCCAATAGAGAATGATCATTGCACTTGGAAAGTACATATATACATAAGTATTCTAAACAGAAATTGGTTCAAGTTTAGAATACTTACGTTGGAGACATCCTTCTTGTGTATACGATGCTCCTGTATACTTGCTTCAGCTCATCGTCTGCAACGTTCCAAAGTCTGAGCTTCGGACATTGCATCAGCATTTTCCCATCTCTAACAAGCTTTGCTGTTTGAGGAGATTCTTCCTCAAGTTCTTCAGGAGCTGACATCTCCTTTTATTGTCGACCTTCTCGGGGCTGGAAGGAGCTTTTTTTTCCCAGCAGGAGCTACATTCTTACTGGGACTAGTAGCAGCTTTTCTTTTCCGACCAGGACCTGCCTTCTTACTTGTTGTAGCATCGGATGTTTTCTTCTTTTGCAATGTAGTAAAATCATCCTCATCTGCAGCAGGTACATTTGATCTTGTGTAATGCTTCTGGGGAACTGCTTGAGTATCCCCTCTTTCCAATGCTCTAGCCATTGCTTCAAGGTTAACTATTGTATCGTTCTTATTCTTGACTTCGTCATTCAACGAGGCAACTTCCTCTAGAAGTCTGTTATTATCATTAGTTAGCTTTTCATTCTCTTTTTTCAGCTCCTCTGTCATTTTCACTGATATAAAAACAAACAAGAACAAGAGGTATGATGTCAATATTATATAATCTTCTTTTTAAAAACAATGTCATTCTCCGTGTCAATTTAGACGGAGAATGACATTCTCCGTGTCAAAATAGACGGAGAATGACATTCTCCGTGTCAAAATAGACGGAGAATGTCATTCTCCGTTTCCAAATAGACGGAGAATGACATTCTCCGTGTCAATTTAGACGGAGAATGACATTCTCCGTATAATATTAGACGGAGAATGTCATTCTCCGTGTCAAAACATACGGAGAATGATCATTTCTATGTCAAAATACAGAAAATGTCATTCTCCGTGTCAAAATACTAGCGGAGAATGTCAAAATAGACGGAGAATGTCATTCTAAGTGTGTTTTAATACGGAGAATGACATTCTCCGTCTATTTTATAACGGAGAATGGTCATTCTCCTTGTTAGATACATGTAATTACAGATTAAAATAGACAAAAAATATAAAATCTTACCTTTTAGAAGTAGCTCCTCAACATGTTGACGAAGCTTCTCATTATCAGCAGTAAGCTCAGACTTCTGCTTTCTCAGGGAGTCTAGTTTCGACCCCTGTGCCTCCAGTTCCTCAACTCGCTTAAGGAGTTTCTTGTTATCATCAATAAGGAGCGATTTCTCGTTCCTTAAAGAGTCTAACTCCTTCTCCAAGCCATCAGTAACGAGCCCCACAGCACGTTGTTGGGCTACATCTGCCGCTAGTTGCTGGGCTCTTTCCTGGAGTTGCTCATTCTCAGCGATAAGCTGAGATTTCTCCTGCAAGACACGCAACATATCTACATTGTCAGCTGTAGAGGGTGCTGGTGCTTGAGCTTCAGCTTGAGCTTCTTCTTCATCAACAGAATTGTCTCCACCTTCTACATATTGCTGCTCTGCTGGGACTTCTTCAAGTTCATCAACATTCAATGCAACAATATCCTTGAATATCAAATCTGAATCCATTTTAGCACCTTGATATTCATTTTTTAGGAATATTGAGATTTTATTCCCATCCCATGTGCAGAATCTCGGAGATGCGACTGTTGGTTTGCACTTCCTTTCTACCAGTCGACTGTGCTCTGCAAACCAATACAAGAAGTATATCGTACAACCTTCAATCTTCTTGTACGATATATCAACATCACCATCTTCAGATTTTGTGACAGCCCTCTTTATGCTATCCATAACGTACCCCAGTATAATCCGAGGCCAACAGATGCTTTTTATAACATCTGTGCTCTCCACCAGAGCGAAGAACTTGTATGGCAAGTTCGACCCCCCCATTCTGGTGAAGAATGCTGTTTGGCACAAGTTGAATACTATTAACTTGGCCACCTCATCGGGACTTGCATTTTCGCCCCCCAGCAGCTCTAATATCCTTTTTCTAACTTCAGCGTTTGAGACTTCAGCACCTTTGCCCTTGGAATTTTTCAGCAATCTTGTGAAGTGTTTTGTACACATGCTGAATGAGTCTGCTGGTGGGGGGGTCTTCTGCTTCTCAGTGATGATCTTCAAATACTTATCATCAACTTCAGTGTCATCATTCATTGGCAGACCGAAAATGGTTGCCATCTCATCAGCAGTTGGTGCTACTTTGACACTGCTGCTCAATTGGAAATATCCAATTCCATCTTCTTCCAAATAAGTCCCCATCAACTTCTCCAGACCTTGGGTGACTTTAGATAGTTCTGATTTTTTCACCTTATTTCTGTAGAATACATCTACGAAGTCGTAGAATCCTACATTCTTCAAGCTTTCGACAACTGCTTCAGGCAAATGGCGAAACTTTTCCTTCACCTCATCCATGAGAGAGAGTACTGGGGTGAATGTTGCACGGAAAAGTCTTTCGTCTCTGTTCCTGACAGTTTTTTTCCCTAAAAACAACAACAATTAGGTTTACGTCAACATTCTTCTTTATTATAATAAAGAGAAAGCCATTCTCCGTCTAATATTAGACGGAGAATGTCATTCTCCGTGTCAAAATAGACGGAGAATGAGCATTCTCCGTTTTGTATTCAAACGGAGAATGCCATTCTCCGTGTCAAAATAGACGGAGAATATCATTCTCCGTCTATTTTGACACGGAGAATGACATTCTCCGTTTTGTATTAACACGGGGAATGACATTCTCCGCGTGTTTTAAAACGGAGAATGCCATTCTCCGCTTTAGAAAGACGGAGAATGCTCATTCTCTAGGTCAAAATACAAGGAGAATGACATTCTCCCTTTATTTTGTCCCGGAGAATGAGCATTCTCCGTCTAAGTAAGGCGGAGAATGCCATTCTCCGTCTCATATTAGGCGAAGAATGCTCATTCTTTAGATCAAAATAAAGGGAGAATGCCATTCTCCGTTTTAAAATAGACGGAGAATGCCATTCTCCGTCTCAAAATAGACGGAGAATGTCATTCTCCGTTTTGTTTTAACACGGGGAATGGCATTCTCCCTTTATTTTGACCCAGAGAATGACATTCTCCGTCTCAATAAGGCGGAGAATGCTCATTCTCTAGGTCAAATTACAAGGAGAATGCCATTCTCCGCGTGTTTTAATACGAAGAATGCCATTCTCCGCGTTAGCAAGACGGAGAATGCTCATTCTCCGCGTCAGTAAGACGGAGAATGCTCATTCTCTAGGTCAAAATACAAGGAGAATGACATTCTCCCTTTATTTTGTCCCGGAGAATGAGCATTCTCCGTCTAAGTAAGGCGGAGAATGCCATTCTCCGTCTCATATTAGGCGGAGAATGCTCATTCTTTAGATCAAAATAAAGGGAGAATGCCATTCTCCGTTTTAAAATAGACGGAGAATGCCATTCTCCGTCTCAAAATAGACGGAGAATGTCATTCTCCGTTTTGTTTTAACACGGGGAATGGCATTCTCCGTCTCTTTTGACCCGGAGAATGCCATTCTCCGCGTCAGTAAGACGGAGAATGCTCATTCTCTAGGTCAAATTACAAGAAGAATGCCATTCTCCGCGTTAGCAAGACGGAGAATGCTCATTCTCCGCGTCAGTAAGACGAAGAATGCTCATTCTCTAGGTCAAAATACAAGGAGAATGACATTCTCCCTTTATTTTGTCCCGGAGAATGAGCATTCTCCGTCTAAGTAAGGCGGAGAATGCCATTCTCCGTCTCAAAATAGACGGAGAATGCCATTCTCCGTTTTGTTTTAACACGGGGAATGGCATTCTCCGTCTCTTTTGACCCAGAGAATGCCATTCTCCGCGTCAGTAAGACGGAGAATGCTCATTCTCTAGGTCAAATTACAAGGAGAATGCCATTCTCCGCGTCAAAATAGACAGAGAACGTCATTCTCCGTTATAAAATAGACGGAGAATGGCATTCTCCGTGTCAGTGAGACGGAGAATGTTCATTTCTCTATGTTAATGCAAGAAGAAAGTTCATTCTCCGTCTATTTTACAGACGGAGAATGTCATTCTCCGTCTCATATTAGGCGGAGAATGCTCGTTCTTTAGGTCAAAAACACAGAAATGAACATTCTCCGTGTGTTTAAACACGGAGAATGCCATTCTCCGTCTCAAAATAGACGGAGAATGGCCATTTCTAGTTCAAATGACACAGAAAGGGCATCCTCCGTGTATTTTATAGACGGAGAATGATCATTTTCATTTGCTGCGTCAATATAAACGGAGAATGAACAAGACTCAAAGTTTTACCTTTTTTCTTCCCTTCTTCTTCATCTTCTTCTTCTCCCCCTGCTACTGCTTCTTGTTGTTCTTGATCTTGTTCTTGTTGTTCTCCGTGTTCTTGTTCTTCTACTGCTTCTTGCACTTCTTTTTCTTTTGGAGCATTTCGTCTACGAGCAACCTTCTTAACTTTCTTCCCTCCTTTCTGTTGTTTTCCAACTACTTCTTCTCCTTCTTCTCTAACTTGGTCTACTTCCATTGCTGATGATTGCGACATTGTGATGGAGATTCGCTGGCGATTTCTTGTAAGAAATTTCTAAGATTTTTGGAGGAGATGACCTAAAATCGCAACAGAACAGAGTATGGAAGAGGAGGGAGCGATAGAGACACTTTTTTGAAGAGTCTGGAATCGAACCGTTTTTCATAAAACTTGCTGGGTTTGTTGATATTCTTAATAAATTAGAAGGGCAAAAGGGTCATGCCGTGCCCTTTTTTTAATTTTTAAGTTAATGCTGGGCACGCGATGAAAGTTTATTTTGGGGTGGGTTTTTCATAAAACTTTTTAAATTTTTGGGCATTTCATAAATTTTCCCCTTAATATATATTCGCATTTATTTTATCCATATCTATTTCTTCTTGTACGGGATGTGAATCCCTTTTTCTGCCTAATTATGGGTATCAACTTTTATTTCCGATTTTCGAACATTATTTGTATGGGATCCGCACCCTTCATTTTATGGTTATGTTCTTTTTTAAATGAGTAACACGTCGCACAATATCCGAACTAAATCCTCTCATAATGCAATGCACTTATGGTATTCTAATTATTCTCAATATCTTCGTGAGCTCTTCTATATATATATATATATTTATTCAGAGTTCAGCACACACATACAACATACACCAGGTTAATTAATTATGTGGGATCGATGCCACCTCTAAAGGTGGGAGTGAATAGAGTGTAGCGGAAGTAATATTCCCAATAAAAATTAATACAGGTAAAGGCAAGTAAAGATAGATAATTAATGCAATAATGTAAAACATTAATTAAATAGTGAGATAGAAGCAATACACAAACACCGAGATTTTATCCTGATTTTTCTCTGAGAGGACTAGTTCAGGCTCGAATACTCTTGATCGATGTTAAATCCACTATTTGAAATAGTAGTTACACCGCGTGCTTTACTCTGAAGGACACGCTGACTTCTTACAACGTCATATTTTTATCCGAAACCCATGAGCAAACTTCAACACTAACTGAATAGCTTTTATACGTCAAGCTTGTACAACTCGAACGCTTCTAATCTGAACACACCACATTTAAAAGAATGAGAGTTGTCTTAAAAAAGTGAAAATTGATAGCTCTTTGTGATAGGATGGCTTAGAATGAATAGAGAAGATAAAGAATGAGATGAGTGAGTAAAATGAAAAAACTCGTTTCAATTTATAGTATTTTTTGAATCAGAGTTCAGACAGAACTCGATTAGGTAACATTCAAATTTTCGAACGATTGAATCCAAAAGAATAGTTATTCATTCTGACCAGGAGACCGAATTCGGGTAATAGGTTTTAAGAATGTTCTTTGGGTTAAGAATGTGTTTTTGGGTATTGGTTTGGTTTGGTATGAGTGGGTTTTGTTTGAGTGAGGATGTTCATCTAAATGCCAGTGATATTCGACTCACAAAAACCTAGAGTCAATAAAAGAAAAAAAAATACAAAATAAATTGACAAAATCTTGCTTGATGATGATAGTTGCGGTCTTCTGTAGTCTTCTTACTTTACATATCAGATTCGAAGTTTTAAGTCAACTATCAAAATCATGTTGATCATAACTACATGGGCCAACAATCTCTCCCATTTTGATTTACTTTACATATCAGATTCGAAGTTTTAAGTCAACTATCGAAATCATGTTGATCATAACTACATGGGCCAACAATCTCTCCCATTTTGATAATTTGACAAAACTACGATTGATACTTAACAAATGTTCATCTGGTACGAAAGTAGCTTAGTATAGTGGTACAGTGGCCTTTGTACATTAGCTTGCTTCCCCGCAATAAATGACCAAGTCCCCAGAGCATTTGGAATCTAGCAAAAATATCTCAAAACAAGTCTTCAGAGCAATGTATGTATTATTCAATTTGTTCAAGTATAATCAAGAATTATTGTCACTACTACATTTCTAATTTGAGGGTATTTTTGTCATTTTTAAGGTTATTTGAATTTATTATAATTTATTTGAATTTATGGGAATTTTTAGGATTTATTTTGGAATTATTTGAATGATGGTTGACTAGGTTGACTTTGACTAGCATTGACTTTGGTAGACTAACCTAGAAGCTAACCCTAGTTGTGTTTAGACTTGGTTAGGTCATGTAACCCTAGTTAGACTAGAGTTAACCTATGGTTAGTCATTAAACTCAAGTTAGAATAGAAAGGCTTTTAGTCATAAGTCATGACTTATGGTTTTGAACCATTGATTTAGGTAACAAAGCCCAAAGCCCATAGCTATTGCCAAACCCTAACCCTAACTTAGTGTGGCCGGCCAGCCCACCTAGGGAATCCCACCCTATAAATACTCTCCTCCATTCAGGGCTAGCCTCTTTTAGGAAAGAACAAGTTTAAGGAAGAGGTATTTTCCCAACTTCTTTAATTCATAGAAATTCTATTTTATTTCCTTTTTCCCTCAAACAAATTACATTAGGTTCTAAATCACCTATACTTGCTGTTTGTGGTGTTCAATCTCAGTTTGTGGACAATTTGGGAGAGTTTGGCCATCAAGAGGAACACCCCCTATTAAAGCTTTTCTTGCATTTGGACACCAATAGGTAAAACTATCTAAACACCATTAAAATTCCAATTTCTTTGCATATTTGGAAAGCCCTAGGTCTACCCTAACTGTAGGTATACCCAAACCTAGGTTTCGTGTCCATTTCGTGTCCTAAATGGACACGTATCAGTCCCTACTTGTAGGTGTTTGATGAAATGCCCCAAAGGGCATTTCGATGTGGTTTTTAAATTATTTTTGAATAGAAATTATTGATTTGGTGTGGTTTATGGATTTCTATGGGACTGAGCTGCATTTAGTATCGTGTCATGTCGGGTTTTGGACACGAACACGCGGTTAAGATACTGTGCACGCTGTCCTGCTACTCGAGGGCTGTATCGGACACAACACGTAACCACTGGACACGAAACTCGACACACGCCTTGGGGCAGTGTCTGACATGCCACGTATCAAGTTTCAGATGACCACGTGGCGTGTCGAGGGAGAAATCATCATCGCACTGATTTTTGCACTGACTGTTCAGTCGTTTAATCGCGCTCTGATACGCGCGTTTTGGACACGACTCGGGGACACGTGACCCAAACCAGGGTGACACGTAGGAAGCCCTATGTGTGGCGAACCTAGGTGCATGAGTTCGTGTCCTGGTTTGGCCTGTGTCGGGTGCACGACACGCGTGCACTCGTGCACGATGCAGTGTCTGTTTGAATGTTCTGTGTGTGTCTGTTTGGGTCTTTTCGTGTTGGACACGTCGTGTCACATTGTGGTGGACACGAAACACTTCCTATGACACATGCACACCCTATATTATGTTGACCAACCTATTAGATTAACTGTTTAGCGGATTTTAATTCGATTTTGGAAAAACTCCTATTTTACTGATACATGTTTACTGTTGGGGTGAATTTGAGTTTTGATATTTTAATTAAACTATTGAGTGATTAATTAGTGTTGTAATCACACCTGGGATTAGCTAACAGGTGAGGGTTTATGCTAGGCATAAGATTTAGCTTCAATTTTGTTATTTGGCTTTCGAATTTTTAATGTAATGTTAGGACTGATACACATTTGCTGAGTGTACATTTTCCTGAGTTTTATTCATTTTTCCTGAGTTGTGCTAGCTCCTACTGATTTCTAATCGTGTTAAATTGTTGTTTCATTAGCCTACATGTGTTAGAGTTGTAGTCCATGTTAGCATTGATCTGTGTGATGCAATGGGTCATTGGAATCGGGTTTGGTATACTAACTGTCAAGTTGATTTGGGTTTAAAGTTTGCCTTAAACTGTCAATTGATTTGTTTCCTGAGTTGAATGGCATTCCTAATTTTGTGTGATTTCTCAAATGTTGATTAGTTCACCTGCTTGTATTAGGCTAAGGGATATTAGTTAGGTTGGTGTTTGACAGTAGGTTATGGAAATCGATTTTTAATACTGGAACTGTTTGATGAGTAGGCACAAAATCTGAATTGACACACTGTTTAAACCCATAAACCTGATACAAATGGTAACTGCTATGTTACATTGAACCTTCACTCACTGTTTTGTGACTCACTCCATATTCCTGAGCACACATGTTTTCCTGTCACACACAAATCAGTGCACTCACACACACAGGGTTCCTTTTTACTCTTGGCGCTACACATGGACACCCACAGTCACACACAACTGACACCTACACACACACCCTTGCCATGCTTTTACACACTTTAACACTATGACATAACATTGACACTCTATACACTATGCCATGATTCATTTTCCTGTCACACATTCCTTAAACACCCACACACACATGTAAAAATCTGAGAACACCTTTCACTGTTCTCAAACAGTTGACACACACACTCACTTGTTACACACTCTCACTCATATATTTCATGCACACACATAGCCCTCTTATATCTATATATATATATATATATATATATATATATATATATATATAGGCATGCACCACTATACCTTAGCTATATATAACGTGGCATTAGTATATATATATATATATATATATATATATATATATATATATATATATATATATATATATATATATAGCTTCTTTATGTATTGTTCTTGAATGCCTAGTATAGATAACTTGAATATTGGTCAAGTGTGACTTATGAATATGTGTGTTGGCTTGACTTAGGCTTGGATAGCCATGAATTGATGGAACTGGGGATTCCCAGGACCCTTCCTTTGGTGTACGTATTGATCGATAGAAAGTTAAACAGATCTAATACGTGTTCTAACCCTTCATAGACGGAAACTAGGGTTCACGAATTATACCTGCGGCGGAAAAGAGACAAGTAATTCCTGGCAATCTCGAGCGGACGACCCCAAGATCTTCTTTACGTATTCCTTCCTCAAGTTGGACGTCGTGTGGGCGACGATCTCCCAACCTTTTCTTCTCCTTGGCAGCCCTCTCTTTCTCTCCTTACGTGAATCACGAATTTAGAGAAAGTTTCAGATTTCTGATTGGTAATATGACGGCCAGAGAATAGAGGATATATATAGGCTACGGCAGGGACCATGAGGAGAAATTAGGGTTAGGCCTCCTAACGGATCTGGATATCCTGTGTTCAGCCCGAACACACAATCCAGGCCCATTAACAATAGCTCGGTCCACTAATGAGCTATTGTTGCACTACCTCCCTAATCCCAAATTATGTTTGTGAGCTCCTTTTATTATGTGCTCGTTTGGCTCTCCATGTTAAGATATCGTATGTCCGTCGATCAAATTAAGTTACTGACAACTATATTGATTCGACATCTTTTATCCTTAAGTAGTACCGCTCAACTTTATTTGTCATGTCGGATATAATCCACCTGCAGGGTTTACATGACAATCCTTATGAGCTCCTTAAGGGGACATCATCAACCCGATGTATCGGGACATGGATTCCATTTATAATCAACAGTCCATCATACATATAATGTTATGACCCAATTCATAGAGGTTGTTGATCCATAATGAATCTCACTCTTTTATGAGTCAAAATAATGCACACTGCATATACATGTCCGTTATTATATCCGGGTTAAGAGCACAAGCATCCATAATAACAGAGGTGTTTGTTCTCTTATGTAGTCAGTACAAAGAGAACAACCTCAAGTGGTCCTGTTCAATACACACAAAGTGTACTAGTGTAAACCTATGGTCAAGATAGACTAATACCAGATTACACTACAACCTTTCCAATAGATTGTCCAAGTCCATCTAGGTTGTGAACTATTTACATACTCCATAGGGAACTGATAATATGATCTTCTGTGTGACACCACACACCATATTATCTACAATATAGAATATCAGACATTTGCATTAACACTTGCAACAAATATAATATGCAAACATTTGCCCATATGATTCTCATTCAAAATTTAAGGAAATAAGGTTACTAAAAAAGTGATGCTTTTAGTATATAACCCTAACAATATCCCACTTATACTCAAAGCATTACTTTTCAGTATACTGTTACAAATCTCCGACTTATACTTAAAGCCATGCTGCTACACATCTGACTTCCATTCCCTCAACATGACTATCAAAAGCCTTAGCTGGTAAGCTCTTTGTAAAGGGATCAGCTAGGTTGTCGGCTGATGCTATCTTGATCATAGCAACTTTTCCTTTCTTTACGAAATCTCGTATCAGGTGGTACTTGCGCTCAATGTGTTTGCCAGTCTTATGGGCTCGTGGTTCCTTCGAGTTTGCAACTGCACCACTATTATCACAATAAAGTGTAATAGACTTAGGCAAACTGGGTACCACATCCAAGTCCAACAGAAAGTTTCTGAGCCAAACCGCTTCTTTGGTTGCCTCAGAGGCTGCCAAATACTCGGCTTCCATGATAGAATCAGCAATACATTTTTGCTTGATACTCCTCCACACAATGGCTCCACCTCCCAATGTAAACACATAACCTGAGGTAGATTTCCTGGAATCCCTATCTGACTGAAAATCTGAGTCTGTATACCCCAAGGAAACTAAACTATCTGCCTGGTAAACTAGCATATACTCTTTAGTCCTTTTCAGGTACTTCAAAATATGCTTTACGGCAGTCCAGTGCTCTTGTCCTGGGTTAGACTGATATCTGCTGACCATGCCTACGGCAAAGCAGATGTCTGGTCGCGTACATAGCATTGTATACATTAAGCTTCCTACTGCTGAAGCATAAGAAACTGCCTTCATGTTCTCTATCTCTTTAGGTGTCCTCGGACACTACTCCTTTGATAGAGCAATTCCATGTCTAAAAGGTAAGAAACCTTTCTTAGAATTTTGCATACTAAAACGAGTTAGTACAGTATCGATATAGGAAGCTTGGGATAAGTCCAACATCTTTTTCTTGCGATCTCGTAGAACTTTGATCCCAAGGATGTGACCTACTTCTTCCAAGTCCTTCATATCAAACTGTTTGGATAACCATACCCTTACATCAGATAACACCTTCACATTGTTTCCAATGAGCAAGATGTCATCCACATAAAGTACTAGGAACACCACCACGTTTTCGTCACACTTTTTGTATACACATGATTCATTCTGACATTGATCAAATCTATAGGATTTTATCACCTGATCAAAATATATGTTCCAATATCTGGAAGCTTGCTTAAGTCCATAAATGGACTTCTTGAGCTTACAAACAAGATGCTCCTGGCCCTTTTCAATGACCCCGTCTGGTTGCTTCATATAGATGTCTTCCTCAAGACTTCCATTAAGGAAAGCTATTTTGACATCTATTTGTCAAATCTCATAATCGAGATGAGCTGCAATAGATAAAAGAATCCGGATAGACTTAAGCATGGCTACAGGAGAAAAGGTTTCCTTATAATCGATACCCTCTCTTTGAGTAAAACCTTTTGCTACAAGCCGAGCTTTAAAGGTTTCAACCTTACCGTCTGATCCTCTTTTTCTCTTATAGACCCACTTGCATCCAATGGCTTTTACACCAACGGGTGGTTCTACAAGCTCCCAGACCTGATTAGAATCCATAGATTCTATTTCAGATATTATTGCTTTTTGCCAAGACTCTGCATCTTTATCTTGGAGTGCTTCATTGTAGGTACATGGATCATAATCTTGTTCCTCAGGGACGAAGTCTGACGACTCTCCCAAGAACATATATCTATCAGGTTGTATCACAACCCTCCCACTACGACGAGGCACTATCTGTTGTGGTGTAACATTTGTGACACGTTGTACAGTTATTTGTGGTTCATCCTCTTGTACTGTTGGTACTGAAGTACTTGGTGTCTCATGTCTCAGTTCTTCTAGAACAACTCTACTTGTGGGTTTATGTTTCATCACATAGTCTTCCTCTAAGAGTCGGGCATTGGTGCTAACAATGACCTTCTGATCCTTAGGACTATAAAATAAACCTCCTTTCGTTCCTCTTGGATAGCCTACAAACAAGCGTACTTCTGTACGAGATTCCAACTTATCTGCTTTCCTATTCAGCACATGTGCTGGACTACCCCAAATGCGAACATGTTTTAGACTAGGCTTACGCCCAATCCACAGCTCTGTGGGAGTAAGAGGTACTGACTTAGAAGGAACCAAGTTCAAAATATAAGCTGCAGTCTCTAAGGCATATCCCCGAAACGAATCTGGCAAATTCGAATAACTCATCATTGATCTAACCATCTCCATAAGAGTTCTATTCCTTCTTTCGGCTACACCATTCTGCTGGGGCGTTCCAGGTGCAGTCAATTGGGATGCAATTCCAGCCTCTGATAAATAATCCCTAAACTCTCCAAAGAGGTACTCGCCACCACGATCTGATCGTAATGACTTGATATATTTTCCATGACGTTTCTCCGTTTCAGCCTTGTACTCTTTGAATTTCTCAAAGCACTCAGACTTACGGTGCATCAAATAAATGTATCCATACCTTGAATAATCGTCAATAAATGTGACAAAATATTCAAAGTCACCACTAGCTTGGATAGTCATGGGTCCACACAAATCAGAATGAACCAATTCCAACACATCTTTGGCCCTATACCCTTTGCCGTAAAAGGCCTTTTGGTTATTTTACCTTCCAAGCAGGATTCACCGACTGGTAGTGCCTCCACTTCCAATGAACTCAAAGGTCCATCTTCAACCAGTCTTTGAATCCTTCTTAGGTTAATATGCCCAATCGCAAGTGCCAAAGATATGTTTGGTTCATATAAGAAGGTTCTTTTCTCTTATTTAAGTTAGATGACATATTATTCATTTCCATAAGTTGCATTGTAGGCGAAATAGGATTAATGACATACAAATTATCAACCAATGCACCAGAACAGATAAAATATTTATTCTTTCTAATAACAATATTGTCATTAAAATAAACTGAATATCCATCCTTAACTAACATAGAAACAGAAACTAAATTCCTTCTAAGTGAAGGTGCATAAAGACAATCTCTCAATGTCAAGGACTTATTTCTACCAAAAGATAAAGTAACATCTCCTAATGCAACGACCGATACTTTTGTAGCATCACCCATGAACAAGCATATCTCTTCATCACTGAGCCGTCTGGTTTTCTGGAACCCCTGCAATGTATTGTAGACATGATTAGTGGCTCCTGTATCTACACACCAGGTGCCGGTAGATAACACCGCTAAACATGTTTCAACTACTAGTAAATGAGATATACCTTCTTTGTTCCCTTGTTTGAGAAGTGGACAATCAGTCTTCCAATGTCCTGACCCTTTGCACTTGAAACATTTGCCTTTCGGCTTTTTCACCGCGCCTTGAGGTCCCATGCCCTTCTTTGCTGAGTTTGCCTGTTTTTGAATGTTATTCTTCTTCTTACCGCCTTTTGGCTTAGAAGTAGAAGCCTTTTCAGAAACAAAAATATGACCACTCTGCCTAAAGAGAGATTCAGCATCCTGTAGCTCTTTTGCAAGTTCTGCCAAACTATACAACCTTTTGTTCATGTTGTAATTAAGGCAGAAATTGTCAAAACTTTTAGGCAGAGTCCCGAGAATGATATCGACTTGGGATTCCCCATCGATTTCAGCTCCAAGGATCTCCATCTCATTCAAATGACCCATCATCTTGAGAACATGATCCCTTACTGGTGTACCCTCAGCCATTTTTGTATTCATCAAACATTTCATAGCAAACTGCCTAGCTGCTCTACTCTGATGTCCGAAGAGTTCCTTGAGGTTATACTTCATGTCATAAGTAGTGGCCATGGCCGGATGCTGATGTTGCAGTACATTTGACATAGATGCCAGAATGTAACACCGCGCCATCTCATCTGCCTTTTTCCACTTCTTATAAGCCTCTTTGACCTCTTCATCAGAGTTAGCATCAGGCTTAGGTGGGCATTCCTCAACAAGTATATATTTGTACTCCTTAGCAGTCAGAACAATATCCAAATTACGTTTTCAGTCAATATAATTAGGTCCAGTAAGTTTGTTTTCTTTAAAAATCACCATAAGTGGACTGAAAGAACCCATTTTTGAAATCCTGAGAATCACATAAATAAAATTATGTAGGGCAAAAAAACTTTTTGAATTAACTAAATATTGATTCTCTCAAAACAATAATAAGAAATTCACCAACACCTTGAACACCATGAATTTAGCATGCCACGATAGTGTAGACGTATACAAATTCAACTTTGTTCAAGTAGGTTTTTCTTATTAATTTTACTATCATGTCAACATAACTTTATGACAAATAAAATTAATATGCTGGTCTTGCTCTGGTCATACAAATAATAGCAGTGACTCCGATGGGGAGGATACCATTATTTGTATCTAAGTGTATACCATTACTTAATACTAAGTCTATTACCTTGTAATGAGTTCCTTCAGATGGAGAAGTGAACACATACTAGGTAACTTTCTACAATTATCCCTAAGAAAGTTTGTACTGGTGATCCATAATTATACTCATCCGATATGGAGGAAAGCACTATAGCCAACACGCAAGTATAATTACATCACCTACAAACCAGTAATAGAGACCATAGGATTTAAACTAAATAAATATCCTCTCCCACTTAGTTATTTAACAATGAGGGTTTTTCTACTAGTTGATATTATGTCCATATTGTCCATTATTAATGTAGGCTTGGTTTTTGAAAAAAACAACCACACAATAATAAACATGCATAATCAGAAAAAGCAAGATGACAAAAATAAGAGAAAATATCCAACTATTATGGTCATCTTTGCTGCTCCGTCCTCAACTATCCGAATCCAAAATCTAGTGCTGTGCAGATCTATTCGGTTTAATATTTTAGGTTTTGGCTGTCGATTCCTTCATCGAAAATTATCTGTCTGCCTCTGGACTGCTTAAAACCAGCATCTCGTCCGACATCAGAAAGAGCCACCACCGCCATCACGATTGATCAAAAATAATTAAAATTACATCAATCCTATGCCTTCCGAAGGAGTTTACACATAATCTAGATTGCAAAATTAAAATAATAAGCACGATCAACCCTCGTGATTTTAATTACATCCACAGCAACAACAACATCCACGACATGTCCGTGGTTTAAACAACACAATCAAAAACATGCATTGGACCATAATAGTTGGATCTAAGATGCCTGCAAAACCGAGTTAGAACAGATCTACATCTACCGACTATTACACAGCGCAAGTTTTATTGGACAACATGGACATATCAATCAATACGTAGATCCAAAGTGGCTCTGATACCAATTGATGGAACTGGGGATTCCCAGGACCCTTCCTTTGGTGTGCGTATTGATCGATAGAAAGTTAAACAGATCTAATACGTGTTCTAACCCTTCATAGGCGGAAACTAGGGTTCACGAATTATACCTGCGGCAGAAAAGAGACAAGTAATTCCTGGCAATCTCGAGCGGACGACCCCAAGATCTTCTGCACGTATTCCTTCCTCGAGTTGGACATCGTGTGGGCGACGATCTCCCAACCTTTTCTTTTCCTTGGCAGCCCTCTCTTTCTTTCCTTACGTGAATCACGAATTTAGAGAAAGTTTCAGATTTCTGATTGGTAATATGGCGGCCAGAGAATAGAGGATATATATAGGCTACGGCAGGGACCATGAGGAGAAATTAGGGTTAGGCCTCCTAACGGATCTGGATATCCCGTATTCAGCCCGAACACACAATCCAGGCCCATTAACAATAATTTGGTCCACTAATGAGCTATTGTTGTACTACCTCCCTAATCCCAAATTATGTTTGTGGGCTCCTTTTATTATGTGCTCGTTCGGCTCCCCATGTTAAGATATCGTATGTCCGTCGATCAAATTAAGTTACTGACAACTATATTGATTCGACATCTTTTATCCTTAAGTAGTACCGCTCAACTTTATTTGTCATGTCGGATATAATCCACCTGCAGGGTTTACATGACAATCCTTATGAGCTCCTTAAGGGGACATCATCAACCCGATGTATCGGGACATGAATTCTATTTATAATCAATAGTCCATCATACATATAATGTTATTATCCAATTCATAGAGGTTGTTGATCCATAATGAATCTCACTCTTTTATGAGTCAAAATAATGCACACTGCATATATATGTCCGTTATTATATCCGGGTTAAGAGCACAAGCATCCATAATAACAGAGGTGTTTGTTCTCTTATGTAGTCAGTACAAAGAGAATAGCCTCAAGTGGTCCTGTTCAATACACACAAAGTGTACTAGTGTAAACCTATAGTCAAGATAGACTAATACCAGATTACACTACAACCTTTCCAATAGATTGTCCAAGTCCATCTAGGTTGTGAACTATTTATATACTCTATAGGGAACTGATAATATGATCTTCTGTGTGACACCACACACCATATTATCTATAATATAGAATATCAGACATTTGCATTAACACTTGCAACAAATACAATATGCAAATATTTGCCCATATGATTCTCATTCAAAATTTAAGAAAATAAGGTTACTAAAAAAAGGGATACTTTTAGTATATAACCCTAACATTGAAGTGGTGTGTACTAGCTAGTATAGGCTTGTGTGACCTAGTATAGACTAATGTAGACTAGTTAGACCAATTTAGACTTGTTAGACCTAGTTTGACCATAGTTGACCAAGTTTGACTTCTAGGGTTGACCAGAGTTGACCAAGAGTTGACTTTGGTCTAGATTGACCTAGAATCATGTAGAATGCATAGTAGGACTTTATTATACCATTTTAGACTTGTTGTGACTTGTACTATTCTAAATAGGAGCCAGACACATCTCCTCGGACAGTATATTTCATCCGGACACTCAGACACCAGACGAGTACATTATCTGATCATTTCATATCCTGTTTAGAATTATTTTCCTGCTTTAAATTACTTTACTTGATACTGTCACGTTGGTCACACAGATTAGTACTATATGGATCCCTTCTTGAGATGTTATCCTTCAGGAGCATCGGATATTACATGTTCTGTGCGTTTCACTTATATTGTGTATCACTATGCTTCTTGGTTCATTGATCACTTGTGACATGTACTCTCATGATCATAGAGTCTCCTTGAATCTCCCATTTATGGACATTCCTAGAATCACCTATTTATGGGCATACCATGTATCACCCCTTGTGGGCCATTGCATGGAATCATAACATAACCTGGCTGGATTCTTGTGTATTGATTGGGGGTACGGGGGAGTAGAAGTAGACATGTAAATATTATCCAAGTAGTGTAGCATCAGAATCTTTCCATAGTGCAGCATCAGAATCACCTATGCCATTTACATGTCTATATTGTACTCTGACTCACTAGCCACTGTTAGTCTCTATTTATAGTAGATATTTCTATTACAGTTCTCTCTGTTTACATACTATATTTCCTTCAGTTCATGTATCTTACTTTACTGCATGATTATATTTTCTAACCTGCTATGATCTGTTGAGATGTATTATGCTCGCTCTTGTCCTGACTGGACCTGTTGAAAATATTACAGAGGACGAGGAGGAGGCCTGTGTGGATACCTTCTACGGGGCAGTCCTAGACGACACTTGTGAGCTGGACTCTCAGGATGACCCAGCTCTAGCTGATGAGTTTACCCCTACTGCCTAGACTAGCTTAGTTAGGCTTTATCTTACTTATGTTGTCTATAGCTATGTTACATTGAACCTTCACTCACTGTTTTATGACTTACTCCATATTCCTGAGCACACATGTTTCTCTGTCACACACAAATTACTGCACTCACACACACAGGGTTCCTTTTTACTCTTGGCACTACACATGGACACCCACAGTCATACACAACTGACACCTACACACACACCCTTGCCATGCTTTTACACACTTTAACACTATGACATAACATTGACACTCTATATACTATGCCATGATTCATTTTCCTGTCACACATTCCTTAAACACCCACACACATATGTAAAAATCTGAGAACACCCTTCACTGTTCTCAAATAGTTGACATACACACTCACTTGTTACACACTCTCACTCATATATTTCATGCACACACATAGCCCTCTTATATCTATATATATATACTAATGCCATGTTATATATAGCTAAGGTATAGTGGTGCATGCCTATATATATATATATATATATATATATATATATATATATATATATATATATATATATATATATATATATATACACACACATAGCCCTCTTATATCTATATATATATATACTAAAAAAAATATATATATATATATATATATATACTAATGCCATGTTATATATAGCTAAGGTATAGTGGTGCATGCCTATATATATATATTAAAAATATATATATATATATATATATATATATATATATATATATATATATATATATATATATATATATATATATATATATATATATATATATATATATATATATATAGTTAGCTTCTTTATGTATTGTTCTTGAATGCCTAGTATAGATAACTTGAATATTGGTCAAGTGTGACTTATGAATATGTGTGTTGGCTTGACTTAGGCTTGGATAGCCTTGAAGTGGTGTGTACTAGCTAGTATAGGCTTGTGTGACCTAGTATAGACTAATGTAGACTAGTTAGACCAATTTAGACTTGTTAGACCTAGTTTGACCATAGTTGACCTAGTTTGACCATAGTTGACCTAGTTTGACTTCTAGGGTTGACCAGAGTTGACCAAGAGTTGACTTTGGTCTAGATTAACCTAGAATCATGTAGAATGTATAGTAGAACTTCATTATACCATTTTGGACTTGTTATGACTTGTACTGTTCTAAATAGGAGCCATACACCTCTCCTCGGATAGTACATTTCATCCGGACACTCAGATACCAGGCGAGTACATTATCTGATCATTTTATGTCCTGTTTAGAATTATTTTTCTGCTTTAAATTACTTTACTTGATACTGTCATGTTGGTCACACGGATTAGAACTATATGGATCCCTTCTTGAGATGTTATCCTTCATGAGCATCGAATATTACATATTCTGTGCGTTTTACTTACATTGTGTATCACTATGCTTCTTGGTTCATTGATCACTTGTGACATGTACTCTCATGATCACAGAGTCTCCTTGAATCTCCCATTTATGGGCATTCCTAGAATCACCCATTTATGGGCATACCATGTATCACCCCTTGTGGGCCATTGCATGGAATCATAACATAACCTGGCTGGATCCTTGTGTATTGATTGGGGGTACGGAGGAGTAGAAGTAGACATGTGAATATTATCCAAGTAGTGTAGCATCAGTATCTTTCCGTAGTGTAGCATCAGAATCTTCTATGCCATTTACATGTCTATATTGTACTCTGACTCACTAGCCACTGTTAGTCTCTATTTATAGTAGATACTTCTATTACAGTTCTCTCTCTGTTTACATACTGTATTTTCTTCAGTTCATGTATCTTACTTTACTACATGATTATATTTTCTAACCTGCTATGATCTGTTGAGATGTATTGTGCTCGCTCCTGTCCTGACTGGACCTGTTGAAAATATTACAGAGGACGAGGAGGAGGCCTGTGTGGATACCTTCTACGGGGCAGCCCTAGACGACACTTGTGAGCTGGACTCTCAGGAGGACCCAGCTCTAGCTGATGACTTTATCCCTACTGCCTAGACTAGCTTAGTTAGGCTTTATCTTACTTATGTTGTCTTGAGACTAGTTTAGTTAGACTTTATTTCTATCTTTGAGATCTGGATTGTATATATCCTTTCATATTCAGTAGTTGAGACTTGTATTTCTGGATGTTGCTGAGATGTTATCTTAGACTCTTCTGATCATCTGTATTTCTTTGAGTTCTATATCATATCGTGCTTCTTCTTCCTTAGTTGTGATTGAGTTTACATTCTGCTATGTCACCCCCATTCGGGGAGTATAAACTGCTTAGAATTATATTGTTAGATGTTGTGACCTAGGACAGCATTCTACCGCCGACACTGCGACGTAGGCTGGACGTACCCACGTCTCGTGCCCTTACTCTAGGGTGCGGGTCGTGACAATTATCTCCCCAGTTTGTCATATAATCAAAATGACATAAATAAATCTAAGTACTCAGTATAGAAGATATAGTAAATGGCATAAACTAGAAAGACTTTAAATGAAACAAATAACTTGAATGTCATACATAAAGTGCTGAAAAGAAACATAGAACGAAATTGTCACAAAATACTAAATGTCCCAAAATGCTTTAAAGAAGCATCTATCACTAAGACATGAAAATAAAAATGCATCTAGAAAATATAACGCAGTAGTGATACTGTATCACTAAACATCATCCTTTAATCATCATCCTCATCATCAGCAGTACCAGTAGTCCGAGAAGGATTTTCGGACTCAGCAGAGTGGTGGGGGTCGTAACGAGCAACATATATATATATATATATATATATATATATATATATATATATATATATATATATATATATATATATATATATATATGTATATATATAGTGGGAAAGCTATAATTGAAATCTGGCAGCCCTGGCAGAGTAGTGGGGGTCGTATTGATGATGAGGATTGGTCTATACTAGATTGATGATGAGGATTGATAGGGGTCGTATTGATGATGAGGATTGATGATGAGGATCTGGCAACCCTGGCAGCACCAGATAACCTGCCCTGAGAGGACTACGGATTGTAGGAAAGCTATAGCTGGCAGGGTTATGGGAAAGCTATAGCTGGCATCCCCATTCACCAACCCTGGCAGCCCCATTACTTATATATCACATCAATACCCTCATCTATATCGCTATATCCCCAATACTCATATATACCTATATACCCTCAACTCATAAATAACTATATACTCATAACATATATATAGATATCAGATATCATATATGTAACGTCCTGAATCCCGTTGCGGAGTACGGATTGGGCTAGCGGCCGAATGGCCGAGTCGGATGAGAATTGGGGAACATTACTTGGGAAAACTTTACCAGGATCGCGGGATAATAAATTGAGATCATTTTCTCGTTATGGATTGGACTCTTTTGAAATGATGCCCAAGATGCAGTGGCGTGCGTCTTAGAAAAAGAGTTCTATATAAGGGTCGCTTGCCCCGAGACCATTGTCCTGCTGGTTTTCGATGTCGCTTTTGCTGTTGGTTTTTGTGTGCATTTTCGTGATTATTTTTGATGAATGTTTTCAAGGATTTACTTTCACTGTCTATGCATTTCATATCGAATCACTGAAAGAAAGAGAAGAAGTATGCTGACCAGACGTTGGTGCCAATGCAGGTGCTAACGCAGTGAACCGAGCTTGACATTGCGTAGACGACCTCTTTCTCTCGGCAATTCACCAACAAGTGAGTGGCTTTGATCCATCGACGATCCTTAATCTTCGTGCGTAACAATGGTAGACTTGTAATTGCGTTCGATGCTTAATAAAATATGCCTAGTAATAAATCGGAAAGATAATAAAAGATAAATTATCACATGGCTAGGCTTATGTTGCAAATCAAATGATGCTTGTATGTTGCAATATGAATTGTTGAACAGGTGATGCAAAGACCCAAGTATTGGGAGGTAAGTATATCAGACTTCGGTTCAAAAGAATAATAACACTAATGAATAGTCCCTCGGTTTGATAAATGAGTATACGAGCCTATGGCTCAAGGTAAGATGGTAAGATGGCAAGATGAAATGAGAACTATGACTTATGTGTGGAAGATGTTATTATCATGCATGTTATGTCTCTTATTATTTAAGTTGCATTACGTGCATGGTCATGGACAGCTTGTGCACAAGGTAGTTCCCAGAACGGTAATCTGCAGCCACAGACCTGGTTCGTCCTAGGGGGAACAAGGATTGATGCCGACGTACTGGCATCTGTATACGAAACTTGCAGTAGGGCTAGCTACCTTCAGTGCAAGAACGTCGTTATACCAATAAGATGGTCTTAGATGGCGTGTCTCCAGTGACCTACATATAGACAGTTGTCATAGCCAATAATGTCTTATGTAGGCAAGAGTAAGTGTTATTCATAAATATACATGGATGGCTATCGACCGTGGGTAATATTCACCAAATTAGTGATCAATATGAATTTCTTATATTAGAACAACATGAATTGCTTATGTTTTTAACATCACTGTGTGCTTCTTATATTTCTTATCAAATATATGAATTGTTAATGGACCCTAAGGCAAGATAGAAAGATCACAAATCAATAGTGAACATTCATGTAATTTACTAATGTTGATTTATGGTGAGATTGGTTATGGCCGCTCACCAGTACATATGTGTCAATGTACTGACCCTCATCTCCACAGGTGCCGGGAACCTCGTGGATAATCTTAGATGCTAAAGGCTTACTGTCCGACTCTTTAGAAGCTTCATACGTTCTTGAAGTTTCTACTTGAAGAAGAAGGCATTTTGCTGAATGTGGTTATTGTCGCATTATTAATAAAGGGAATTGATGTATGGAACAAGCTGTATCTCATTTCAATATTTCTGTAAGTTGTAGCCAAGTTTGGCATATCATCTCAGCTGTTTGAGAGCCTTATGTTTTCTATTTCAAAGATATCAATAAAGAGCTTATTTCAGATTATATATGAGTTGTCCAACTTCTTTGTTAACTTGCTGCAAATCTCTATTCAAAATGTCTCTTTTATAAAAGGAACATGAGCACGCCTTGTACAAGTACAATTCCAGACTTATACGACATCACACCTTAACGAGGACGAACGATTCAGCGTGAATCAAAGCGGAGGTGAACGATTCCCCGAATCGGGGTATGACAGTTTGGTATCAGTGTACGGCTTTACTTCCTTGGTAATTTATTTGTTTTGAGATTTTAAAAATGACACAAACATTATTGATTTTTGAAAACTTTGGTTTTAATGTCCCGAAATGAGATGTTCCATACAATAAGTCCATAAATATTTTATGAGACTAACAAGCTTCTCGATTTTTACAGAGATAACGAAAGCGGGTGCCGCGAGCAATGTGACTAGGTCAAGGACGGTAGCCTCAACCGACCCGATGGAGAGAATGCTGGCTATGATGGAGAGCCAACAGAGGCAGAACGCGAAACAATTTGAAGTCCAACAAAAGCAGCTTGATACCCTGCAACAGTTGGTCCGATCAGTAGTGAACAATGGGGCTCAAGGCACTCCAGTCTCAAGAAAGAGCGAGATTGTGGAGGCAGAAGGACCCCAGGCGGCTAAGAAAACAACTGCTGTGATCGACATCACTAAGTTCAAGAAAATCGGTAACAAGCCATCAAAGGGACGGTAGAAGCCACCATTGCTATGGATTGGCTAGTAGAAGTAGAGATAATCTTGAGGCCCTAGGAATCGCAGGATGTGAGAGGGTATCATGTGCGAAACTACTGCTGGCTTCCAACGCACACTACTGGTGGCAAAGTTAGAAAAGGATTCTCGCGGGAGTGAATGGAACGACAAAAATCACTTGGCAGATGTTCCGGGAGGCCTTTCTGGCTCAGTATTTCTCTTCGACTGAGCAGTGAGCTAAGGAATTGGAATGCCAAAAGCTTGAACATGGAAACTTGACGGTGAAAGAGTACGAGGCAGAATTTTCAAGACTGTCTCCGTATGCTATTACGAAGTTTACTGATGAAGCATCCAAGGCTCATCGGTTTGAGTAGGGCTTGAGGCCTGCTCTGAAGGCTCAAGTTGTTGTTCAGAAGTATAAGACTTTTCAGGAGTCTTATGAGCATGCAAAAGAGTTGGACCTACACTATCCTGCGACGGTGCCGGTACAAGCGTCGGTACAGAATATGTATAATAAGAGACCGAACAATGGGGGTAGATATGAGACGCCAAAGCGCCAGAATCACGGTGGCTATCGGAGACCCAATCAAATTGGGCAGTTCTGCAACAAGTGCCATAACAGAGGGCACTTTGCTAATGAGTGCAATGTCTTAGAGGGAGGATGCTTTAAGTGTGGTCAATTTAGCCATATGTCTCGTAACTGTCCAGGGAGGGGCAACCAGAACCCTCCGAGGTAGCAACATCATCACTAGTAAATGCTGTCTTTTCTTTATTGGCGCAAGGTACCACAAATCGAGTACGCCTGAGAGATCCTGCGGTAAGGATCCCCAAGTACAAAAAGAATTCTGGAGAATGGGACGATGGAGATCGAGCGATAGTTGCTCCTTTACTTTGTTGACACTCTGATTACAAAAGTGGAAGAAAATCTAAAAAAATTGCTAACTCTCGGCTTACTGGCAAGAAGTGCAGCAATTTGGCCTTGAAAATGCTCTCCGTTCTGTATTTTGAAGAGGTATGAGACCCTTTTTTATAGTCGTTCTTGTGCTGGAATGATGTTATGCACCCACATGAGAAAATACACTAGTTTTCATATGGGCGCATGGTCCTGCTTTGGGCGCATAGGGTGTAGGCGTATGCAGACTGCGTGATCGTGGGTTGATCGTGGTGTTGACGTGGCCGCATGCTTCGGTACACGACTGCTCGTGGAGATTGACGTGGCCGTATGCTTCGGTGCACGATTGATCGTGGGTTTGATCGAGTCGGGGGCTGTTCTGGCTTGGGCGCATAGCCTGAAATAGGGCTATGCACCCCCTTCTGGAGGAGCCTAGAGTGGGCACATGGGCACATAGCTTACTCTAGTGACTTGGGCGCATATGACCTCACTGGTGGCTTGGACACATATGACTTCACTGGTGAGTTAGGCGCATATGAGTTCACTGGTGACTTGGGCGCATATGTCTTCCCTGGCTTGGGCGCATGGTTGTCAAGTCGGCTGAAATTTTCATGCTTCTACAAGACCCCCTTCAAAGTTTTTGATACTTGAACGAGTTCGAAATACTTTGAAAGAAGCGTGGACCGTCTTCTCGTGATGTAGTGGACGCATAGCATAGCTCTTCCTTTGGGCACATAGAGTTTGGCCAGTCTGTCAGAGAGATGGCTGTTGAGATCTTCCTCGAAAATCTGAACTGACAAGATTCATCGGGGTAAAATTTGAAGAGGTCCATCCTTCATGCGTTGTCCATGTCAGCACGTGGTAGTCGCGTAATGTGCAAGAGACTGGGTCTTCATGTGGGCGTATAAGTCGTAGTGGGCACATCGTGCATAGTGGGTGCATAGGCGCATATGAGTAGTGGGTGCATAATGTATGACCCATACCTATAAATAGGCTTTGAAGAGAGAGAAATTTTATTATTTTCTTTTCTCTTAGAACTTTCAAAAGACTTTTCATCTCCTCTCTGCACGAACCATGTCTCCCAAGGCCGCCAAGAGATCAGCGAAGGGCAAGGGGGCTGCACAGAGTGGCTCTCCTCCTACGAAAGTGTCCTCGCCAATCCAAGACCCGATCCTGGGTGAGGCTATGCCTCAAAACAAAGTCTTGAGCGTTAATTTGCGACGCTCAGACTTTTCCTCTACATGGGTGCATGCTCCCAAGGCAACATGCTTCTGTGAGCATTCATATGCGCTCACAGAAGCATGCGCCAACACTGTGGTGTGTTATATGCCCATATGTTGCTATATGTTATGCGCCCACATGCTGCTGTATGTTATGCGCCCACATGCTGCTGTACGTTATGCGCCTACATGATGTTTTGGGCCCATAACCCTTGGGACGCATAGCCTTTTGGGCGCATAAGATTCTCCATGCACTTAATTTTTCCTGCAGATTCTGAGTCTGACTTTTTCTTCTGTCCTTGCAGTTAACATATTTGTCCCAGAACTTGGTAGAATCCCTTTCGGCTCTGCTTGCCAAGTCCTCGGCACCAGTCTCATAACCAATATGGTCAGCAATGTTCAGGCCAAGATCAGTCATGACCAACCTACGGAACGGACGATCGCCATACTTGAACAGGATAAAACCTTTCTGAAGCAAATGATTAACGACGAGAAGCTCTTGCTAGGAGGGATGCGTCGTTTGAAGAAGCCGAACTTCCTGTTCGGTGACAGTGTAGGATTCGAGGATGACGAGACGATATGTTTAGAAGACCCTCTGGTAGTTAAGTTAAATAACCAAAGAATATGGTTACCATCGATGAAGCACCAATACCCTCTGTCAGTATTTACTGATCTGGCTGTGCAGAGGCAGATGAAATGGGACCTGACCCCTGAACTGTATGGGGTTGTTTGTGGCAGAATCCAATTCAACTCTGGTGACCGAAAGAAGGACACGTTCAAGTGTGTCAAGGGTTACACGTCCTACTCCATGAGGGGGCTGCAACCTGGTATCATAATGAACGATGTCCCGACTGATCTTCACCCCTATGCTGCTGAGACTCTCTCCAACTTGATGTTGTCAAAGAAGGAGTCGTATCCGGGAGAGAAGCTACGGATGGGAGGTTGGAGACATTCTATCCCGTTCTGGAGTGACCTTACTAGATGGGTGCTCTCGACTTACGAGGCCACCCTAAAAGCTGTCGGTCTTATTTATGCCGTTAGAGCCATCCAATATGGCATTAAGGTTAACTGGCCAATATTTTTCTCCTTGGCAGAGTTATACAACCATCACACGTGCACCTTCTTCACTCCGGGTGGGGAGATGGATTTGGCTCTTCACGAGATGCAGGCGATATCCAAACTTCCCAGGGGGATGGAGCCATACGCAGAATACGTCCCCTGTGATGCAAAGCTCCTGGATTTGGAGAGAGAAAACTCCGAGATGATGGACGTGTACAAAGAGTTGCTCAATCACTTTTTTATTTGTCACCAGATCACGAAGAAGGGTAAGACTGAGGGGTCCCTTCTCCATACGAGGGCCTGGACTAACTACGTCTTCACTAGAGAAGAAGGGGATGGCTCAGTCTCTTTCTCATCTCGCAAGCCGTTGACGAGCTCTAAGATAGAGCAGTTGATGGCAGATCATGGAGCTGTAGATACCGAAGATAGTGATGATCCTGAGGGGAACTCCTCGGCTTATCATTTCTTCAGGCAGGCCGAGTTCAAGCTATCAGAAAAGGTGGTGCTAGCCGCTTTCCTGATGATATGGCTTCGTGATTATGTAGTCCCTGGTGGTTCAAGGTCTATTGAAAGAATAAGCCGGGGTACGATACATTCGGCTGTGAAGCTGGCCTTTGGACGCCAACTTGCCCTGCTTCCAGCGATGGTCTGCGCCATCCAACGGGGTTTGTGACACTTCGTTGTGAATGCGATGACACTCGATGACAGAAAAGATTTTGCTAGGACTGAGTTTCCCTTTCATTATCTGATGGGATGGCTGGTGCTACATTGCCCCAGATTGATGAATACCGGGCTGATGGGAGACTCTTTAGCGGGGGATGCCTTTCTTCGGAGATGCAGATTGGACCGTTACAGGGGTGCCTGTTTGCAGGAGGGCTTTGAGTTTTCTGCAGAACTATAAATTCTTCAGAGTATCGCCTCCATCTGGTAGTGATCGTGCAGGAGACACCCTAGTAGATGAGGGAGCACTCACTACTAGCCTTCCTATTGGGGCGTTTCGTTGGCTCCAGTCCATCAGGCCTTCCCATCTGGTGTTCAGGAATAGGAACCACACTTTCCTGGAACCTTATATGTCGAGCCGCTTTGTACGGCAATTCGGCTACAACTAGCTTCTCTTGGGTAATTCCAGTCCTCATCTCCAGTCGATAGGGAGTCTGATTGATGGGGTACGTACATGGGGCTACTACAACGCTGGATGTACGGGGTAGTTTTTATCTTGCCAGAAGATAAACCTGACACCCACATGCTCTTTGCTGCTGCTAAGTTCTATATTCAGGTCAATACCCTTCATTCTTAGTATGACCATGAGCATAGTTTAATATCGGAGACTAGGTTTACCCTACTCTTACTGATATAGGATGAGTGCGTGTAATGGGGCGTTACAGAAAGGAAGGCGCCACACCCACAGTTGAACCGGCTGCAGCGCCGCAGCAGAGAGTTGTTCTTGAGGAGCCTATTGTTGCAGCACCTCGGAGAGAGGATGCTGAAGAACCTCTTCCTGACACTCCTCATAAGAGGAAAGCTTCCACCGAGCTGGTTCTACGGCCCAAAAGAAAGAAGGTAGTTGTTTCCCGGGAGAGAAAGAAGGTCACGGACGTGGGTGCCGGCCCGCCTCCTCCTATAAGATCTTCTCGGCAGACGGCGTCGCAGGCCATTACCATTCGGGAGGTAGATTCCATCCTAGACTCCATAGCCGTTCTGGTCAAGCCTTTAGAAGCTTTCTCACCCTTGCATTTGTCCTTTGCACAGGACCCTGAAGTTGTAGCTTATGCTGGTGCCTCATCGTCTGAGGAAATAGACGTGACAACAACGTCCTCTCCTTGTCCTTGACCGACAGATGACGTTCAGCCTTCCCCAATCAAGGAGGCTGAATCAAAGGATGATCAGGGCGAATGCCCGGATTATGGTGGCGACCAGAGAGCCAGTCCTTCTTTCGATATCTCCTTGGGGGCGATGTCTGAAATCGGGGCCATACTGAAAGAGTTGGACGAGAATCAAGTCCAATCGGCTCATCCTCCTGCGGGTACGTTATCTTTGTGCCTCTCTTCGGATGAGATTTTTCGACTTCGATTTTGCGTGCTTCTCGTAAGGCTGACCACGATTGTGTGTTCCCTTGTAGACAAGGAGAAGGAATTGTTCGTAAAGATAACCCCAGGCATTGGAGGAGAAATAGAGGTTGACCCTGGCTCCTCTAAATTTGCTGGTACGGAGGGATCCGTTAGCGAGCCGACATCGACTGCAGAAGGAGAGGTTGAATAGCCTACTGAGGGGGCTGTTGTTGAATCTTCTCCTGGTCCGGCTGGGACTGTGGAAGATATCCGGCCTGATGCCGCTCGAGGCCTTGATATTGTTCTTCTTGAACAGCATGGACCTGCTCTCGGTTTCCCTGAAGCCAAGACTGATGATGTAGCCCAAGTTGGCGCTGAGCATGCCGAAGGTACGAAATTACAACTCTTTTATACTCCTCTTTTTTTGTTACTGATGCATATATTATTCTTTTGTCAGGTTCGGCTTCTTGTCAGGCATCTCTTCCTGGAGCGGAAGAGCCTCATCAAGCATCCTTCCCGACGACGAGATGGCCCAGGAAGCAGTCAAAGCTTTCTATTCTGTGCTGAAAGTAAAGCTTCCTGGAGTTCTGAATTGGAATGCCGCCTTTGGCCCTGTGAAGGCTGTTGCCGAATATCAAGTGGCAGCCCTTGAGAGCATTGCCGGCTATGAAGAGCGGCTAATGCTCTAAGGAAGGTTCTGAATGATCTGGAGGGTCAGGTGGCCAGATTCTGGGATGCCAGTCAATGGAGCCCGACGTCGCTGTTCCGTACAGAAGACGAGGCTTTGATCACGGCTCTCGCGGAGGAGAAGGCTACTTTCCAGGCAACGAAAGATGCCCTCGTTCAAGAGATCAGCGAATCGGCTGATCAGTACGGGCAGTTCAACGCTGCAAGTGAGGCACGTGCTGCTTCGAAGAATAAACTGGCTGCACAGATTGCTGAAAAATATAATCACATCGCACAGATCCAAAGCGAGATTGCTCAATTGGAAGCCAACTTGAGGACAACAACATCTGAGCAGGAGGACTATTTGGCTCAGGCTGCCATGACCGCCTAAACTTTCGACCACTTAAAAGAACAGCTGGTGAAGTTGGAAGGAGAGCATATGAACTTGATCCCCTTCCAGGATGAAGCCGCTCGTCAAGAAGAGGCGCGTTGCCGAGCTACCGCGAAGTCCGAAGCCGAAATTGCGGCTCTAAGGGATAATATCAATCGATTGTGTATCCCTTAGATTTTTGTTTATAACTGTTTCTTTTAGCCGTCAAGGGTCTTGTATTCCTTTTTTTTCGTCTCTTGATAGACGTTTAAATAAGGAATAAAGAATCTTTTGGCTTTCAAAATTGATGAATATAGTTTTATGAAATATCAGAACTAGAGGTAATGTGTACGTAGTAAGGATATTTCTGGCGGGTATTTTGCTGGAGAATTTGATGTGGACTCATTATCCATTTTATATTCAAGTTTTTTGAATATACATAATAAGTTGAAAGAAGCTGCTAATAGAGGTAATATGGACGTAATAGCAGAGAATGTTTTGTATCTGACCAGAGGTAATATGGACGTGAAAAGATATATAACATTAGGTAGGAGTGGATAATTCAGAGGTAATATGGACGTGATTATCCTTGATGAATGCTTTGTTCAGAGGTTATATAGACGTGACAAAACGTTTCTTAATCATTCTACTGGGGAAATAATTATCGGAAAACAATTCAGAGGTAATAGGAACGTGACTTGTTTTCGTCAAACCGAGTTTGGACAGAGTCCAAAATGTAAATTATTCCACTAGAGAAATATTTTAGAGGACCTATTATCCAAGGCGTATTCAAGACTCTTGAAATACGGATAATAGTTAGATAATTTTTCGAATCACATAAACATTGTACTGTACATTTACATGACTGAACATATGTGAACATTGTTTACAAAAGGTTACACATAATATTTCTTCAGGAACTTGCCATTGATAGGCATCATGAGCAAATCACCATCAGGCTTGGTTAGTCGGTACGTACCGTTGGAATACACTGATTCTATAACGAAAGGACCTTCCCATTTAGGCTGAAAATTTTCTTTTGTTTTGTGCGTCATGACCATTGGTCTTCTCACTGCTAAGACTAGATCACCAACTTGGAAGATTCTTTCCTTTACCTTTTTATTGAAGGCTCTGGAAAGGCATGTTTGGTATAGCTTAATACGCTGCTGAGCTAACAAGTGTTTTTTGTCTAGCACTTCGAGCTTCTGTAGTCACAGACGGTAGCTTTCTTCGGCAGTCAACTCACTGGCTAAGGCTACTCGAAGAGAAGCTAAATTTCTACGGGAAGAACTGCTTCGCTCCCATAAACCAGAGAGAATGGCGTACTGCCTGTTGGAGTTCGGATCGTTGTAAGATAGGCCCATAGACATTCGCTGAGCTTCTCATTCTATTCACGCTTGTTTGAAGACACGAACTTCTTGAGAAGTTTAATGATGGTTTTATTGAAGTCTTCTGCTAGCCCGTTAGCCGCTGGATTGTAGGCAGTAGAGGCTACATTCTAAATTCGATTCCTATCTCAAAATCGATAGAATGCATAGCTTACGAATTGTAGACCATTATCATAGATGATCCTGCGAGGTAGGCCGAAGCGGTAGATAACGTAATGTTTGATGAAACTGATCACATTCGACGCCTTCACTTCGGTGAGCGATATTGCTTCCGTCCATTTGGAGAAGTAATTGTTTATGGCTAGGATGAACCAATGTCCTCTGGAAGATGGCAGGCTGATTGGGCCTATGACGTCCATGTCCCAGGCTTCAAAAGGCCAAGATGCTGTCGTCGGGTGTAAAAACTCCGAAGGTTGATAAATGAAGTCGGTGTGGAACTGACAAGCCCTACACATCTTTGTATATTCAATAGCATCTGTTATCATCGTGGGCCAATAATAACCCATTCATCTGAGGCAATCTTGTAATTTGGGGCTTGGTTGATGTGCACAACAAACTTCGTCGTGAGCCTCCCGGAGTACATGTTTGGCTTTTGTGTCTGATAAACATCGTAACAGTAGCCCGTCGTAAGAGCATCGGTACAACATCTTGGTAGCTGTATCGTAGTAAAATATGAGGGATCGCCTTTGGATAGACATTACTTCCGTTGGGTCCTTGGGAAGGATTTCATAGATGGCGTAGTCTATGAAAGAAAATATCCAGTCTTTAACATCAACGTTTGTTTCCGTTATATGACTGTGATGAATATACAAGGCATCTTTTACACAGAATAGTTCTCGACCAGACACTGTGATCGACTGTTGAGTATTGGTAGGGACGGTCAAGGAAGCAGCGAGACCGGCTAAAGCATCTGCTTCTATATTCTGTAGTCGAGGCACGTGCTCGATGAAGAATCCAGCAAAAGTAGACGCCAACTCAATTTTCACTTTGTGATAGGCGATGAAATTTTCGTAACGAACTTCATAGTCCCCTTGGACTTGACTAACTATTAGCTTAGAATCGCCGTAAGCTTCTATATAGTCAACTCCCAGTTGTTTTGCCAGTTGCAGGCTGATCAATAGGGCATTATATTCAGCCACATTGTTGGTTCAGGGTTCCACGAGTGAATATGCACGATGTATAACCAGATGGTCAGTTAACACGAGCACGACGCCTACTCCGGCCACGATATTTTCTTTAGGTCCTGTTCTTGATACACTGTCAAAGAACATTCGCCAAATAGGGATTTCTTCAGTTGCGGTATTAGACTCCACTACTTCATCGAGGATTTTATCATAGAGTTTAGAAGATTCTGGCACCGGATGAGCTACTAGAAAATCAGCTAACGCTTGACCTTTTACTGCCTTCTGAGCGACGAACAACATGTCATATGGAGTCAACAACATTGCCCATGTAGCTAAACAGAAATTGAGAGAATCCAGTTTAGTCATGAGTACTCTGAGAGGATTGACTTTAGATATGATGTGGATAGTCTGCCTAGACACATAGTGGCGTGTCTTCTGGATAGCAAATACCAGTACAAGGCATTCCTTTTCCACAGGTGTGTATCTATGCTCGACACCCACCATTGTGCGGCTGAGGTAGTAGATTGCCCGTTCATGGCCACCTTCATTCTTCTGAGCTAATAGGGCGCCAAAGGAATGGTCCATAGCATGGACATATTATAAGAAGGGCTTCTCCATGATTGGAGCCACCAAAACTGGAAGGCTTGTGAGATACTTATTGATGTCGTCAAATACGCGTTGACATTGTTCAATCCAGACGAAAGATACACCTTTCTTCAAGAGCTGAGTAAGCGGTTGACACCTTCCAGAAAGGTTCAAAATGAATCGTCTGATGTAGGCTAGCCTTCCTTGAAGTCTGCGTAGCTCTTTGAGGTTTCTTGGGGATGCATATCGAGGATAGCTTTCACTTTCTCCAGGTCAAGATGTATACCCTTTGAAGTGATGACGAAACTAAGGAACTTGCCGCTAGAGACTCCCAACAAAAGACTTGGTTGGATTTAACTTGAGTTGGTATGCACGCATTAGTTCGAACATCGTTCTTAAGTCTTGGAGGGGGTTGCCCTAAGACGACTTTAACTGCGATATCGTCTACGTAGCATTCTACTATTTTGTGCAAATGATCATAAAAAATTGTGTTCATAGCTCGCTGGTATGTCGCCCCTGTATTTTTCAATCCGAAGGGCATCACCGTATAGCAGTATACCCCCAACATTGTTCGAAAAGATGTGTGCTTCTCATTGTCGGGGAACATCTTGATCTGGTTGTAGCCTGAGAACCCATCCATGAAGGACATCCGCTCGAAGCCGTAAATATTGTCGATCATTACGTCGGTGATCGGTAGAGGGAACTCATCTTTCGGGCATACATAGTTCAAATCACAGTAATCGATACCAACTCGAACTTTACCGTTCTTTTTTATGACTGGCATGATGTTAGCGACCCAGTCAGGGTGTTGTTCTTTCCGAATGAATCCACTTGCAATAAGCTTCTTGACTTCATTCTCGATGGCCTCCATGATATCTGGTCGGAATCGTCGTTGCTGTTGCTTCACTGGCTTGGCCTTAGGCGAGATATTTAGGCGGTACATAGCAAAATTAGGGTCCAAGCCTGGCATGTCTTCATAGCTCCATGCAAAGTCGTCGATGTATTCTCTTATAAGCTGTATAAGAGATTGTCGTTCATCGCCATATAGATTTTTGCTGATGAAGATTGGTTTAAGAGATGATTCATCTCCTAAATTAACTTGGAAGACTTCATCTTCAGTAGGTGGTTCACGTTGTTCGAAATATAACTTCCACCTAGTATCCATCTTTTGAGCCTATTGTTCAAGCTCGATTGATTGGACATTGTCTGCAATTTGGTCAACTGACAGCATATTGACGGACAAAGTTGCTTTGAATATGTCTCCGATGCTGGAGTCTGAATTCCAGAGGCAGAAATCAGAAGAATGAGAACAACGATCTGCTTTGTCATCTGATCTTTCAGGAGTTGTTGGAGGAGTGACATAACCCAAACCAACACCGTTTTGTTGATAATAGTTCTCGGGTTTGCCGGGAGGAGCAAAGTGACGTATTGGCAACCGTCGTCACCGACCATAGTTTAGCCCCTGGTCGCTTTTTATGTCATATTCCATATTCTGGATGATATTCTTGGCCTGCGAACTATATCAAAAAAGTTGCATTTTTCCAGAGTCATAGTCAGCTTCAGTGTTGTGATCGGAAGAAGTAGAGTCCAAAACGAATTTTCTTTCGCCAATTATTCGACCGAAGATGATTAGTTCTTTCCCCTTCTTTCTGGCTGGAATGATGAAGTAGTGGATATCTTCTGGGCAAACGTTTTCCCGTAGATGAGACATCGTGACCGGCATACAGAGGTGTGGTCCTATGCCGTGCTCTAGAGCGTATATCGTACCTATGTAGTGGTTTACAGATTGGTAGACATCGGAGTAATTCAAAGATAAACCTTTACTTAAAAAATATGCAAGTTCTTCTTCAGGGATAACATCATCCGCTGAAGGTACATTATTATGAGTATTGATATACTCATTGAGAGGATCATTGTATGGAACAAGAGCCACGGATTTGGCCAAGTTCACCACATAGGGTAACTCTTCAGGATTGGGAGGACGGGCTTCAGCAGGTTCTACCCGAGGTATCTTACGGAGAGTGATGGTCAATGGTTTGACTTTCTCAGGGTTCTTCTTTTTATCCAGATTGTGAGAGGCTTTGGAGTACTTTTTGGAGTAGTACGTCCTTTGACTCGGATAATCAGGGGACGTCAATGGAGGATGAACTCGCTTCAGATTCATCGTTAGCTTCGTTGCCATCATCCTTGGAGGGCTGAGATTGGTAAAGTACCGAATCCCCATAGTAGGCTTCAATGCCTTTAAAAGGATCGACATTGGCAAACTCTGTCTTCATGACGCCATCGATGTTGACGTACTTGAAGCACTGGTGAAGTATGGAAGGAATGATCATGTTCTCGTGTATCCACGGACGTCCCAATAAGACGTTGTAGGATACATTGGCGTTGAATACATAGCAAGAAACCTCCGTTCGGAGATCACCAATCTGGCACTTGAAACGGATCTTGCCCAGCGGGTGGCTTCTTCCAGCATTGAAAGCCATGATAGTTGTATTGGTTGCAGATAGCTTATGCAGAGGGATTCCTAGAATTTGGAGCAAACTTCTAGAAATGATGCTGATGGAGGAACCTGGATCGATGTACATCCAATCTACCTTAATCGTTTCGATATACCCTATATAGTACAGAGGTCTATCATGACGATTATTTTTGAATAACATGTCCTCCTATGAAAATGTGATGTTGGGCACCACTTTCATAGTACTATGGTAGTAAGGACAGAAGACAGGGTCTTCAGCGGGGGCTTTGACTTCAACGGAATAAGAGTCGGCATGTAGTAAGGCCTCACTTAAGGCATTTCGCGTTTCTTTGGAGAGTAGCAATAGATCGAACAGAGACAACCTGGCAGGTGTATTAGCCAGCTGTGCCAGTATGTCAAAGTTGTAAGGCCGATCAATGCCTTCGAGAGTTGGTACCTTCAGAGATTTGTCAAATCGCGTCTCCTTCTGCTCGGCTTTGTCGGTAGTTGAAGGCTTGGACGAACCGGCTTCTGAACTTGTGGGGGCAGCAGAAGCTTGAGAAGGTACTGCTTTTTCTTATGCGGGGTCGTAAGTCCGTAGGTAAGCCTTTTCCGATCGCGTTTCGCCAGATAGAACTTCGTAGATGGGGGAAGACACCATATGGCATGACTTATATTTCTTGCCCCTCTTTACTTTAGGAGATACCACCCCCTGCATCATTTCTTACAGAAGGTCCGGATGGACCCACATGATCTTACCACGTTCAGTCGTGAGAGACACCAAGGTTGAGTTGCGAGCTGGCGGCAGGTTGACGACTTCTATTATTGCCTTAGGGATAGAGACTACGCCGTCTGGGACTTCTGTGGAAGAAAAGTCACCAAATTGAAGAGAGATCATGTTAGAAGATACGACCTTGTCTTCAGCTTCGAGGTTGATCACTTGGCTGTCGATAAGCTGTTGTATCTTCTTCTTCAGGACGATACAATCCTTGGTAGAGTGGTGCACGTACTGATGATAAAGACAGTACTTGGGATTGTTGAGTTGGTTTGCCTCTGCAGGACGTCATGGTGGAGGCAACGTCAGTTTATTATCCTTCGTCAATGTGTGAAAAATGGTAATAACATTGTCTTCGTCAAAGGAGAAAGTCTCCTTAGGTTTGTCAGAGGCACCATGAGAATTGGAAGCTCCCTTGGAAGTGTTGACCTTCAAGACTTCTTTCCCTTTACCCCCACGGACAGGGATAGTTTGAAGGTGCTTGCCTTTGTCTTCAGATTTGGGTGTTTTTAACCCCAGTAATTCCATATTAGGGACGTCGTTTTCAGTAGCATCAGCGGCCCCAATGAAAGTGGGCCATGTATCATACTTATGTATACCCTGACAAAACTTCACTGTAGGAAGGAAATTGTGTCGACAAGTATCCATAAGTTCTGAGTCTGGTATACCAAAGGGCATCTTCAATGCTAGTCGCCTGAAGCGTTCAATAAAGGCAATGACAGACTCAGTCCTCCTTTGCTTGGTCTCGATGAGGGTGGACATACTAACATGCATGCCACTCTCGTAAAACCTGTTGAGGAATAACCTCTCCAAGTCTTAAAAGAATTGATACAACCGTCAGGCAGACTGCAGAACCATTCAAAAGCTACCCCCTGCAAGGTGCTAATAAATAGCTTTGACAAGAACGGATCATCCCTAGGTATGTGTAGAGTCTGCGTGTTGAAGTATGTCATGTGTTGGCGAGGAGACGTCATCCCGTCAAATGAATTTAGCGTCAGCGGCTTATAGTTAGGAGGGCAAGTAGCATTCTCCCATTCAGGAGGATAAGGTTGAGATATCCCCATCTTCTGAAGCTCGTCTTTATGTGAGATGGTGTTGAGATGGACAACAAGAGAATTAATTGCATCCTGTTGATTGAGCAGGTATTGAGAAACGGTTGCTGTACGGTTGTCAGGCGCTGTTGGTGAAGGACCACCCCCAGCATTTACAAGATTTGTAGGAGGCACAACGGAATGATACTCCTTCTATAATGAAGGAGGGTTGTTGCTATGAGTCTGACTAACGTGTGTCGAGACATTTTGTTGAGGTAGAGGAACAGTCCCAGCAGCTTGGACCGTCATGATGCTGGTAAGCATATCTGTGATCTTGGCAAATGCTATTTCAAGACCCTCTAGCCGTTTGTTGGTCTGATCACTGGCTTCTTCAGATCTCTCTCCATTCGCCATGTATATAGAAAACATACGAGGATGAACAGAGGAAACAGTACAATTGGTGCTGATACTGTCTGTCTCTGAATTGAAAAGTCTCTCATCTTCAGGTAGGAGAGGTAGATAGTCACCGTCAGACTCGGAGAGATCATCGTCGTCTTGAAGGCTACCCCCAGTGTGAAGGTCATTTACTTTAGATTCCGAGGGAATACTACCCCAGCAGAAGGATTATCCCCTCCAGCTTGGGAGTCCTCGTCATTTATACAGAATCTCGTCCTTGACCGAGTACCCATATAGACTCCTTCAGATGTGACAGCCTGCTGGCTATCTATTGGCAGACTTCTTCTTCTGTTCGCAGAACTGAGAGAAAAAGTTGGGTTCGTGGTCCACCTTCTTTGATTAGGGCTCCCGTAAGGGGGACCCCATGATGCCATGTTGGATGAAACACACAACGGCTCTTCACCGTCAGAGCGATGCAGTCGTCGAAACACGGACTACCTCTGAGGCACTCTCATTATTTTGGAGCAGCAACAGTTGATGACAATACTGGTGCATGGATGTACACCATGAATTGATGTATCTTCCCTCGCTTTACGCTTATAATTTATCATGTCGCGTAAGTCAACGGAAGGGAGTTTTATCTTAAAACCCATGTCACATGCATCGCCGAGCTTTGCATATGGGTTTGTAAGGAGAGTTGGTACATTCGGACTTAGTTCACGCGCAGGGGCAACCCCCACACCTAAGTTCTGTGATGACCTTGAAGATAGCCCCGTGCTATACGCGTTAGGGCCTGTCTTTTTTCTGTGGGCACATAGGCCCTGGAATCTGCCTTCGGATGTATGCTTCTTGGCAGCATGCCTAAGCTTCCTCGATGTGGGCGTATAGTATGGGTCAGATGAGCTTGGGTGCATAGCCTTGGGCGCATGACCCTGGATGCATAATCTGTCGAAGACAGAAGTCTTCTGGCCAGAGTTATGCGCCCACACACCCTCTTGGGCGCATAGCTTTGGACGCATGCTTGGTGGAGTAGCACTGTTTTCTCCCAGCTTTGCTTCTTTCATTTGTGAGCCTCGCGAAGTTTGCCTAGAGTGTCGAACACGCCGATTCTTGGCATCGTAGTATTTTCCTTTGCCAAGTCTCGAGCATTGAACACTCTGTTGTTGGTTGCATAAGAGAGAAGTCGCTAGGCTAGTAGAGCCCGGAATGGTGTAAGCCTTCTTCATTTGTAGAGCTTCTATGGCAGAGCCATGCGCCTACAGAGGAGTTTTATACGCCCATGTGATAGTCCTTCAGTTGTATATCTGCTATGATACTGGCAGGATATGCACTGCGAGCCTTCGGAAGCCAAGTCTTGCGAGACTTGTTTGACTTCGCTAATTTTGAGGGAGTAGAGCCGTCCCTCGAGAGCATCTCTTCGAACGCCTGCTGATCGAACTTCACAATCAACATCTTCTGAGTGCACCCTACTTTGTCGGTATCGGATTCCGTTACTACCTTCTCGTCAGAGAAAAATGTAGCCCCAGCAGAGTCGCCATTTTGTGGACACACACAAAAAAGAAGAAGAAACACTATCTTTTCTTTATTGGCACAAGGCACCACAAATCGAGTACGCCTGAGAGATCCTGTGCTGAGGATCTCCGAGTACAAAAAACATTCTGGGAAATGGGACGATGGAGATCGAGCGACAGTTGCTCCTTTACTCCGTTGACACTCCGATTACAAAAGTATGAGAAAATCTAAAAAAATTGCTAACTCTCGGCTCACTGGCAAGAAGTACAATAATTTGGCTCTTAAAAATGCTCTCCGTTCTGTGTTTTAAAGAGGTATGAGACACCTTTTTATAGTCGTTCTTGTGCTGGAATGATGTTATGCGCCCACATAAGGAAACATACTAGTTTTTATGTGGGTACATGGTCCTGCTTTGGGCGCATAAGGTGTAGGCGCATGCAGACTGCATGATCGTGGGTTGATCGTGGTGCTGACGTGGCCGTATGTTTCGGTACACGACTGCTCGTGGAGACTGACGTGGCCGTATGCTTCGATGCACGATTGATCATGGGTATGACCGAGTCGGAGGCTGTTCTGGCTTAGGCAAATAGCCTGAAATAGGGCTATGTGCCCCCTTCTGGAGGAGCCTAGAGTGGGCGCATGGGAGCATAGCTCACTCTAGTGACTTGGGCACATATGACCTCACTGGTGGCTTGGGCGTATATGACTTCACTGGTGACTTGGGCGCATATGAGTTCACTGGTAACTTGGGCGCATATGTCTTCCCTGGCTTGGGCGCATGGTTGTCAAGTCTGCTAAAATTTTTATACTTCTACAGATGGCGCCTGATGAATTAAAGGAACTCAAGGTACAATTACAAGAATTATTGGATAGGTGTTTGCCATTAAAATCTTTTGATTGCAATTTCAATTACAAACTGAACAGTATTACAATGTAGGACTTAGATATAGTCCTAGGAGAACACTTTTATTTATCTGGGTCCCTGTGTCGATGGAGTGAGTGGTAATGCGTTGACTCCGTTGACGATCTGACGACGGTTATCGGTTCTCTGAAGGTCTGAGTTACTCTGGGTGCTGGAGCTTACGGAGAGGAAGAAGACATTGAGTGTCTGCATCTGCCTCTCTTACGGTGTATGCAGGTCTCTATCTGTAGGTATGTATCTCTGTGTGTGTGTAGGAGAAGGAAATGATCCCTCTATTTATAGCTTTGCAGGCTGGCTGCTCATACGCGCATATATAGGATACGCCTGTTTGTGGGGATGCCACGTGGTGATTGCTGATGGAGGCGCATGGGCGGCGCGCTCGGAGTTGAACTCTTCTTGTTGCATTTGTGGGCTGCGGCAGAGCTAACACGTAGCAATGGATAAGATCTTTCAGTTGCTGAGATCTTGGGTGATTAGCACCCATTCATCGGCTGAACTGAGTGAAAAGACACGTGGCGCATATCCGTAGCTCACAGATCTCGGATTTGGTAGAGAGTAATATCACAGGATGTGCCTAGGACTGGGCGCATGAGTAGACTTTGGCTTGTAACCTTTAGGAGTCACGAACCAGTCTGGGCGTATGGCTTTTGAGGCGTATGCGGGGCTTCGGTAGTGACTTGACCTCTATCTTTAGGGATCAGAGAAAAGTATTAGGCGCATGGCTTTTGAGGTGCATGCAGAGATTTGGGCGCATGGCTACGGAGCGCATGCGAAATGGTTGGGCGGCCACGTGGCTTATAACCGCCGGAGGAAAGTAATGATGATGCTGACGTCAGCGACGCTTCATTTTCTAAAAAAATTGTCAATTGTCCAGTCCTCGGGGTACGTGCTGCCAACCCTGTCACTTGAGCATTAATTGTTTGATGGGTGACGCGTCGATTGGGCGTACGGGTCCATGTTGATTAGGATGCATGGATCTGTGCTTTGTTGGACGCATCCATACGGGGCGCTTGGTGCTGATGGCGCATCCTTATTGGTCTGTCTGTTGAGTTCTTCGGGTCATTTAATGACTCTCTGACTTAGCTAAATCCGAAGGGAAAAATTCATCATCATGAATACAAGTTCATTGCACTAACTTCGGGAAGGTTGCCACTTGGCGCATGGGTTTGATTTGCCCTGGCCTATAAATAGTAACAGTTTGACAGAGTTTTGTTGTCTCTCCCTTGACTTCTCGACGAAGGTGGATTTGACTGATCCTCCTCCTTGGCAAGACGTTGTACTGTGGGTGACGGTTCTCTTTGTTCGAAGAAGCTTTGACGGTGAACTCCTTCAGAAGACTGAGGTTTGCCGAGTTAGAATGGACATAGCAGTTTATGTTCACTCTGACGGGACGGAGTGATGCGCTGGAAGAGTAATACGCCGGGCTGAGACGACACGGCTAGCTGAGACATCTGAGTGATCGGCCTAGTTGAGAGTAGGCTCTTACATAGTCTTCAATTGGCATCATATTTCTGAGACGATGTCGGACAGGCACAGCATGTTGCAACTGCTGGAACGCAGACTGCCTTAGTGGTGGAGCCACTGTCTTGCGGCAGCAGCAGTTGATGACGACAGTAGCACAAGTATGCCCTGTAAGGGACGTATTATGCTTGTCGGTCGGCTCTCCTGATCGGTGTTTGTGAATGATCAATTACGCAAATTATTGGAGGAGAGTGCCACATTTACACCCCCATCAGGCGCATGGAAAGCCCAGGCGCCGGGGTGATCAAGTGAGAGTGCCACCTTTATACCCCCATCAGGCGCATGGCAAGGCCAAGCGCCGGGGTGGTCAAGTGAAAGTACCACCTTTATACCCCCATCAGGCACATGGTAAGGCCAAGCGTCAGGGTGGTCAAGTGAATGCTGTGCCCCCTGATCCAAAGCAAAAGATGCGCTCAGATCAGTAGTGGGGGTACCACATTTATAGTGACTCGAACCATCCTCAGACGCACAACCAATATAGGCGCAGGGGTTCAAGACCACAGAGTTTGCCTTGCACGACTTGGTTGCGAACGCAGCAGATGCGCCCAAGTGAGACAAGGACTTTGAGGGTCGGCTCATTTCTGGCACAGAAGCACCTGAGTCAACTTTGTACAGCTTACCATCAACAACGCGTATGATTGTGAGCGCATGCTTCTGGTTTGCCATTGGCATAGGACGTTTAAGGCGCATGGCCCGTGCCGCCTTAGAGTTCTTCGTACTAGCCCTCGAATGTACATAGTACTCAGAATCCAACTTTTTCTCGCCTTGACAGCGAGTGAAGAACATGCAGCCAACCCAGAAGAAGAGAAGCTACTGCAACTTTTGTGGCTTGAACGAGCTCCCTGGATAATGAGCTCTATTTTCTTTATTTATTTTGGTACACTTTTCAAAGGAGGCAAGAAGGCTCTATATATAGAGTGGAATGAGACCTCTCTTCTTCTCCTTTTCGATGTGGGATTAAAAGCATATTCCTCTTTTTTCATGCTTCTACAAGACCCCCTTTAAAGTTTTTAAAATTTTTGGACAAGTTTTGAAATACTTTGAACAAGAAGCATGGATAGTATAGCTGTTTAGATGTAACTATCCTATCAGAGGTAGTATAGACGTGATAGGTTTGGTACTTCTACCGGAGATTTTATGTGGACTTATCATCCTTGGTGTACCTTGGTTTGAGTTATAGATAATAAGTTGAGAGAGTGAGGGAGAACCAACATATTTACTCAGAGGTAGTATGGACATGGTAAATATGGGGTTGATGGTAGAGCTTTCCTACTCAGAGGTGATATGGACGTGGTAGGAATGACTCTAGAGGGAGATACGCGGAACTACTCAGAGGTAATATGGACATGAAAGTTCTGCTGGGGATGTAATCCTTTACTTTTAGATAAAGAATAAAGAGTTTTGTGGTGTGTTCATTCTTGCTGTCATGAACTTGATGATTTGTGTGGACCTATTATCTTTTGCGCACCTTAGTTTTTAGGTACAGATAATAAGTTTGAGAGAAACAACATATTTGCTCAGAGGTAATGTGGACGTGATAAATATGGGGTTCAAATGTCAGAATCTTCCTACTCAGAGGTGTTATGGACGTGGTAGGAGTGACTCTGGAGAGATATGCGGAACTACTCAGAGGTAATATGGACATGGAAGTTCTGCGATTAATGTACGACAACGCAGGGGTTGTTTGTACGGAATGTTTACTCAGAGGTGATGTGGACGTGGTAAACATGATAAGCAGCATAATCCTACATGGTGTCAGATTATGTTTTGCAGGGCGTAGAAGAGCGACTCAGAGGTAATGTGGACGTGGTTGTTCTTCTACTGAGGATAGAATGCCACGGAACAGCTGGGTTCCGGAAGCGTAAGATTTTGTGGAGAAGAGTTGTACGTGAGCCTTGATGATTGGGTCCACAAACTTCTTTGTTGGGTGGAGATAGAAGTACATGTCTGAAGGATGTCAAGAGTAGTACTTCTTTAGGAACTTGCCATTGATGGGCATCATGAACAAGTCCCCATTGGGTTTGGCGAGGCGGTAAGCACCGTTTGAGTATACCGTCTCTATGATGAAATGTCCCTTCCACTTGGGCTCGAACTTTCCTGGTGTCTTGTGAGTCAACATCATCGGCTTCCTGACTGCCAGAACCAGGTCGCCTACATGGAAAGTCCTCTACTTGACCTTCTTGTTGAAAGCCTGTGATATACGGGCTTGATAGAGTTCGATGCGCTGTTGAGTTAGAAGACGTTTTTCGTCAAGTGCCTCCAATTCTCGCAGACGGTGATGTTGATTGTCTTCTTCTATGAGTTGATTTGTGATCGCTACATGGAGTGAGGGTATCGGGATCTCGAGAGGCAGTACCGCTTTTCTTCCGTAAACTAAGGAGAATGGTGTGTTGCCCGTCGGGGTCCGTACCATTGTGCGGTAGGTCCAAAGGCATTCGTCGAGCTTCTCGTCCCAGTCGTATTTTTTGGATGACACGACCTTTTTGAGTAGATTGACGATAGTCTTGTTAAATGCATCGGCCAATCCGTTAGCTGCCGGATTGTAGGCGGTCGATGCTACGTTCTGAATACGATTTTTGTAACAGAATCTGCTGAAAATATGGCTGATGGATTGTGGACCATTATCGTGGATAATCCTTCGAGGTACCCCGAAACGGTAGATGACATGGTGCTTGATGAAGCTGATCACCCTAGAGCTCTTCACTTCCGTCAGCGGAACTGCTTCTGTCCATTTGAAGAAGTAGTCGGTGATGGCTAGGATGAAGCGGTGTCCCCTCGATGAAGGAGGGGTGATAGGTCCTACATTGTCCATGTCCCAAGCTTCGAAGGGCCAAGAGGCGACCGTAGGATGTAGTAGTTCCGACAGTATATGGATGAAGTCAGCATGAAGCTGACAAGCATGGCACTTCTTAGCATAGTCGACAGCGTCGGCTGCCATGGTTGGCCAGTAGTAACCCATGCGTCGCAGTCGATCCTGCAACTTAGGCCCAGGTTGATGAGCTCCGCAAGTTCTATCATGAGCTTCTCGAAGGGCTTCGGCTGCTTCTTCGTTGGACATGCATCGAAGGAGAAGTCCATCGTAGGAGCGTCGGTACAGCATTTTAGTAGCTGTATCATAATAGAATCGAAGGGAACGCCTCCTGACTGAGACGGCTTCTTTCGGGTCTTCTGGGAGAATTTCGTAGACAGCGAAGTCGATGAACGGGAACCTCCAGTCTTGGTCATTAATACCAGCACTTGTTGACATGGCATGGGCCATTTGTGAGCATAGGTTGTTTTTAGGACAGACCAAGTCTCGACAAACTACCGTGACGTAGTGCTGAGTCCCGAGGGGTGCTGCCAACGAGGCTGCGAGGCCAGCCAGAGCGTCAGCCTCTAGGTTTTGTAACCGGGGTACGTGTTCTATGAAGAACTTGGTGAAGGTTAAAATAATATTCAATGCCACTTTATGGTAAGGAACCAGATCTTCATGGCAAACTTCGTATTGCCTTCTGATCTGGTTAACAACGAGTTTTGAGTCGCCGTAGGCTTCCAGATGATCCACCTCCAGCTGTTGTGCCAGCTGGAGTCCCATGATGAGAGCGTTGTACTCGGCAACATTGTTGGAGCACGGCTTCGAAAGGGAGTAAGCACGCTGGATGACCAGATGATCGGGGGAGACTAAGACTATCCCCACTCCTGCGTTAATTTGGCCTTTGGGGCCTGTTCTTGAAGCGCCATCGAAAAATATCTGCCAGACGGAGCTTTCTTCGGTAACGTTTGATTCTTGGACCTCATCCGGGATGTCTTCATAGAGTCTGGAGGACTCTGGGATGGGGTGTGCAGCTAAAAAGTCGGCCAGAGCTTGACCCTTGACGGCTTTTTGTGGAACGAACACCATGTTGTATGGCGTCAACAGGATCACCCATGTAGCCAGTCGGGAGTTCAATGATCCTGGCTTCGTCATGAGAATCCTGAGTGGATTGACTCGGGAGATGACATGAATTGTCTGTCCCGAGACATAATGGCGAGTCTTCTGGATGGTAAACACCAAAGCCAAACACTCTTTTTCGACGGGGTTTTATCAGTGTTCGGCCCCGATCAGTGTCATACTGAGGTAGTAGATAGCTTACTCATAGCCCACATCATTGTTTTGAGCCAACAAAGCACCGAGGGAATGATCCATGGCACGGACGTAGAGGAGAAAGGGTTTGCCCGCGACGGGTGCCACCAGGACTGGCGGGCTCGTCAGGTAGGCTATGATATCATCGAAAGCTTTCTGGCATTCTTCTGTCCAGACGTAGGAGACTTCCTTATTCATGAGCTGAGTGAAGGGTTGACATTTTTCGGAAATGTTTGCTATAAACCTTCGGATGTATGCTAGACGTCCCTGCAGGCCTCGAAGTTCTCGGAGGTTCTTCGGAGGGTCCATGTCAAGGATGGCTTTGGTTTTCTCGGGATTGACATGAATGCCTTTCGCCGTGATAATGAAGCCCAAGAACTTTCCGCTGGAAACCCCAAGGAAGGATTTAGCGGGTTTCATCTTGAGTTGATGCGCTCGTATGAGATCGAAGACTATCTTTAGGTCTTGTAGGTGATCACCCTTGAGACGGCTTTTGACTGCGATGTCATCGACATAGCACTCAACTGTCTTACGAAGATGTTGACGAAAGATGGTACTCATAGCTCGTTGGTATGTAGCACCAGCGTTCTTCAAGCCAAAGGGCATCTCCGTGTAGTAGAAAACCCCCTTCGGAGTCCTGAATGACGTGTGTTTTGTGTCATCGGGGAACATCTTGATCTGATTGTAGCCCAAATATCCGTCCATGAAAGATATGCGTTCGAAGCTACATGTATTGTCGATCATCACGTCAGTGATTGGAAACGAAAATTCGTCCTTCGGGCAAGCGGTATTGAGATCCCTGAAGTCGATGCAGACCCATATCTTCCCATTCTTCTTGGTGACAGTGACGACGTTGGCCATCCAATCCGGATGTTGCTATTCACGGATGAACCCACTGCTCAGGAGTTTGTCCACCTTCTGATCGATAGTGTTCATGATGTCCGGACGAAAGCGTCGTTGTTGTTGCTTTACAAGCTTAGCATGAGGCAAGATGTTAAGTCTGTGCATTGCGATCTAGGGATCAAGTCCCGGCATATCTTCGTAGTTCCAGACGAAGACATCGATATATTCTTTAGCCAGTTGGATTAAAGATTCCCGGTCCAACCCCTTTAGACTCTTGCTGATGAAGATGGGTTTGGAAGAAGATCCATCCCCAAGGTCGATCTGCTCGACTTTATCTTCGGTAGGGGGTTCGCGCAGTTCAAAATGAGACTCCTACTACGCTCCTAGGCGTTGAGCCCAAGGTTCTTCCTCGAAGAATTCTGGCGTTTGGTCTTCACCTTCATCTTCTTGAGATTAGGCAAATGCCATGTTGACTGATAGCACCTTCTTGAAGACTGAGCCGATACTGGTATCGGAATCCCAGGTTGATGCTTCGGACGAATGAGAATGTTCTACTTCTTCTGCCTTCGAACACTCTGGAGTTGTTGGAGGCGTGACATAGCCCACCCCCCGTCGAGTACGATGATAGTAGTCCTGCGGCTTTCCTTTAGGTGTTGGGAGCCGGAGAGGAAGACGTCGACCCTTGTCGTAGTTCAGGCCTTTGTTGCTTTTCAGGTCGTAACCCATCTTTTGAATGAGGTACTTTGCCTTGTCAGTGTACCGATAGACTTGTATTCTACCGGTATCTGGTTCTTGCTCGAGTGGCAAAAGGTCTTGATGACGCTCGACTTTGTCGAAGATGATGGATTCTTCGTCTCGATTCCGCGGTGGGACTATAAAACAGACCCCTTGGGACGGAACTACTCGACTTACATGATTGACGATCGTTATTTGTGTTTGCAACGACCGTAGAGCGTTATCTAATGTATACATGGCATTCTAATGTGGAAGACTAGAATAATTAAAAGACACTCTATTATTGATGAAACACGAGATTTTGTCCCGTGGGATTACATTGTCCAGAGAGGGTGCATCTACATCAGCAGATATGTACTCCCCTCGCTCTTCATCTGTGAGTACTGGAGTTGGTTCAGGAGATTCCACCGCAGCTTTGACCTTGGGGTCCGAGAGGGCTATGTGGGCCTTCTTCGGTAGCTTGGATGGGACGGATGATTGCGGAGACTTGCCTTTAAGACGTACCTTCAAAGGTGCCTCAACTGCACCTTCAGTGATTGGTGCCTTCCCCTATAGTTTTGCCACAAGGGGAGCCGATGTTTGAGGCGGCTTTCCCTTGAGCCATATCTTCAAGGGAGCTTCAGTGGGTGTTCTACCTAGAGCAGTTGGTGCTTTTCCAGGTAGCTTGATGGTCATGGGAGGCAGTATTTGAGGCGGTTTCCCTTTGAGTCAAATTTTTAAAAGAGCGTCGGGAATCATCTCTGGCTCCATGTCCGGCTCTGCTGCCATTTCTTCTTTATCGTCAGCATCATTGGCTTCCCCTTCGTCGGGCTACTTGTACAGGATCGAATCAGTAAAGTAAGCTTCGACCCCCTTAAAAGGGTCAATGTCCGCGAACTCTGTCCGGATGATGTCGTTGGTGGACACGTACTTCATACATGGTGGAGTGTAGATGGAACCACCATGTACTCATGCAGCCACGGACGATCCAGTAGGAGGTTGTAGTTGACGTCAGCGTCCACGACATAGCAAGTCACCTCGGTTCGGAGGTTACCGATATGACACTTCAGCCGTATTTTGCCCAGCGGCTCACTTTTGCTAGCATTGAAGCCGCTGATTGTAGTATTGGAAGGCGCCAGACGGTACATTGGGATCCCCAGTATTGAGAGTAGCATCTTCGGGATGATGCTGAGGGAAGACCCTGGATCGATCTGAATCCACTTCACCTTGACGGAACCGATATACCCTGTATAATACAGTGGCCTGTTGTGTCGGTTGTGCTTGAGCAGCATGTCTTGTTGGGTGAAAGTTATGTTGGAGATAACTTCATCCGTACAATGACAGTGTGTACATGTAGTCGGGGTATCCTCAAGCTGCTTGACCTGACTGATGAAGGATTCAGCATCCTTCACGGCTTCACAGAGAGCTTCACGAGTGTCCTTGGAAAGACGAAGAAGCTCAAATAGGGATAGGCAGGCAGGAGTACTGGCAAGTTGTGCCAGTATATCGAAGTTGTGGGGCTTGGCTAGCCCCGAAGCATTCTCCTTTTGCAAAGGCTTATCGAAACAGGCCTCTACATGCTTCTGTTTATTGGCTGCTGGAGGCCTGGATGAGCCCTCTTTCTGGGCAGCAGGGACGGTGCAAGAAGGCACCACCCCGACGGCAGCTTCGTCGGGTTGGGCATTCTGATGTGAACGCATCTGTACAGGAAGTGCCTCTTCCGCAGAGGAAGAGACCATGCAGCAAGACTTGATCTTCCTGTCTTTGTTTTTGGAGGCAGAGCGTACCTTCGATTGAGTAACTTCGGAGACGAGGTCAGGGTGAACCCATAAGACCTCTTCCCGGGATGTGGTGAGTGGGATGAGTCCACTCATGTTGTCACGAGTAGGTGGTAGAGTGACCACCTCCACTGTCGCCTTTGGGATGGGGACGACGCCATCTTGTGTTGTGGTTGGCGGCAAGGTGCCAAATTAGAGTGACACCAGGTTGGCCGAGACCGTTTTCTCCTCGTAGTCGATGGAGATAACATCCGTATTGATCATGCGCTGGATGTAGTTCTTGAGGACGTAGCAGTCCTTAGTTGGATGTCCGACAAACCGATGGTAGTGACAGTACCTCGAATTGTCCACTCTGCCAACCTTATCGGGATGCTTCGGGTCCGACAACTTGATCTTGTCACCCTGCTTCAATATCTCGAAGAGTTGCAGGGTGTCTTCATCGTTGAAAGAATAAACCTCCTTTGGCCTTGGTGCAAGTGGAGGCTTCTGAGTAGGTGCTCGTGCACCTTTGGAGGCATTGACAGTCAACGCCTGCTTCCCCTTTGTCTCTCATCCAGGGTTGTTGGCTGCAGGCCGTTTTCTCTTGTCCTCAAAGGCAGGGAAACTGACTTCCAGAAGACGAGCATTGGACGCCTTCTTTTCAGCTGCTTCGGCCTCGATGATCAAGGAACTCCAGTCGGGCGGAGGAGTGGAGTTGAGCTTGAGTTTGATCGCAGGCAGCATGTTCATGCTGCAGAAGGAAAGGAGTGCATGTTCTGGCATGCCCGAGGGCAGTCTGAAGCAGGCTTGTCGGAACCGTTCGATGAATGCTCGAACTATTTCTTTCTCCTTCTGACGTATCTCTATGAGGGACGCCATTGTCATGTCCTTCCCTCCGTCGTAGAAACAATCGAGAAAGAGACGTGTGAAGTCGTCGAAGGAAGATATGGAGTTGTCGGGGAGACTGCAATACCAGTCGTAAGCTACTCCTTTCAACGCCCCGACAAATATGCTGGTGAGTAGCGCATCTTCCTTCGGGAGATGTCCCGTTTGAGACTGGAAGCACGTCAGATAGCGGCACGGAGAGTCCTTCCCGTCGTATGGTGTCAATGTTTGTGGTTTATATTTGGGAGGATAAACCACTTTGTTCCATTCGAGGGGTACAGTTGTGGGATCCCCATCTTCTGGCGCTCCTCTTGTCTATTCTTGGACTCAAAGTGCTCGTGCAAGTCCCTGATCATCTCAACCACGTCTTTCATGTAGCTGGGAGTCGGGGAAGGTGGTACAGCCTGGAGTTGAGCATTTGATGGCTCCGACGTCCGTGGTGCTTCACGGCGATCCATATCCAAGGATACCCGTTGAAGGGGTACACTTGATTCTCCATTGGCCCCTGGGTCAGGGCCGGTAGAAGGTGCCCTAGCCAAAGCTGACCGTATCTCAAACACTGCTTGAGTCAGTATTTGCATGGAGGCAGAGAGGGTTTTGAGTCCTCCCTCCAAGGTATCCATGCACTGGACGAGGTCTGCTGGCGGTGCATCTGACTCTGTATCACCCCCAGTCATGTATACGGTCATGACGTGGCTGGAAGTGGATGGATTGGTTGAGGCTTCGGTTTCGGCCTCACTCTCCTGTAGAGGAGTTGCTTCTCCTGGAGCTTCATCTTGGCTACCTCCAGATATGTCCTGGGGGATGTCTTTGTCTTCAGGAGGACGATCAGCAAGGATTTGGCTACCTCCAGCTATATTCTGGAGGACGTCTTCGCCTTCAGAAGGAGGATCGACAAGGGCTTGACTACCCCCAGCTTCCTCCAAGATCTTCTTTCTCCCCCGAGTGCCTTCAAACACTCCAGAGGACGGGACAGTCGTCTTGGTCTTCCTCGGCTGGTTCTTAGATGAGGACAAAGCCGAGGAGCTGCCAGTCGCCTTCCGAATTGATGGAGAGTTGGAGACTATGTTGCAAGAAACAACCTGTAGTTATGGCTCCATTTCAGCTGACACCTTCTTTCCGAGGCGATGTTGGAGAGGTGTTGATGATTGCAGCCGCTGTAACATCGACTGCCTTGGTGAGACCGCTGTCTTGCAACAACAGTTGATGGTGACTACAGCACAGGTGTGCCTTGTGAGGGGCGCATTGTGCTTGTCAGTTGACTCTCCTGATCGGCGTTTGTGAGTGATCACGTTACGCAGATCATTGGAGGAGAGTGCCACCTTCGCACCCCCATCAGGCGCATGGCAAGGCCAAGCGTCGGGGTGGTCAAGTGAATGCTGCGCCCCCTGATCCAACGTAAAACATACGCTCAGATCAGTAGTGGGGGCACAACATTTAAAGTGACTTGAACGAACCTCAGACGTACAACCAATAGAGGCGCGAGAGTTCAAGACCACAGGGTTTGCCTTGCTCGACTTGGTTGCGAACGCAGCAGATGCGCCCAAGTGAGACAAGGACTTTGAAGGTCGGCTTGTTTCTGGCGCAGAAGCACCCGCGTCGACCTTATACAGCTTACCATCAGTAGCGTGCATGATTGTGAGCGCATGCTTATGGTTTGCTATCGGCATAACACGTTTGAGGCGCATGGCCCATGCTGCCTTGAACTTCTTCGTACCAGCCCGCTGAGGTGCATAGTACTCAGAGTCCAAAATTTCCTCGCTATGACAGCGAGTGAGTCTGTCAAAGACAGAGGCCTTCTGTGGCGCATCAGAGGTGATGCACAGGACATTAGCTACGCCCTTGCTCCATCGGCGCATCTTCCTTGTCTGAGAAGGAGATGGCTGGGGAATGTGGTCAGTACCACGCTTTCCCGAGAGATGCGCTGCACCGGTGGGCGCATCCTGACTGCTGAGGTCGTTAGCGAGAAGGGTAGATTGCATCGACGCATCCCCTTTAGTGGTGGTGCCAGGGGCCTCGACCTTGCGCACCCAGACTTGGCGAGTCTTCTTCGGCTTTGGCAGCCGCTTCGAAGGACTTGTGCTGCCTTCAGAGATGAACTCCTCATACGCCTGTTGATTGAGGCATACGATCAGCGTCTTATGGGAGGAGCCCACCTTCATGTCGTCGGATTGTGACACAGCTTTCTTGGTGGAGAAGAAAGAGGTCCCGAGCAGAGTCGCCGACTTATTTGCCATTAAAATCTTTTGATTGCAATTTTAATTACAAACATAACAATGTTACAATGTAGGACTTAGATGTAGTCCTAGGAGAACACTTTTATTTATCTGGGTCCCTGTGTCAATGGAGCGAGTGGTAATGCGTTGACTCCGTTGACGATCTGACGACGGTTATCGGTTCTCTGAAGGTCTGAGTTGCTCTGGGTGCTGGAGCTTACGGAGAGGAAGAAGACGTTGAGTGTCTGCATCTGCCTTTCTTACGGTGTATGCAGGTCTCTGTCTGTAGGTGTGTATCTCTGTATGTGTGTAGGAGAAGGAAATGATCCCTCTATTTATAGCTTTGTAGGCTGGCTGCTCATACGCGCATATGTAGGATGTGCCTGTTTGTGGGGATGCCACATGGTGATTGCTGATGGAGGCGTATGGGCGGCGCACTCGGAGTTGAACTCTTCTTGTTGCATTTGTGGGCTGCGCCAGAGCTAACACGTAGCAATGGATAAGATCTTTCGGTTGCTGAGATCTTGGGTGATTAGCACCCATTCGTCGGCTGAACTGAATGAAAAGACACATGGCGCGTATCCGTAGCTCACAGATCTTAGATTTGGTGGAGAGTAATCTGACAGGATGCGCCTAGGACTGGGCGCATGAGTAGACTTTAGCTTGTAACCTTTAGGAGTCATGAACCAGTCGGGGTGTATGGCTTTCAAGGCGCATGCGGGGCTTCAGTAGTGACTTGACCTCTATCTTTAGGGATCAGAGAAAAGTTTGAGGCGCATGGCTTTTGAGGCACATGTAGAGATTTGGGCGCATGGTTGCAGAGCGCATGCGAAATGGTTGGACGGCCACGTGGCTTGTAACCGCCGAAGGAAAGTAATGATGATGCTAACATCAGCGACGCTTTATTTTTTGAAAAAGCTGTCAACTGTCCAGTCCTCGGGGTACGTGCTGCCAACCCTGTCACTTGAGCATTAATTGCTTGATGGGTGACGCGTCGATTGGGCGCACGGGTCCATGTTGATTAGAACGCATGGATCTGTGCTTTGTTGGACGCATCCATACGGGACGCTTGGTGCTGATGGCGCATCCTTATTGGTCTATCTGTTGAGTTCTTCGGGTTATTTAATGACTCTCTGACTTAGCTGAATCCGAAGGGGTGAATTCATCATCATGAATACAAGTTCATTGTACTAACTTCGGAAAGGTTGCCACTTGGCGCATGGGTTTGATTTGCCCAGGCCTATAAATAGAAATAGTTTGAGAGAGTTTTATTGTCTCTCCCTTGACTTCTCGACGAAGATGGATTCGACTGATCCTCCTCCTTGGCAAGACATTGTACTGTGGGTGACGGTTCTCCTTGTTCGAAGAAGCTTTGACGGTGAACTCCTTCAGAAGACTGAGGTTTGCCAAGTTGGAATGGACATAGCAGTTTATGTTCACTCTGACGAGGCAGAGTGATACGCTGGGAGAGTAATACGCCGGGATGAGATGACGTGGCCAGCTGAGACATCTGAGTGATTGGCCTAGTTGAGAGTAGGCTGTTACAAAGTCTTCAATTGGCATCATGTTTCTGAGACGATGTCGGATAGGCACAGCATATTGCAACTGCTGGAACGTAGAGTGCCTTAGTGGTGGAGCCACTGTCTTGCGGTAGCAGCAGTTGATGGCGACAGTAGCACAAGTATGGCCTGTGAGGGACGCATTATGCTTGTCGGTCGGCTCTCCTGATCGGCATTTGTGAATGATCACATTACGCAAATTATTTGAGGAGAGTGCCACCTTTACACCCCCATCAGGTGCATGGCAAGGCCAAGCGCCGGGGTGATCAAGTGAGAGTGCCACCTTTACACCCCCATCAGGCGCATGGCAAGGCCAAGCGTCGGGGTGGTCTAGTAAAAGTGCTACCTTTACACCTCTATCAGGCACATGGCATGGCTAAGTGCCGGGGTGGTCAAGTGAATGCTGCGCCCCCTGATCCAACGTAAAAGATGCGCTCAGATCAGTAGTGGGGGTACCACATTTATAGTGACTTGAACCAGCCTTAGACGCACAACCAATGTAGGCACGGGGGTTCAAGACCACAGAGTTTGCCTTGCACGACTTGTTTGCGAATGCAGCAGATGCGCCCAAGTGAGATAAGGACTTTGAGGGTCGGCTCGTTTCTGGCACAGAAGTACCTGAGTCAACTTTGTATAGCTTACCATCAGCAGTGCGCATGATTGTGAGCGTATGCTTCTGGTTTGCCGTTGGCATAGCACGTTTGAGGCGCATGGCCCGTGCCGCCTTGGAGTTCTTCATACTAGCCCGCGAAGGCGCATAGAACTCAGAATCCAACTTTTTCTCGCCTTGACAATGAGTGAAGAACTTGCAGCCAACCCAGAAGAAGAGAAGCTACTGCAACTTTTGTGGCTCGAACGGGCTCCCTGGATAATAGCTTCCCTTTTCTTTATTTATTTTGGTGCCCTTTTCAAAGGAGGCAAGAGGGCTCTATATATAGAGTGGAATGAGACCTCTCTTCTTCTCCTTTCCGATGTGGGATTAAAAGGATATCCCTCTTTTTTCATGCTTCTACAATAGGGGGTATATCAGACCTAGTGTTTCTCCATGGGGTGCTCCGGTACTATTTGTAAAGAAGAAAGATGGATCGATGCGGCTGTGCATCGACTATCGTGAGCTAAACAAAGTTACTATTCGGAACAAGTACCCATTGCCTCGAATAGATGACTTCTTCGATCAGTTGTAAAGGGCGTTTGTATTTTCAATGATTGATCTTTGCTCAGGCTATCAACAGTTGAAGAACCAGATGATATTCCTAAGTCCGCATTCCGAACCAGATATGGACACTATGAATTCTTGGTCCTGCCCTTCGGATTGACCAACTCCCATACCGCTTTCATGGATATGATGAGCAGAGTCTTCCGGCCCTTCTTGGATAAATTTACGATCGTGTCTATCGAAGATATCCTAATCTACTCGAAAAGCAGAGAAGACCATGCCCAGTATTTGAGAACAGTGTTATAGACTCTATGGAAAAATCAGCTCTATGCCAAGTTGAGCAAATATGAATTCTAGATGAGTAGTGTATCGTTTCTAGGGCACGTTATCTCGGCAGAAGGTGTGTCCATTGACCCAAAGAAAATTGAAGCCGTAGTGGATTAGAAGCAACCCACGTCGGTGAGCAAGATCCGAAGCTTTCTCGGCTTGGCAGGCTACTACAGGAAGTTTATCAAAGATTTATCGAAAGTGACAGCGCCTTTAACTCGATTAACCCAGATGGGAGTTGTATTTGATTGTACTGATGAGTGCGAGGCTAGATTTCAAGATATGAAGCAACGTCTCATGTCAGCGACAATCCTTGCACTTCTAGACGGTGTCGAGGATTCCAGATATACAGTGATGCGTCCGAATTGGGTTTGGGATGTGTATTGACTCAGAAAGGGAAAGTGATAGCGTATGTCTCAAGACAGCTTAAGCCGTACGAGAAAAATTATCCAACGCACGATTTGGAAGTGGCAGCGATAGTATTTACGTTGAAATTATGACGACATTACTTGTATAGAGTGGCTTGCGAGATTTTTACCGATCATAAGAGCCTGAAGTACATCTTTACACAAAAGGATTTAAATTAGCGACAAAGATGTTGGTTGGAGCTTATAAAAGATTACGATTTGACGATCGGATACACCCCAGGAAAAGGCAATATGGTGGCAGACGCGTTGAGTCGAAACTTTGTGGTATCAATCAATATTGACAAACGAATATTGGAGGAATTAGAGAGCATGAGAATTGAGCTCCAGATTCGTGGTCGAAATGCACAACTGGCTCAATTTCAACTTGAGCTGAGTTTGTTAGAAAAGATTAAGACTGCACAGAGGATGGATGAGTTCTTGATTAAGATTGATGGAATGATAGAAAAGGGTGAAGCAAGTGACTTCACCAGGCACGAGGACAGATCGTTGTGACCCAAGGGGAGGCTATGTGTCCCAAAGGATGAAGAACTCCGGAAAGAAATCTTGACGGAGGCTCATTTTGCCAAATATTTGATGCACCCAGGAAGTACAAAAATGTATAAAGATTTGCGTATTATCTTCTGGTGGCATGGTACGAAACGAGATGTGGCCCTCTTTGTCTCGTGATGCTTAGCTTATCAACGAGTCAAGGTGGAACACCAGAGGCCCAGCGGGGAGATGTAGAACCTCGCGATCCCAGAATAGAAGTAGGATCATATAAACATGGACTTTATAGTTGGCTTGCCGAAGACGTAGCGGAGGAATGATACAATTTGGGTCATCGTTGATCGATTAACCAAATCTGCACATTTTATCGTAATTAAAACCACATGGAGCGTCGATCGGTTAGCTCAGCTATACTTGGATGAAATTGTCCGATTACATGGGGTACCGGCATCAATAGTTTCGAATTAGGATGGAAGATTTGTATCGCATTTTTGGGTCAGTTTACATTCGGCCATGGGAATACAATTGAAATTCAGTTCTCCATACCATCCATAAACCGATGGCCAGACCGAGAGGGTGAATCAGATACTTTAGGACATGCTACGGCTTTGTGCAATTGATCTGAAAACCAGTTGGGACATTCACTTGCCGCTAGCAGAATTTGCCTACAACATCAGTTACCAGTTGAGTTTACAGATAACTCCGTATGAAGCATTATACGGGCGAAAGTGTCGGTCTCCGATTTGTTGGGATGAAGTCGATGAATGACAGGTACTTGGTCCAGAGATGGTGGAGCAGGCCGTCTAGAAGGTCCACATGATTCGGGAGAAGTTACTTGCGGCACAAAGTTGGCATAAGAGTTATGCGGATACTCATCGACAAATATTAGAATTTGTGGTGGGCGATCATATATTTCTGAAAGTGTCACCGATGCACGAAGTTATGCGATTCGGTACGAAGGGGTAGTTAAGTCCGAGATTTGTTGGCCCGTTTGAAATTCTTAAGCGATTTGGCCCAGTTACCTATCAGATTGTGTTACCACCGGCATTGGATGGAGTGCACGATATCTTCCATGTTTTCTAACTACAAAAGTATGTGCATGATCCAAGTCATGTGGTAGATTTCAGTTGGTTAGGGCTAAGAGCTGCTTTGTCTTATATGGAAGAGCCCGTGCAGATTTTGGATAAGAAGGATAAAGTTTTGCGAAATCGAGTTGTTTCTTTGGTTCGAGTGCTTTGGCAAAATCATTCCGTCGAGGAGTCGACTTGGGAACTTGAAGCGGATATAAAGGAAAAGTTTCCTTCGTTATTCGATCTAGGTGGGTTTGTGTTTAAGTTTCGAGAAATTTTTTTGTTAATGTATTAATATGTAAAGCCCTGAATCCCGTTGTGGAGCACAGATCGAGCTAGCTGTCGAATGGCCGAGTCGGATGAGAATTGGGGAACTTTACTTGGGAAAACTTTACTAGGATCGCGGGATAATGAATTGAGATCCTTTTCTCGTTATGGATTGGACTCTTTTGAAATGATGCCCAAGATGCAATGGCGTGCGTCTTGGGGAAAGAGTTCTATATAAGAGTTGTTCGCCTCGAGGTCGTTGCCCTGCTGGTTTTCGATGTCGCTTTTGTTGTTGGCATTTGTGTGCATTTTTGTGATTGTTTTTGATGAATGTTTTCATGGATTTACTTTCACTGTCTACGCATTTCATATCGAATCACTGAGAGAAAGAGAAGAAGTATGCTGACCAGACGTTGGTGCCAATGTAGGTGCTAACGCAGTGAACCGAGCTTGACGTTGCGTGGAAGACCTCTTTCTTTTGACAATTCACCAACACATTAGTGGCTTTGATCCTTCGACGATCCTTAAGCTTCGCACGTAACAATGGTAGACTTGTAATTGCCTTCGGTGCTTAGTAAAATATGCCTAGTAATAAATCGGAAAGATAATAAAAGATAAATTATCACATGGCTAGGCTTATGTTGCAAATCAAATAATGCTTGTGTGTTGCAATATGAATTGTTGAACAGGTGATACAAAGACCCAAGTATTGGGCGGTAAGTATATCGGACTTCGGTTCGAAAGAATGATAATACTAATAAATAGTCCCTCGGTTGGATAAATGAGTATATGAGCCTATGTCTCAAGGTAAGATGGTAAGATGGCAAGATAAAAGAAAATTATGACTTATGTGTGGAAGATGTTATTATCATGCATGTTATGTCTCTTATTAGTTAAGTTGCATTACGTGCATGGTCATGGACAACTTGTGCACAAGGTAGTTCCCAGAACGGTAATCGCGACCATAGACCCGGTTTGTCCTAGGGGGAACAAGGATTGATGCCGACGTACTGGTATCGATATACCGGACTTTCAGTGGGGCTAGCTACCTGTATTACACGGATGCCGTTATACCAGTAAGATGGTCCAAGATGGCATGTCGCCAGTGACCTTCATATAGACAGGTGTCATAGCTAACAATGTCTTACACAGGCAAGAGTAAGTGTTATTCATAAATATACATGGATGGCTATCGAATGTAGGTAAGGTTTACCAAATTGGTGATCAATATGAATTTTTTATGTTAGAACAACATGAATTGCTTATGTTTCTAACATCATTGTGTGCTTCTTATATTTATTATCAAATATATGAATTGGTAATGGACTCTAAGGAAAGATAGAAAGATCACAAATCAATAGTGAACATTCATGTAATTTACTACTGTTGATTTATGGTGAGATTGGTTACGGCCGCTCACCAGTACATATGTGGCAATGTACTGACCCTCGTCTCTACAGGTGTCGAGAACCTACTGACCCTCGTCTCTACAGGTGCCGAGAACCTCGTGGATAATCTTAGACACTGAAGGCTTGCTGTCCGATGCTTTAGAAGCTTCATACTTTCTTGAAGTTTCCACTTGAAGAAGAAGGCATTTTGCTGAAGGTGGTTATTGCCGCATTATTAATAAAGGGAATTGATGTATGGAACAAGCTGTATCTCATTTTAATATTTCTGTAAGTTGTAGCCAAGTTTGGCATTTTATCTCGGCTGTTTGAGAGTCTTATGTTTTCTGTTTCAAAAATATCAATAAAGAGCTTATTTCAGATCATATCTGTGTTGTCCAACTTCTTTGTTAACTTGCTGTGAATCTTTACTCAAAATATCTCTTTTATAAAAGGAACATGAGCACGCCTTGTACAAGTGCAATTCCATACTTGTATGGCATCATACCTTAGCGAGGACGAACGATTCGGCGTGAATCAAAGCGGAGGTAAACGATTCCCCAAATCGGGGTGTGACAATATATAGGTATACATAGTCTATATAATCTACCTTTCTCACATATGGGATACAACTCATATATGTAAATATCTCATACTCACAAATATATACATAACCCATATATAATATATCTATGTATCAGACATTGTAAACCTACACAATATCTAATAAACTCTCATATAAAAGACCTATACACATACAAAACTGAACTATAAAACCACTTTATCCTCATACATCAGACATATATGCCAGATATCATACCTATACTCACACATCTATATATAAACTCACTACTCTTTATATCTATCATATATATAAATCTCAGAAAACTAAACTACAACACAAGAAGATAACCCTCACACTCATCTCAGAAACTGAGCTCTAAACTAACAGCTCAAAGCATAGCTAATAACTCATGTATAATACATTCAGGAAACTGAAATACAAACGACTGAAATCCTCACAAAACTATACTCTCACAACAATCTAATATCATTAGATATATATATAGATATTATATCTATATTCATCAACAAACATTCACATATGTATATAACTTACCAATCTCAGATTACAAAACCCAAATGCATTCAAAACCCCAAACCTGGCAGCAAGGGGGTGAGTGTGCACAAGTAAGGGAATGGGGGTCTGGTCTGTACAGGGAATGGAAATGTGTGAGTGTCTGCTATGTACATGAATAGAATAGGGGTCTGCACAATGGAAGAACTGGATGTATATAGAGTGCAGTGAACCAAGTATCTTGTGAGCACGGACTGAAACCAAAATGAGGAGTATAGGGATTAAACCTACAAAGAATGTAGACTAAGGTAATGTTACATTGATACCTTAGCTAACTGAACACCCAATGACAGGTATCAACTGGACATATACTTAGGGATTTTATCATAACCATGGTTGATAGTTCAGAACATATGAATTTATCCATATCCAAGGATCTGAACATGCCATGATATCCAAACTGGACATCTAACTGAAAGAAATTAAAAGAAAAGAGTGTAGGACAGAACATGTATCCTGGACTGAGTATTGATGTTGGGACATGAATGAAACTTAATTTGTAGGGGTGTGAACATAAGGTGAAATGATACAATGTGGGTTAACCTGGAAAAAGAACTTTAATGATTGTAATATGGGTTAATGCAGTAATTTAGACTCAAGAATGAGTTCCTCCTTTCCATCTCATTTCTGAACCCAAGGGCAGAGTTTATATATAAGAATATACTACAGGAAAATACCTTGTTATGATGGGTAAAAACTGTCATATATGATAATTATGACGGTTTTTTAAATCAAGTAACCGTCATGAACACGGGTGTCATAAAAGTTTAGAAAAACCGCTATATATGACTTGCACTTGTGTGACACCTTTTTTTTTATTAAAAATGAGATAATTAAGTCAATTATATATAACACTAAATTTGAAAATGACATTAATAGTATCATTATATATAACATTTCTATCCTAAAGTGTTATGACTATGTCATATATACATAACGCTTTATAACGTTCTGTTCACACACACACACACACACACACATATATATGTATATCACATGTCAATGCGTTATAAAAAGCATATCAATTTGCTAAGACCAAAAATATTAAATTTAACAAACATTTGAAATATTTTTTTTTGAATTAAAAATATCCTGCTCCAAATGTACATATATAAAGTTCAAACACAGGTCGAATCGAAACACAATTACACATCAACAGGAGGCATCAAACACCATGTCTCATGTGACAACCCGCATGTACTACATAGTAGAACTCTTTTATTTTAGAACTCACAAACTACTCAAATTTTAAATACAAAAAATAGTCAGGTGTCTACACTTCTTGACGACGATCCTACGGACGGATCTGGAGCTACCATCTCTTACTGATCGGTATTGGAGATTGTTTGGGGACTTCTTCGCAGGCCTTACACTGATAGCTGGGGTATTTTCTCATCAATCCGATAAAAAAGATCCCTGAAACATCAAATTAAATAAATAAACTGAAGGGTAAAAGATAAATTAGCAACAATAATTAGCTGCAGATACACATTTCCAATAATTCCACAAAATGAACCCATACACATCAGAAAATCATTGTCGTATTAAGATTACTGCCTACAAATACAAGGCACTTACCCAATACACCAAAGCACAAGCCAAAAGAAAGAAGACTGATAAGAGGCTCAGATTTAGGAATATGCCTCGCTATCACAAGATGTAGATTCACTCAGAAATTCCAGCAGAATGCATAAAGAGAGATTCCATCAAATAAAAAGGAATGACTGAACGAATAAAGAGAGATTCCATTAGAATATAAATAATATTTTCAAATCACGTACATTTTACCAAATTGGCTGCAGCTGAGCCACCACACCATCGGAAGAGAGGAAAAAGAAAGCCAAACCTTATTCTTAAATAAAAATTAGCAATTTGATAAAGATCATCCCGGCCTTTACTGAAACCTTCCTCTTTCATATCAGTCTTGTGTTTTGGGACATCAAGATACAACCATACAACAACATTAGTATCTCCATATTGCACGTATTTTTTATCATATCGCCAAAACAAAAGTAGCAAATTGAAGCAAAACATATAAAGGTAGGAACAAAAATATATATGAAGCATGTGTACTCAAAAAATAAGAACAAGTATTAATTTCCACGTGATAAGGCTGTTTGTAAAGAACAAAAGTCTTATTACAAACTTAAGAAAAAAGAGTATAGGAGTACAATTGATTTCTAGGTAAGTACAACTATAGGAATCTAATTAGAAGATGATCACTTTATCCCTTGGACGATGTGATATTGAAGACACGAGCCTCTGGAGGATGCAACAGCACTTTAGCAGGAGATTATGATCACTCTTGATGCTTTGGGATTGATTTGAAACTCTATTTATAGAGTTCTTGAAATAACTGTTTAGCAGTTATTCTGGATTGCGCGCGCTTCAGGTTGCGCGTGGCCTGTTTACTTGTGCGAACGGTTGTACTAACTGTTGTGGATGCGTGGTATCATTTGATTGAGATGCGCGTGGTCATGGACAGTATAGTGGGCACGTTCTGCGAAGTTAGTGGCTTGCATGCCACGTCACTCTGTTCTGAACATTGTTTGATCACCTTGCGCGAGCTTCATCAAGTTGCACGTGGGCGCAATGTAGCAACTTGTGCGAGCGGTTGTACCAACTGCTATGGACGCGTGGCATCGTTTGATTGAGATTGTCACTCCCCATTCCCGGAATACGTAAATTTTTTGATTTTTCTGTATATGGTATCTGGCACTTGTATCTTGAATGTATGTATCATGTATTTGTAACTGTCCATGGCATGGGACAGTATCTCACCGCAGATTAGTGTGCCACCCTTTGTCCTTGTTTGGTTGTAGGCGTGGTTCACTATTTCGATGATAGGATTTCTGAACCGTGTTGTGGTTACGATTTTATTTATTTACTTTTATTAGTTATTGCATGTAGCATTTAACATGTCATTAGTCACATGGTTAAGAGCATGCTTGAGATTAGGGTTTTCTTTGAGTCAACCCAACCCCTATATATATTCTCTTCCTCACTCTCTCTCCTCATTCATTCTCTTTTTTCATTTCTTTTCCTCCCAACGTTTAGACAAGTACATCTTGCACCAAATGGAAAGATTCTTGCATTTTTTATTTCTTGATTTTTTATATGATTTATCTATAGTGTTCTTCTCATCATCCTCTACAAGTTTAGTACTTAGCATTTTTGATTTCCATGGATAAATTTTTGTAGATCTAAATTTATGTCATTTTCGGATTTCTTGGGTTTGATCTAGTAAACCTTGTTATTTTGAAGTTTTGATGGTTCCATGTTGTAGAGAATTTCGTTCTACCCTAGTTTGACCTATAGAAGTCTGGATTCTGACCTTGGATGAAGGAGTTATGAAGCTTTGAAGCCATGGCTTTCCATAGTTTTTCTTCTCGGAAAGTGGAGGAGAAGAACAGTGCTTGACCGCATGGACTTTCATGCGGCAAGTTTCCCTATTGCCGCATGGCTTATGGCGGTCTAGCCGCATGAGCAGTTCCAGCCACATAAGCAGACTGGCCGCATGAGCAGTTCCAGCCGCATAAGCAGTCTGGCCGCATAAGCAGTCTGGCCGCATGAGCAGTTCAGCCGCATAAGCAGTCTTAGCCGCATGGCGCTTGGCAGTTTTTCGACCGCATAAGACTTTATCCCTGGCAGTATGGCACTTAGCTTCTCATTGCGGCATATGCATAAGCATTTCTGGCCGCATGAGATCGTGCCGCATGGCGCATAAGCAGTTTCCAGCCGCATAAGCAGTTTTCAGCCGCATAAGCAGTTTCAGCCGCATAAGCTGTCCTTGAACTCCTTGCCGCATGAACACCCGTCCATTCCCAGCCGTATGAGCGCGCACCCCTTCAGCCGCATGTCCCAGCTTTTCTGAGTCGCATGAGACCATCCACCCTTGACCGCATAGGGCCTACTTTGGCTATTTTTTGTATATTTTGTGTCCTATTGATTACATTATGGCTAGAATTTCTCCAACTTCCAACATAAAAGTGGTAGATCCTTGTGTTGGCTCCAAGGATCTTCATGTTTCACTTTAATCGAATTTCATATGTGACTTTTAGGTCAGGAGAGGTCCGTGTGACTTTCTGACTTGACCATGCTCCTGACCAGAATACCTTTATATGTGCTGGTACCTTTTCTAAGTGTGTATTGAGATACAATATTAGTATGCACTGCAGTTCTATTTAATGAGTGCACTGAGGTGTGACTCCACGTGCTAAGTGATTATTCGTGTTATATGTCAATACATGTGTACCTTCCAGCACAGTCATGGTAATTGGTCAGCAATAGTGTCGTGGTATAATGATTGTTGTTTGAAGCATTACACTAAGCATGTATCTAAATCTGGGACTCCTTGAGCCGATGTGGATTCGTACTTAGGGTACTCATACTATGGTACGACCTATAGGGGGATGACCATGTGACCACGACATGTAATCCCAATATCAAGATAGAGTTAATCTGAGCCACTTAAATCGATAGAAGCATTAGGAGGGAACAGAATCTCGAGATCGTGCCATACTAGCCACCCCCGGGTCCCGTCCTGACGTGTCGGATTGGCCGCCATGGATACAGTTTCATCTGCCTATAGTGGATGACTATATCCGACTCCTACGTGTTACGTATTATATGTTTTAGCACGGTGGCCCTACGGGGGACCGCTGCATAATTAAAGTGCTATATGTATATGTATATGTATATTATATGGCATTGGCTAGCCCTGCTAGGTTGACACAATCTGAGAATTCCTATATTGCATTACTGGGATAATCCAGGCAAATCCTAGAAAGCCGTAGGATTGATTGGCCGCTTTAAGATGACTTATTTGTGATATGTTTTTCTTCTATTAGCAACTGAGGAACATGGATTATCGTGGTGCGTGGTCCGACCCATGTCCTTGTTTGGTTGTTGGGTTGGGCTATTGTGCTGCGATAGGCTATGGACCGAAGACGCGATCAGAAGCCCTTTTACCTGCCCATAGTTATAGGATATATCTTATCTCGGCACGATATTGGCACCGTTTGTCTTTGTCTGGTTGTAAGGGTGTCGTATCGCCTCGATAATATGATATAAGCCTATAACTCGTGAATCAGGTCTTATTTTACTCATTGGGTTTATCTCACTCTTTTGTGCTCCCTTGTGGTACTTGCTATTCGGGGCCTGACCCCGCTGGTTTTGTTTGGCCAGATCTCGTAGCAGTCCCAAAGGATCCAGCTTTCTACCTGAACAATGGTGTACACCAGGAGGATGGGCGCCATGGACCATGAGTGGGTTTCTTCTCCACCACTCTGATATCTTCTATTTTGTACTTGGCGTTTAGCTACCGGCACCTGTTTAGCCGGCAGTTCTGGACACTAGTTTCCTTTTGCATAATTGTAATTAAATCAGACTGTAGCTGACTACAGTTATGTACTATTGACTCTTGGTACTAGTTCATTATTTTGTAAAGCTAGGCTCATTAATCATCTTAATGAAGCGTCGGGGACGCCTTACTGCTTTGTCTTATGTGATCATTATTTACTGCTTCTTGTTTTGATTGATTGAGATATAGATGCTCTGTGGGACCATAGGAGACTTGATTGTAGCATGTACCCCCTTGTCTCTTGACAACCACGATCGCCGTATGATGTTTATATACCTCATATGGTGTAGTTGGCCTAGTCCGTCTCAGTATTCCGGTACTGGGGCGTGACAAGGTTTTAGTGGTGGCCCATACAGGTCTGTTTTTTAGACTTGTGGGGTATTGCGATTATAAGAGTCTCAATCAAAATATGTCCCCCTTGATCTCTTGATCCGTCTTCTTTTTCTCCTATCTTGATTACTAACTTGATTACCATCCTCGATTCCTTCCCGTCCAGTCTTTGATACCTTGTATCTTTTCTTTTAGGGGCACATCGTTCCCGACTATTGGAGGAGCCGGCATGGAAGAGAATCCAGTAGAGCAGGGACTAGTTGGAGATCAGCAAGGGGTAGCCCCTCTACCTGGACAGATTCATATCAAGAATGTTACCGAGCATGAGCCGGTTGAGCAACATAGGCCAGAGGATCCCGTACCTCCAGTGATGCCGGTAGTACCAGTGGCACTAGATGCGTCGACACTATTACAGATTATCATAGGGTTATTGGAGACCCAGCAATGCCAGACGGTAGCCCAACAGCAACAACAAACCCGACAGCAGGAACAGAATGTGCTACTGAATCAGGGGTTACAATTAGCCCTTGAGAGGAGTGTCAGGAATGATTCAGGAGTGTCCGGGAGGTTTTGTCGACTTAACCCGAGATATTTTGACGGCATGGAGGATGCCATCACGACGGATGCTTGGCTTCAGGATACAGAGGCCATATTGACCGCAGCAAAGGTTCCAGCAGAAGAGAAGGTTGATCAGGTCAGACTTTTACTTTAGGATCTCACCCGCGATTGGTGGGCATCGAAAGAGGTTGGAATAAGGCGTTATGTTCCCTGGGATAGCTTCAGTACTAGATTCAAGGCCAAGTACTTTGGCATGGTAGCGCGGAATGAGCTACAACAGAGGTTTATCAGTCTCAAGTAGGCTGGTAAGACGGTGGATGGTTATGTTGCAGAGTTCTGCAGGTTAAGTAGGTTTGCTCGGATGATGGTGGCGACGGAGCCAGAGAGAGCAATGAGGTTCCAGTAGGGACTTCACCTAGAGATTTTGCAGCTGGTTGAGGGGCACGATTACCAAACATTCGATGCAGTATTGACGGCGGCTTGGAGGCACGAGCTTACAATTCAAAGGTTATCAGCAAGGACTGGAGGCTAGAAGAGGTCTTATGTGCAGAGTGCTGGAGGAGGAGGAGCAGTATCTCGGACGTCAGCACCAGCGCCTGGCGTCCGTATTCGTGATATAACACCAGTCACGACAATTATGACTGCACCAGTTCGACAGCAGCAACCGAGGCACCAGCAACATCAGAAGGCACTAGTGGGTTGCACTTATTGTGGTAAGGAAGGGCACATTCGAAAAGTGTGTCGGTTAGCAAATGGGCAGTGCTTGAGGTATGGAGGTTCAGACCATCGTATAGCTACATGCCTATAAATGTAAAGACCAGGAGGGCCAGCACTAGCAGTAAGGCCACTTGCCCAGCGTCCATTACTGACGCAAGCTCAGATGTACCGACAAGCACAATATCAGGATGGACGGCAGGGCCAGGTAAGGCCGGGACAGAGGCAAATAGAATTCGGGATATCAGAGCAGAGGTTGGTTGAAGGCGGTCAGATTTTGGGTAAGTTCTGAGTATTACTTATTGTAATTCCTTGAGTTTTACATTCGTAGAGTGAAGGCGACTTTCTCGTCTCACTCATCTTCTCTCGTATCATGTGATACGTGATATTCATCATGTGTCTTGATTACGAGAGTACGTCCTGGGCAGAGTCTCGTTCTTAATTTAGTCATTGGTCCCGACTTATCTCAAGCGTTGACCCTTGTCCACTTTGGGAGTCTGTGTAGGACCTCGAGGACGAATTCCTACCTGACTTGAGAAGGCATATTTTATTTGTATGTCACCGATTATTTCCTTCTAGGGTATGATTACTGTTTGTGCTTTTACTTAATTATTCTTGCTTTCTTAATTTGTTCATGTGCCGTGTGTTGTTTGATAATTGTGCTTGCTATATGTCATGAGTGTATTTCATGATCTGAGAGCGCGCTCGACTAGCCTTATCAAAATTTCGAGGATAGAATTTTCTAAGGAGGGTAGACATGTCACTCCCCATTCCCGGAATACGTAAATTTTTGATTTTCTGTATATGGTATCTGGCACCTGTATCTTGAATGTATGTATCATGTATTTGTAACTGGCCATGGCATGGGACAGTATCTCGTCGCGGATTAGTGTGCCACCCCTTGTCCTTGTTTGGTTGTAGGCGTGGTTCACAATTTCGATGATAGGATTTTTGAACCGTGTTGTGGTTAGGATTTTATTTATTTAATTTAATTAGTTATTGCATGTAGCATTTAACATATCATTAGTCACATGGTTAAGAGCATGCTTGAGATTAGGGTTTTCTTTGAGTCAACCCAACCCCTATATATATTCTCTTCCTCACTCTCTCTCCTCATTCATTCACTCTTTTCATTTCTTTTCCTCCCAACGTCTAGGCAAGTACATCTTGTACCAAATGGAGAGATTCTTGCATTTTTTATTTCTTGATTTTTCTTTGATATGATTTATCTATAGTGTTCTTCTCATCATCCTCTACAAGTTTAGTACTTAGCATTTTGATTTCCATGGATAAATTTTTGTAGATCTAAGTTTATGTCATTTTTGGATTTCTTGGGTTTGATCTAGTAAACCTTGTTATTTTCAAGTTTTGATGGTTCCATGTTGTTGAGAATTTTGTTCTACCCCAGTTTGACCTATGGAAGTCTGGATTCTGACCTTGGATGAAGGAGTTATGAAGCTTTGAAGCCATGGCTTTCTATAGTTTTTCTTCTCGAAAGTGGAGGAGAAGAACAGTGCTTGACCGCATGGACTTTCATACGGCAAGTTTCCCTATTGCCGTATGACTTGTGGCGGTCGGGCCCATGAGCAGTTCCAGCCGCATAAGCAGACTGGCCGTATGAGCAGTTCCAGCCGCATAAGAAGTCTGGCCGCATAAGCAGTCTGGCCGCATGAGCAGTTCAGCTGCATAAGCAGTCTTAGCCGTATGGCGCTTGGCAGTTTTTTCGGCCGTATAAGACTTATTCCTGGCCGCATGGCACTTAGCTTCTCATTATCGCATATGCATAAGCATTTATGGCCGCATGAGATCGTGCCGCATGCCGCATAAGCAGTTTCTAGCCGTATAAGCAGTTTTCAGCCGCATAAGCAGTTTCAGCCGCACAAACTATCCTTGAACTCCTTGCCACATGAACACCCGTCCATTCCCAGCCGCATGAGCGCGCACCCCTTCAGCCGCATGGCCCAGCTTTTCTGAGCCGCATGAGCCTATCCACCCTTGGCCGCATAGGGCCTACTTTGGCTTTTTTTGTGTGTATATTTTGTGTCCTATTGATTGCATTATGGCTAGAAGTTCTCCAACTTCCAACATGAAAGTGGTAGATCCTTGTGTTGGTTCCAAGGATCTTCATGTTTCACTTTAACCGGATTTCATATGTGACTTTTAGGTCACGAGTGGTCCGTGTGACTTCCTGACTTGACCATGCTCCTGACCAGATTACCTTTATATGTGCTGGTACCTTTTCTAAGTGTGTATTGAGTTACAATATTAGTACGTACTGCGGTGCTATTTAATGAGTGCACTGAGGTATGACTCCACGTGCTAAGTGATCATTCGTGTTATGTCAATACATGTGTACCTTCCAGCACCGTCATGGTAATTGGTCAGTAATAGTTTCATGGTATAATGATTGTTATTTGAAGCATTACACTAGGCATGGATCTAGATCTGGGACTCCTTGAGCCGATGTGGATTCGTACTTAGGGTACTCGTACTATGGTACGACATATAGGGGGATGACCATGTGACCACGACATGTAATCCCAATATCAAGATAGGGTTAATCTAAGCCACTTAAATCGATAGAAGCATTGGAAGGGAATAGAATCCCGAGATCGTGCCATACTAGCCACCCCTGGTCCCGTCCTGACGTGTCGGGTTGGCCGCCACGGATACAGTTTCATCTGCCTATAGTGGATGACTATATCCGACTCCTGCGTGTTACGTGTTATATATTTTAGCACGGTGGCCCTACGGGGGACCGGTGCATAATTAAAGTGCTATATGTATATGTATATATATATTATATAAAAAAATGTATATGTATATTATATGGCATTGGCTAGCCCTGCTAGGTTGACACGATCTGAGGATTCCTATATTGCATTACTGGGATAATCCAGGCAAATCATAGAAAGTCGTAGGATTGATTGGCCGCTTTAAGACGACTTGTTTGTGATATGCTTTTCTTCTATTAGCAACTGAGGAACATGGACTTTCGTGGTGCATGGTCCAACCCATATCTTTGTTTGGTTGTTGGGTTGGGCTATTGTGCTGCGGTAGGCTATGGACCGAAGTCGTGATCAGAAGTCCTTTTACCTGTCCATGGTTATAGGATATATCTTATCTCGGTACGATATTGGCACTGTTTGTCCTTGTTTGGTTGTAAGGGTGTCGTATCGCCTCGATGATATATAAAGCCTATAACTCGTGAATCAGGTCTTATTTTACTCATTGGGTTTATCTCACTCTTTTGTGCTCCCTTATGGTATTTGCTATTCGGGGCCTGACCCGGCTGGTTTTGTTTGGCCAGATCTCGTAGCAGCTCCAGAGGATCCAGCTTTCTATCCGAACAATGGTGCACACCTGGAGGATGGGCGCCAGGGACCATGAGTGGGTTTCTTCTCCACCGCTCTGATATCTTCTATTTTGTACTTGGCGTTTAGCCACCGGCACCTGTTTAGCCGACAGTTTTAGACACTAGTTTTCTTTTGCATAATTGTAATTAAATCAGACTGCAGCTGACTACAGTTATGTACTATTGACTCTTGGTACTAGCTCATTATTTTGTAAAGCTAGGCTCATGAATCATCTTGATGAAGCGTCGGGGTGCCTTACTGCTTTGTCTTATATGATCATTATTTACTGCTTCTTGTTTTGATTGATTGAGACATAGATGCTCTGTGGGACCATAGAAGACTTGACTGTAGCATGCACCCCCTTGTCTCTTGACAGCCACGATCGTCGTATGACGTTTATATACCTCATACGGTGTAGCTGGCCTAGTCCGTCTCAGTATTTCGGTATTGGGGTGTGACAAAGATGCACGTGGTCGTAGGCAGTATAGTGAGCACGCTCTGCAAAGGTGGTAGCTTGCGCGCTACGTCACCCTGTTAAAAATAAGATTTGATCTAGTGGCGCCAACTTGTCAAACTGCGCATGGGCGCAACTGGACTACTGGCGCCTTTGACTAAGTTGTTTTTTGTGCTGTACTGATTAATCCTCGCACCATACAGCGACTTGTTTGAACCAGCTGTCAGCATTAATTACATGCTGATAAAATTTTCTCGAGTGCCATGTTGCACGGGATTTGAACAGATTTTGCTTAATCTCCGTGTTGTCAGTTTGTCAGGTAATGATGATGCCGTTACAGCTTTTCGAAAAAGTGCGCCACGTGGTGCTCGTGCAACCTGACTCCGGTGCAACCCGACGTTGGCGCAGCCTGATGCTGCGCAACCTGATTGTTTGGCGCAATGTAATATTTTAGCGCCATCCGATGACCGAACACCTTAATGGGTGGCGTAACTTAATTTTTAGCCTCTACAAGACCCCCTTCAAAGTTTTTGAAACTTGAAAATACTTTAAAGTTTTGAAATACTTTGAATTATGCTAGTTTTGTTTGGATTGCGCCAGAGAACTATCTGTGTTGCGCCAATCAACTCGAGCCCGATTCTTCAGCATGGATTGCGTAACTGTTTGGGCTATAAATAGCCTTAACCTCTGTTCCTTTCATTTCACTAACATAATTTTCTCGAAACCCTGCCTCCTCCTTTAACCACTCTGTCCCTTCTTCTTCCCGATTCAGAAGCTTCTTCGACAAACCCTAATGGCGTCCAGGAGATTCGATGTTAAGAAAGGAAAGGGATTCGCCGAGCCTGTATCTCGTGCTTCATCATGAAGAGAGCAGCGACATGCGCATTAGTACGTACCACATTCGTCATGACGAGAGACTGTTAACCCGGCCATAGAAGGTAAGCATTAGACCCGATCATCGACCACCCTATTTAGGGATTGGCGGCTCCTGACATCGTGTACCCACTCTTTTTAGAGTGGGGCACAACTCATAACTTGTGCCTTCCTTACTGTCGACCCATGTTGCGCGACGCTTCGAAATTCGTGTTGTATTTTGAGCATAATTTTGACGCGTTTGAGCAGCAAGATGCGGCATAATCATGATTGTTGTGCAACCTAATGGCTGCGCATGCTGAGTACGGCGCAATGTGAGTATCGCGCAACCTGACTAAAAAAAGTATTAAATACTCGGTTCATTCCCAACGATGAACCTATTTATGGGGCGATCTTTTTCAAAAAGTCTTTTTACTTTCTCCCTTGTTAAGTGATACGCGCCCATTTATTGGGAAGACGAAGATTCGACGGGGGCTGACCTTCACTGTATAAATATATATGGGCATAATGCCCCGCCTTTATCTTCATTCACTCTTATGGCTTCCAAAGAGAACCTGAAGCAGGAGACGAACAACCATGGCGTCGGCAAAGCTTCTGAGAAGGAGTTACACTCTGCGCCTGCAGAGTACTTGCTAGAAGCTGACCCGTCGCTGAGGGCAAAAAACTTTCTCGACTGTTTTGGCCTGACTCCAACAGTCCTCGCTCGTTCCAGAGGTGGGTCATCATCTTCTTCCGAAAAACGTGGTGCCTTAGAACGTAGGAAAGGATTCCTTCGTTTGATGCATCACTCGGGAATCCATAACATGGAGGAACTGAGCGCTGCCTTGCATCAGACTGATGACGGGAAGAACAAGTGATGTGATGCGAAAGAGTCATTTTACATAATGGCCTATAACGCCTATGTCTGTAGTATCTGTCCTCTTTTCCATTATGGAATGAAAAAATTGAACTTTATTAAACTCCTACGAATTTGAGATTTGTTGTGTAACTGTCTTGACACATCCCACACACATTTTTAAACTTTTCTTGGTTCTGTTAACATCAACTTCCAAATATCACGTGGCATTTTTTCCCCGAAATATACGCCTATAGACGCGCAAAATGTTTTAGCTTCAATTGCACATGAATAATTTTGATAAGAAAAGAACATTTACTGTATTCTCTTATTCTTTCTGATGCTTGCAGGAGACCAACTGACGAAAATTCCCAAAACTGGCATCGGTGATCTTGGATGTTATGAAGTTGAACCACCTTTGACAGACACATCAGAGAGCTCAGAACTCTTCATGCTTAAAAGGGCTTCCTCAAGATGGTAGGAAGGGCCTTTATACATGAGAGTTGGACGATGGAGCGACAGAATTAGGAATCGTATCACGAGGGTGATCTTATTCCTAGTTCTCATGACGGGTCGTCTCTTCTCCACCAGTTGTATTGACATCAGCTTATCTTTGAGCTGCTGTACTCTAGGGTTCTCCTCTCGTCTTTCTGAGAGAGAAGACCAGAGTTGATTCCGTTTCCTTGCTCGCTGCTTCAGGTCGAGTCGACAAGGAACTGACACCAACAAGAAGATCCCTAGATGTAATAGACCTTTATTTGTTATATTCAGAATGAAAATATGAGATGTAATAGATTTCCATTAAGATGCATTTCGAAATGAAAATTCGAGATATAATAGATTTCCATTAAGATGTAACTATATTTTTAAAGAAGGAATAAAGAATGAATTTCTCTTCTTTATGATTTGATTTGATGTGATGATATAAAAAATAGAATCCAGAGGTAATGTGGACGTGAACTCTTTTTTCTATAAATGATCTTCAAGTCCGCTGGTACTTAAAGACAGAAGATCGTGTCTAAAAAGACAATATTTGGATTTATCATAAAGAAAAGACATTCTTTAAAACGGCTGGGTTTCAAAAGATGGAATTGATGATTTGGATAGACTCCACGGAGATTTTGAGTTTTTATTATCTTATGGCTTTATTTACGAAAAAGTAAAAAAGATAATAAATGTAGGCCCATTCCCGCAATGAAGTAGAAATGAATAAGCATGCCTTTTCAAGGAAAGGTCGCTTCGATTCTCGAGACAAAGAGTAAATGAAGATTTCTTCTCAAGATGAACGAACATGCCTTTTTGAGGAAAGGTTGTATCGATTCCTAAGACAAAATGTTTGGCTTTTCTGTCTATAAATAGTGTGGAACTTTTTTGAGAACATCATTCATCCCTTTTCTTTGCAAATGTCTTCAGAAGAAATGGCTAAGGAGACAGGAGTTATCCCGAAGATCGAAGCCGTCCTCGACACTCCTTCCGATGAGCCTCTGCCGCCTACTCAGCCAGAAGTTGAAGAAAGCTCGGCTGTCCCTGGATAGAAGCAGGACATTCTCGCCGAACAGGTGGAGCCTGGGAGTACTGCCGAGGAAGAAGCTCTGAGGAAGGCTGCCTGTGAATTGCTGGTATCATCGGGCAATAATGTCTTCGAGCTTCTTGTGAAATACGTTTTCAATCAAGAGGGCTCCGGTCCTCGTTAATTTTATGTATTTCTTTCTGTCTAAATTTATGCAAATAAAAAGAAATTTTATTTACATTTTGAGCCTCTGTATTGATATTTCTTCTTTTTCTTCAAATATAGTATTTCTTGAGAAATTTTCCATTAATGGGCATCATGGCGACTCGACCATCCATACCAGTCAGTTGATAAGCTCCATTGGAGAAAATTTTGCTTACAACATAGGGTCCTTCCCACTTCGCTTCAAATTTGCCTTTGCTCATGTGCATCATAGTCATAGGACGTCTGACGGTTAGAACTAGTTCTCCTTTTGGAAATGTTCGGACTTTGACTTTACGGTTGAAGGCTTTTGATAGACGAGTTTGGTATAACTCAATATGTTGTTGAGCTAGGAGCCGTTTCTCGTCAAGCGCTTCAAGCTCTTGAAGTCTCAGGCGATCATTGTTTTCGGTTGTGAGTTCGTTGGCAATGGCCATTCTTAGGGAAGGGATAAGGATTTCCAATGGTAAGATGGCCTCACATCCGTATACCAAAGAGAAAGGTGTGCAGCCTGTAGGAGTACGTATAGTAGTACGGTAAGCCCACAGACATTCTTCAAGCTTCTCACTCCAGTTTTGTTTGTTGGTAGAAACAAACTTCTTGAGGAGTTTGATGATGGTCTTGTTAAATGCTTCTGCCAACCCGTTAGCTGCAGGATTGTAAGCTGTAGAAGCAATATTATTGATCCTGTTGTCATCGCAGAATCGAGTGAACTTCTGACTGAAGAATTGTGGCCCATTATCATGAATAATTCACCGAGGAACACCGAATCTGTAGATCACATGTTGCTTAATAAAATTGATAAAGCTGCTTGTCTTGACTTCGGCTAGAGGTATAGCTTCGGTCTATTTTAAAAAATAATCACTATGGCTAATATGAACCGATGTCATCGAGACGAGGGAGGGTTGATAGGACCGATGACATCCATACCCCAAGCTTCAAAGGGCCAAGATGCTGCTGTCGGGTGAAGAAATTCTGATGGTTGATGAATGAAGTCAGCGTGGATTTGACATGCTCGGCACTTCCTTGCATATTCGATTGCATCATATACCATTGAGGGCCAATAATAGCCCATATGGCGAATGCGATCCTAAAATTTAGGACCAGGTTGATGTGTGCCACAAACACCGTCATGAGCTTCACGAAGTATTTTTTTGCTTCTTCTCCCGCGAGACAACGTAAGAGTAAGCCGTCAAATGTTCGTCGGTAGAGTGTCTTTGTAGTATGATTATAGTAAAATATCAGTGACCGTCGTCGAATTGTTGTAGCCTCCTTAGGATCTTCGGGTAGGATATCATGGACCACGAAGTCTATGAAAGGAGTCCTCCAGTCTTCATTGATGGCACAAATTTCAACTGAATTATTGAATTCCTTGTTTGAGTCTTCAATATTTAAGTTATTCTCGACACAAAATAACTCTTTATTAGTGATGACGACCATTTATCGCCTTCTTACGGGAATTGCTAATACTGCTATAAAATTAGCGAGTGCGTCAGCTTTCGTGTTACACACTCGGCGTACATGCTCGATGAAGAAGCCTTTGAATGAAGTGGCCATCCTTATCGCTGCATCATGATATGGAACCAAATCTTGATGTCGAACTTCGTATGCGCCTCTGACTTGATTGACAATAAGTTTGGAGTCTCCATAAACTTCAAGATACTCAATATCTAATTGTTTAGCTAATTGGAGACCAATGAGCAGAGTGTTGTATTCAGCCACATTGTTGGAACACGACTCATCTAAAGAATAAGCTCTTTGGATAGCTAACCCTTCTGGTGAGACGAGAATGATTCCGACTCCAGCAACAATAGCACCTTTTGGTCCAATTCTGGATGCACCATCAAAGAATAAATGCCAAATAAGAATTTTTTCTGAAATCATGTTGGACTCCAAAGTTTCATCTGGAATCTCGTCGTAGAGTTTAGACGTTTCGGGAATTGGATGAGCTACCAGAAAGTCAGCAAGGGTTTGACCTTTAACAGACTTTTGAGGAACATAAACCATATCATATTGTGCTAACAATATGACCCATGTTGTGTGCCTGGAATTGAGTGTACTGGGCTTCTTCATCAGGACCCGGAGAGGTTTAACTCTAGAAATGACATGAATAGTTTGGCCAGTGATATAATGTCTGGTCTTTTGAACAGCAAACATCAAAGCTAGACATTCTTTTTCTATCGGAGTATACCGATGCTCAGCTCCAACCATCATACGGCTAAGGTAATAGATAGCCTGTTCATGACCTTCTTTATTCTTCTGAGCTAATAAAGTACCTAGGGAATGGTCCATTGCTCGAACATACATCAGGAAAGGTATTCCTGACACTGGAGGCACTAGAACTGGAGGTTTATCAAGTACCGCTTTATGTCTTCAAATGCTTGTTGACATTCTTCAGTCCAAATAAAAGACACACCTTTTGTAAACCCCCTAAATTTCTACTTTAATTTTTTTTATAAATTGAGTATTTAAATATTTTTTACTTGGTATTTGCACGTCGCATAGTCGTATTACACGTCGCGTACGAATTTGTCGTAGGGGACGTCACGTATGAGTTTGCATTTTTGTATGTCTCGTCGAGTGCGAATATGTGCGAGGTACATATTTTTTGTAAAACATTTTAGAGATTTTTTTATATAGAAAAATTTTAGTTTTCAAAATAATATGGTAAATATTTTTATTTTTTATAAAAGAGTTATTTTGTTCGTTGTTTAAAAATAAGTAGAGATTTGGAAATTTTGGGTTATATGGAATGTGTTCCAAATATTTTGCGAAATTTGGAATTTATTATTAACATAATTTTGTTAATTATAAAAGCTATTTATGAATTAATATTTAAGTAATATTCTTGATTTTCAAAATTAATTATTGTTATATTTTGATATTATGAAAAAGATTTTTAGAATTTTTTTTACTTAATAATTGAATTATTTTGATAATTTAAATTGGAAAAGATTTATTGGCCTTAATTTAAGTAGCTTTTAAACTAAAGATAAGTTTTATTTGTATTGAAGTGAATTTTAAATCGATTTAAATTAATATGGAATCTATCTAGGGAAAATTTAAATTCTCCCAATCCCTATCCAACTGGGAATTCCCACCTCCTATATAAGGAGAGGTACTCCTCCATAATTTTCTACCACCCACTAACGTGCATTGTGTCCGTGCTGTGCCTCTGCCCATCCACCACATGTGAGTTTCCCCTCTCCTCAATTTCTCTCTCACCGAATAAGTTGGAGGAAAGTGGCAGTATAAGGTTATTGAGATATTTTATATTATTATTATTATTATTATTATTTATTATTATTATTATCATTATTATTATTAGTAAAGGAGGGTTGAGCTGTATAGATTTGTTAGGAATTATTATCATGATTATTATTATTATTATTATTGTTATTACTATTATGATTATTATTATTAGTATATTATTATTATTATTATTATTATTATTATTATTATTACCATTAGTTCTATTATTATTATTACTATTATGATGATTATTATTATTATTATTATTATTATTATTATTATTATTATTATTATTATTATTATTATATTATTGTATGTATTAGTTTAGATATTTTGGTATCATGGGTATGTATATATGTAAATATATCAATATTTTTATTATAATAATGGTTTCAATATATAAAATTGTTCAAAAAAAATGTTTTTATTATAAAGGGTAGTTTCTAAAAATATAAAATAATTCCTAAGTATTTCAAATATTTTCTAAGAAATTATTTTAATCAATAAAAATATACTTCTTAGCTAGGAAATTTTATTTTGATAAACTTAAGAGTTTTTTTGCCTAAAAATTGATTCTTGAAATTTTCTAATAAAATTTGTCTTCAAAACAATAAGGGAATAATTTCTAAAAACTAGTATAAATATTCAGTTACTCCTAAATTCCTCCTATTTTCGTCATGACTAATCACATGTTCCTATTCTCTCGCGATTTTGGACCATTACGTCGACCATGGCTATTGGACTATTGAGACATGGAAGAGAACACCGCACCACACCAGGCGACACACCAGGCAAGACACCTTACCTTTACTGTTTAAATTTTCTGCTCAATATCAAGCATGTTTTGTTTATTTTCAAGTTGTTATTTCAAAACTATATGTAGATGTAAATTACTATATTTTATGCAATTGGCTTAGAGTTAAGAGACCACAGTATATTTAGTGCATCTCATAAACTGTCACGATGTGCCACGGATTGTGTGTGAGTTGTGAGTCGCATATAGATGCGGACTTGCATGCTGACTGATCATTGGTGCGTACAGGCCGTACGTTAGGATATAACTGCCAATAGATTTTGTAGAAGACTTGGCAGTTATTAAGGATTAAACAATGTCGTGGAGTCGACACATGTATAGTATCATTGGGGGTGTCACGACCCGTTACCCAAATTGTTGGGCCGGGCCGAGCCATGTCCAGCCTACGCTTGGTTAAAGCGTAGTAAGCTGTTCTAAGAATAGACAATAAAGGATCTAAGCTACTAACAGTTCTAAAATCACATTTAAAAGGTTCATCACAACACAGCATCTATAAGCGAAAGTGAAATAAGCACAGACTTAATAATACACTTCCAAAGTATCTAACTGGAGACAAAGTCCAGTAACCAAATATAAGTTCAAACCAAAGTCTAAGTCTCAAAACACATGAAAGATATCTAAGCAAGGTTTCCCGCTGGGGCCTCTTCTTGAGCTAAGGCCAGGTCCTCAAATGCAGTACCATATTATGTATCACATAGCATTTCCTCCTCGGAAAGTGAACCTACAACGTTATCTTGCAGGACGGGAGCAAGTACTGATTCTACAAACATATAATACTGATTATGTGATGGAAAAAGATGAGATAACGTAATCATGGCACATCTTGATTTATCCAGTTTTAGATACATTTCATCATGGCAATACATATTCATTTTAAAGTTTAAAACTGTAGCATGTACGTGATCGGTCAATAGGTAAAATAGGATGTACAATGGTACATATCATTTTTTCTGGCATGCACATACGTGCATGAACGGCATTGGTGCATATCAATACACAAACGCGGGATCAGAACCTACGGCAAAGTTACATATAGAATGTTACCATGCGAGGTAAATACATACGAAGAAGGGAGGCATGATTACGTACTCTACTAACAGTTTCCCCTTAACCCGTTTATATTAACATGTGAGTGATACGAGAACAGTATAAAACATGTGAAAGACACTGGAAGCAGTATAAGCATGGTAGGTACTGAGAGCAGTATAAAACGTGGTGGATACTTAGAGCAGTATAAAGCATAGTGAAACATGTACTGAGAACCAGTAAGAAGCATGTGAAGATATAAGAACTGTCCTAAGCATGGTAGGTTCTGAAAATAATAAATCATGTAAAGATTTAACTTGCTACCCCAAGAATCAGCATTTAACATGGTTGGATCACAGTTTATTGTTATACGCAGTAAATAAGCTTGTAGGGGTACTTGCCTCGAGCAAAGCAAGAATAAGAATATGAAGATACAGATGTCCGGTGTCCTGTCAATAATGATATACAAACTCAGCCTCTAAGTTGATTAAGATTATACTAGTGGTGTGACACGACTCCTAACTGGATACTAGCCAAGTGGGGACCTAGCATAAAAGTTCAATAGGGGGTGACACTATATCCAAACTAATTTTCTAGGGCCTTTACACTAGTGTAGGGTGAGGTGCAATACTACAATAACTCAAATCAACACAAAACTTAGTAAGTCGTAACTACTCAATAAATAAATCAGACTGTACACTGAGTCCCAACAATTTTTAAGATAGACAAAAGCTCAATATACATAAAATAAAGTACCAAAATGATTCTTGTTAATTATAGAAATTTATAATAATTTTTCTGGAATTTATAAACCCTCATAGATATTTATTAAAAATCAGCAAACACATGTATCCTGAAAATGAGTTCTGTTTTCCTATTTTTATAAAATACCAAAATTACTCATTAAATGATAGAAAATATATTAAATTAGCTAAATTAACATAGTATTTTAAATACAAATTTTATCAGATTTTTACAGCAATTAAAATATATATAAAAATCCAAAAATAGCAAGTAATAATTTCTGGAAAAATTAATTACAATTTAAGGATGATACATAAGCAAAATCTACAGATGTTGTCGGATGATAAAATAAATATCACCAACGTATCCAGAACGGTCAAATTAGCTAGGATAGCCTACCCATAAGTCCAATTTGGACACATGAGTAAAATGGTAATTTTGGGTCAAAATAATGTCCGTCGTTGGACACACTTTGCACAGAAAAACGTGTCAGGATAGAAATATACAAAACCTAGCAAATTATTTGTCCACGAATCCAAAATGATGATACGAACCCAACGGTATGTCCAAAATAGAATTTCGATGACCCGATCACAAAATGACACGTTGACGCGGACATTTGGAATCCGGTTTGCACCGAAATACGTGCCGGAGCAAATGTCTTCAAAACTCAGCAAATTATATGTCAACGAGTCCAGAATGACGATACGAACATAACGGTATATCCGAAATTGGATTCCGATGAGCTGATCTCAAAGTGACCCGTTGACTCGGAATGCGGGACCCGCTTTACACCGAAATACGTGCCAGTGCCCATGTTCTCCAAATAAGCAAACTTTATATGAAAACATGCCAGAACGATGCCACGAGTCTACTGGTGGTGTCAGAAATTGAATACGAAGTCCCGGGTTCA
>JANAVB010032024.1:0-147500 GCA_029216955.1 Iris pallida
TATAATATATATATATATTATTTATATATATATATATATATATATATATATATAAAGAGAGAGAAAGAGAGGTAAAAGAGCAAGTGAGTATGTGTGTGTTTGGCATGTATGTGAAAGGATATGTGTTAATGTTCTAACATTTAGTGTAGGTAGGTGTATGTGACATGGGATATATGATGTCAAAGGGTGTATAATGCATGTGTGTAAAAGGTTATAGGTTAACTCAGTTTATAGAAATACATACATACATACTTACCTTGTATACATGCATACATACATATCATGTATAATACATTTACATGATACATACATGTATACTTGTATTATATTATACTTACATTCATGCATATTAGATACTTGTATTTATATTAACATATTGTAAACATTCATTTCATTCATGCATCTATGCATTACCTACATGTTTTATACATATACATACATTGTATATTCATATCATTTCATACATTAACATAGAGACATACAAACATGCACACATCATATATTTTATACCTTGTATTATCTTACATATCATGTTATATATTATCATTCATTCCTTTCATATATTACATTATCTTTAAGTTGAATACATCATATATGGATACAATACATTATCTTGCATGCTTGCATTCATATATTACATTCTATTTTACCTATATACATGTATTTTCTCCATTCATTCATGCTTGCATCATATACTCTACATTACCATACATGTTATCATTATATATTGTATTACAATATTTATACATTATGTATTCATATCTATCATTACATATATATCTTGCATTCATATCTAGCATTTATTATATACTTTCATGCATACATTGTATATCATTCTTTCATTCATGCATTGCTTATATGCATTATATTAATTACATTCCTACATGCTTGCATTCAACCATATATATGCATTAATGTAAAGAGAATATATATCATATATATATTATTTTATTCATCTAAAATATCATACATTACATACTCTATATTCATTTAATATCCATACTACATAGGCTCATAGGTTACACAAAATGCATATATTGTATAGTCACTCTTCTACTTAAAATTAATACTGTACCAATTGGGCATTCACTAAATTCTAGGATTAAAGTATGTCGTAGCCCTTTGTTTTAGCTTTCCGAAACTTTAAACGGATCGTATTTTTGTGTCCGAAAGCTCCCGGAATCGTAAAAACACCGAAACGTGTTCGTCTTTCGTACAACTGACACTCAAATAATTTTACAGAAAGTTTCAGAACGAATTTGGCTTATTAAAATATATATTTGGAAAGCTAACTTCGATACGGCTCTTTAGAAAAAATGGGAGATAATCGGAGTTCTAAGCTAAAAGTTATGACACTTCTAAGTTGCTTTGGTTAATAAAAACGTGGATGAATATTATGACGAATTTGGGTTGACCAAGATACTTGGATACCAACATAGGTATCCAAATGAAACTCATTCTAACCTTCCTAACTAAGATCAATCCACTCTCTAACCATTCTAAAACCGAATTTAAATATCTATTTAAACTATTATCATACATACACATGGGGTGTCCTAATTTGGGATCTATCAAGTAGGACACAAGACACATATCTAAAATCCTCAAGAGAGCTCCAAATGGCCTCAAATTTAAATCTAAATGGGACACATGCATGATGATGGATCCTACGGATTCAAAACTAATTTATATGCAAAGGAAATCGATTTAGAGGATGGGTTTTACCTATTGGAAGTGGAATCCCAATGAAATCCTTTAGGACACGGCTCCGATACGAAGATCCCTCAAAGTGGACACTCCTCCTTGCACTCCTCTTCCAATCCTTGGTAGCACCCTTCCCTTGGAGAATGGGAATGATTGAGGGAAGGTTTGGTGAAGGAATGATTTGATTTGGAGATCAAATCAATGGGAAGGCTCTCTAAAATTGGGAAAGAACAAAAGGAAAATAAAAGAGGCAAGATTGCAATGAATGAAATGAATCATTCTCCCCTAAAGGTGGCTGCCATAAAGAGTCCATTAGGGCTAATGGAAAATGTTCCAATTGCCCCTCTCTAGTCTCATATGGTTAAGTCTAGACTAGGTTCAAGTTTGGGGTCAAAATGATCTAGTTTTGAGTCTCTAACTTAACCATTCTAACATGATAAAAATTAGTTTAATTAACTAACTTAATGTTGGGTCTTGTGAGCCATGCTTAACTTAATATTAGGTTCCATCTAGAGTTCAAGCTACCCGGGTCACAATACAAGTCGGAACGAGACGAAACTCAAACCCGACTAAACAAATCCAATAAAAATAATATTAAAAATATAAAATTTTCCCAAAATATTTAAATATAAAAAATGACCAAAATCATAATACATCAATTTAAATATTATTAAAATAATCTAAAATTCACCAATTAATCAAAATCCTAAATAATTTAAAAGTCACAAAATGACCAAAATACCCTTAGCCTAAAAAGTTGTAAATAGTTATTCTAATCACATGGTTAGGTCCCCATGGTCATGGTTAGTCTCTAAGCTTAGCAAAACTAGGGATTAACTAGTTAACCATCAAAATCATAATTCAACATTTTAAATAGTTTTAAATTGATTAAAAAATTACCAAAAATCACAACATGAGTTAAATCTTATTATCGATTAATCAAAATTATAAAAGTTCAAAATTACCCTCATTTTAGAAAAGTGGGTGTTACAAGTCTTCCCTCCTTAGAAGAATTTCGTCATCGAAATTAAGATGGTCGTACTTTTACTAGAGTTTCGTCCCCAACAATCATGGTCTCAGAACTTACCTAAATCATACGATTAAAAAGGATGGCATACAGGGTCATGGCATATAGTGGTAGTGAAAGTCTCATCTAGATATACTAGTCTTGCTAACCAAAAGGGTCATATGGTATCAAACATACAAGCAATCGGGGGTGTTAAACTGGAAAAGATACAGAAATAACAAATCATCAAAACTGTAAGGCAGTCTACCATCCTATATAAAAACTGGTACTTATCAGAAAATAAAATAAGATAACTACCAATTATCTATAAAGGGGTACTATTCAAAGAAAAATCAAAATCAAAAGTTAAAGAATGAAAGTCAATTGCATTGAAATCCAATCACAATATATATATATATGTATATATATATATATATATATATATATATATATATATATATATATATATATAGAGAGAGAGAGGAAAAAGCTAGCATTATGTAAAGGTTATATGGTTAGTGTGTGTATGGGTGTATGTGGACATGTTCATAGGGTTAGATAGTAGACGTGTGTGTATGTGTGAAATATACATGAAAGTGTATAGGAGGATTTGGGTTTCAAAACAATAGCTATCAAGTTACACTACTCATGGCATATTGGTTAAACAATCTACAATGCACAACCTATTTACTCATAATATGTATGGCTAACCATATATATACATATATCTATATGTATAGAGAGGTAGAGATTTAGTTATGTATCTATATACATTATAACATGTATGTATAAACTATATATATACCTATATAGATATATGAACATAACATAGAGATGAAGGGTTAGGTTTACATGGCAGTTGTGAACATTAGTGTATATTAGTGTAGAGTGTCAAGAGTACAAGGGTTATAACTTAAAATGAAGGGTTCAATCATTCAGTTCAGTTTAACATTACATATTAAATCTGAAATTGAACTAAACATTTAAAATCAATGTGAAAAATGTTAACATGTATTCAGTTTAAGGGTTTTGGAGAAATTCGAACATCAAACCAACCCAATGTTTATCACAACCTAACATGTAAAAATATGAAACCTAATATTATATTCCTATATACAACAATGTATATACCTCAAAATATTACATTTAAAAACAGCAATTTGAACTAATATTTAAAATCCAGTATTAAGGGTTAATATGCACATAGTCTCAGATTTGACAAGTTCAAACACAAAACTCAACCAATTTCTTTAAGAATTAAAACCTTGTGTATAAGATACATGTGCAGTAATGTAAACAAAACTAATAACATGAAATTTATATTTAAATTACGAATTTAAACTGTAAAAGCAGAGAACCAGTCTCTGATACTGTATTGTATCAGAATATTAGGGTTTTGAGAATTTAAACATCAACAACATATTAATATGCATTTAGATGGGTTGATAATTAAAGTGTAGCATGCATACGTGTCAGACAAAGTGTCTGTGTCCACTATATATATTCTCATGTTCCAATATAAAAATCAAATTCTATATCAAGACCAACATTTAGATTCCTACCAAGATTGCAAAGCAGGTGATTGATGTAATCAAGACAGTTTTATTATTACTATTATTATTTAATATAAGAATAATAGCAAGAAGGAAATAACGATAAAATCTGTTCTGCTTATCTGTTTAAAAGAAGAAACCATTTTGAAACCAGAGCTATAATATCAAATCCAAGATAAGGTTTAGCAAAATCATCGATTCATTATTTTAAGAAGAGATTCATAGTAAGAAGTTATACAAAGGTTTATAATACAGCTAAAGCTACTCCTACTCCTAAGTTAAATAATGAGAAACAAAACAAACAAAACAATTTTTTTTTGAAAGACTGAACAAACATAGAGAAAATTTGTTCAAGAGCATTTAAGGTACAATTTGATAATCATATGCGTCTATCCAAAATTATGGTGCTCCAAATCCTCGTCATACTAGTAAGCAAGGCTACGATAATCACAGAGTCCTTGACTAAGGTACATACCTCTAGGTTCATGGTATTTAAAATTTTTGTATTGCCACATGCGACGGCAAAAACCTTAAATTTCTACACCCGAGAAATAGGTCCAAAATCTGACTATATGTCCTCACTATGCCAGCTAACATGACTATCGAAGATTCTAGATCCCATAATTGAGGTGACCTAGCCCATATGATTTTTTTTCTCAAAAGAAAAAAGCAAACATAACACAGGAACAACAGAACAAATTGATCAGTCAACAAGGAACAGATGGAATCGAATTTCAAGATAGTTATAAGAGACAATTACGGGAATGGAATAGAGAAGAACGGAACTTGCAGCAAGATCTCTAATGGTCTGTGCATCCTCGATTGTCCTGACGATAGCTCGCCCTGCTGGTTTCCCCTGGTCTGCTGATGATGCTGCATGAACCGCTGCTGCTGAAAGAAATCAAAAATGACGGGAAAAGTCTCTGTACAGACAGAGGTGCACCTCCAATGTAGCAGAAATGCCAACCTAAGTCGGCACAACAGGAGCTGCGGTCTCGAGGCCCTGATGAACAGGACGAGAGGTGGCCAGCCTCTCGATAGTATTCCCCGGACCGGAGCGATGAGATCATGTCTCCATAACCATCATAAAGACAGATCAAAACAAGAAGCAATTACTGGAAATGAAACGAAAATTCAAAGGAGGACAGTTTATATTCAAGGAAAGACAATAAACAGCAAATTTAGATAAAATGAATCTGATTAAGAGTTTTCCTAGTGTGATTGAGTACCCTCAAAAATATCCTAATTCTACTGCAGGCTGTAGTGATACTCTAGTTCGAATACTACTACATAAACTCGACCTGCATGGGCTACCACTAAAAATGTGTCATGACCCGCACCCTAGAGTAAGGGCACGAGAAGTGGGTACGTCCAGTCTACGCCGCAGTGTCGGTGGTACAACGCTGTCCTAGGTCACAACATCTAACAATATAATACTAAGCAGTTTATACTCCCCGAATGGACGTGACATAGCAGAAAGTAACTCAATCACAACTAAGAAAAAGAAGTACGATATGATATAGAACTCAAATGAAATACAGATGATCAGAAGAGTCTAAGTGTCTAAGATAACATCTCAGCAAACAACCAGAAATACAAGGTCTCAACTACAGAATATGAAAGAATATATACAATCCAGATCTCAAATGACAGAAATAGTAAAACCTAGACTAGGGAGCCTCAGTCTCTACAGCTAGTGGATCCGGCTGGAAATTCGGATCAAAGGTGTCATCTAGAGCTGTCCCATAGAAAGTATCCACACAGGCCTCCTCCTCATCCGCTATAATATTTTCAACAGGTCCAGTCAGGACAGAGCGAGCACAATACATCTCAACAGTTCATAGCAGGTTAGAAATATAAGTATGCAGTAGAGTAAGATACAGGAAACTAAAAAAAGTACAGAATGTAAACAGAGAGAGAACTGTAATAGAAATATCTACTATAAGTAGATAACTAACAGTGGCTAGTGAGTCAGAGTATAATATAAACATGTGAATGGCATAGAAGATTCTGGAAACTATACTATGGAGTAATTCTGGGAACTACACTACTTGGATATTATTCACATGTCTCTTCTACTCCCCTATACCCCAATCAATACACAAGGATCCAGCCAGGTTATGTTACGATCCATGCAATGGCCCACAAGGGATGATACATGGTAGGCCCATAAATGGGTGATTCTGGGAATGCCCATAAATGGGTGATTCAAGGAAGACTCAGTGATCATGAGAGTACATGTCACAAGTGATCAATGAACCATAAAGCATAGTGATACACAATGTAAGTGAAACGCACAGAACATGTGGTATCTGATGCTCCCTGAGGGGATAACATCTCAAGAAAGGATCCATATAGTACTAATCCGTGTTACCAACGTGACAGCATCAAGTAAAGTAATCTAAAGCAGGAAAATAATTCTAATAGGATATAAAATGATCAGAGAATGTACTCGCCTGATGTCTGAATGTCCAAAGTAAATATACTGTCCGAGGAGAGGTATCTGGCTCCTAATAAGAACAGCACAAGTCACAACAAGTCCAAAATGGCAAACATTCTACATGATTCTAGGTCAATCTAGACCAAAGTCAACTCTTGGTCAACTTGGTCAACCCTGAAAGTCAAACCTAGGTCAACTATGGTCAAACTAGGTCTAACAAGTCTAAATTAGGTCAAACAAGTTATTTTAGGTCTAAATAAACTAAGTATATACAAATCAAGTATCCAAGATAGCTACTAACTCATAGCCTAAGTCACTTGCTAAACCAAGCACAAAACTAAACCATAAGCTAACAAGGCACACAAACTTAGTCATATAATGTATATATATTATTCACATTCACATATTCATATACATAGATATATATATAGGAAAGCTATATATATAGGCACATACATACATACATATATATATATATATATATATATATATATAGAGAGAGAGAGAGAGAGAGAGAGAGAGAGAGAGAGAGAGAGAAAGAGAGGTAAAAGAGTAAGTGAGTATGTGTGTAGAAATACATACATACATACTTACCTTGTATACATGCATACATACATACATATCATGTATATTATATTTACATGATACATACATGTATACTTGTATTATATTATACTTACATTCATGCATATTAGATACTTGTATTTATATTAACATATTGCAAACATTTATTTCATTCATGCATCTATGCATTACCTACATGTTTTATACATATGCATACATTGTATATTCATATCATTTCATACATTAACATAGAGACATACAAACATGCACACATCATATATTTTATACCTTATATTACCTTACATATCATGTTATATATTATCATTCATTCCTTTCATATATTACATTATCTTTAAGTTGAATACATCATATATGGATACAATACATTATCTTGCATGCTTGCATTCATATATTACATTCTATATTACCTATATACATGTATTTCCTCCATTCATTCATGCTTGCATCATATACTCTACATTACCATACATGTTATCATTATATATTGCATTATAATATTTATACATTATGTATTCATATCTATTATTACATATATATCTTGCATTCATATCTAGCATTCATTATATACTTTCATGCATACATTGTATATCATTCTTTCATTCATGCATTGCTTATATGTATTATATTAATTGCATTCCTACATGCTTGCATTCAACCATATAATACATTAATGTAAAGAGAATATATATCATATATATATCATTTCAATCATCTAACATATCATGCATTACATACTCTATATTCATTTAATATCCATACTACATAGGCTCATAGGTTACACAAAATGCATATATCGTATAGTCACTCTTCTACTTAAAATCAATACTGTACCAATTGGGTATTCACTAAATTCTAGGATTAAAGTATATCGTAGCCCTTTGTGTTAGCTTTCCGAAACTTTAAACGGATCATATTTTCGTGTCCGGAAGCTCCCGAAATCGCAAAAACACCAAAACGCGTTTGTCTTTCGTATAGCTGACACTCAAATAATTTTACAGAAAGTTTCAGAACGAATTTGACTTATTAAAATATATATTTGGAAAGCTAACTTTGATACGGTTCTTTCAAAAAAAAAGGGAAGATAAATCGGAGTTCTAAGCTAAAAGTTATGACATTTCTAAGTTGCTTTGGTTAATAAAAACGTGGATGAATATTATCACGAATTTGGGTTGACCAAGATACTTGGATACCAACATAGGTATCCAAATGAAACTCATTCTAACCATCATAACTAAGATCAATCCACTCTCTAACCATTCTAAAATCGAACTTAAATATCTATTTAAACTATTATCATACATACATACACATGGGGTGTCCTAATTTGGGATCTATCAAGTAGGACACAAGATACATATGTAAAATCCTCAAGAGAGCTCCAAATGACCTCAAATTTGAATCTAAATGGGACACATGCATGAGGATGGATCCTACGGATTCTTTCACGCCCCAGTACCGAAATACTGAGACGGACTAGGCCAGCTACACCATATGAGTTATATAAACGTCATATGGCGATCGTGGCTGTCAAGAGACTAGGGGGTGCATACTACAATCAAGTCTCTTATGGTCTCACAGAGCATCAATGTCTCAATCAATCAAAACAAGAAGCAGTAAATAATGATCATATAAGACAAAGCAGTAAGGCATCCCCGACGCTTCATCAAAATGATTCATGAGCCTAGCTATACAAAATAATGAGCTAGTTCCGAGAGTCAATAGTACATAACTATAATCAGCTGCAGTCTGATTTAATTACAATTATGCAAAGAAAACTAGTGTCCAGAATTGCCGGCTAAGCATGTGCCGGTGGCTAAAAGCCAAGTACAAAACAGAAGATATCAGAACAGTGAAGAAGAAACCCACTCATGTCCATGGCGCCCATACTCATGGTGTGCACCATTATTCGGGTGGAAGACTGGATCCTCTGGAGCTGCTACGAGATCTGGCCAAACAAAACCAGCGGGGTCAGGCCCCGAATAGTAAGTACCACAAGGGAGCACAAAAGAGTGAGATAAATCCAATGAGTTAAATAAGACATGATTCACGAGTTATAGGCTTCTACCATATCATCGAGACAATACGACACCCTTACAACCAAACAAGGACAAACGGTGCCAATATCGTGCCGAGATAAGATACATCCTATAACCATGGGCAGGTGAAGGGCTTCTGGTTGCGACTTCGGTCCATAGCCTATCGCAGCACAATAGTCCAACCCAACAACCAAACAAGGACATGATTTGGACCATGTACCACGATAGTCCATGTTCCTCGGTTGCTAACAGAAGAAAACATATCACAAAACAAGTCAGCTTACAAGCGGCCAATCAATCCTACGACTTTCTATGATTTGCCTGGGTTATCCCAGTAATGCATATATAGGAATCCTCAGTTCGTGTCAACCCAGCAGGGCTAGCCAAACCATATAATATACATATACACATAGCACTTTGATTATGCACCGGTCCCCCGCAAGGCCACCGTGCTAAAACATTTAATACATAGCACGTAGGAGTCAGATATAGTCATCCACTATAAGCGGATGAAATTGTATCCGTAGTGGCCAAGCCGACACGCTAGGGCTGGACCTAGGGTGGCTAGTATGGCACGATCTCGGGATTCCGTTCCCACCCAATGCATCTACCAAATTAAGTTGCTTAGATTAACCCTATCTTGATATTGGAATTACATGTCGTGGTCACATGGTCATCCTCCTATATGTCGTACCATAGTACGTGTACCCTAAGTATGAATCCACATCAGCTCAATCTAGATCCATGCTTAGTGTAATGCATCAAACAATAATTATTTTACCACGATACTATTACTGACCAATTACCATGACTGTACTGGAAGGTACACATGTATTGACATATAACACGAATGATCACTTAGCATATAGAGTCACACCTTAGTGCACTCATTAAATGGCACCGCAGTGCATACTAATATTGTATCTCAATACACACTTAGCACCTGTACCAGCACGTATACAGGTAATCAGGTTAGGAACATGGTCAAGTTAGAAAGTCACACGGACCCCTCGTGACATAAAAGTCACATGTGAATTCAGGTTAAAGTAAGACATAAAGATCCTTGAAGCCAATACAAAGATCTACAACTTTCATGTTGGGAGTTGGGAGAAATTCTGGCCACAAATCAGTCAAATAGGGCATAAAACAGCCAAAAACAGCCAAAATAGGCACTATACGGCACTATTTAAGCCATGCGGCACTATTTATCCTACGATACTATTCATCTCATGCGGCACTATGCAAGCTTGCGGTACTATTCATCTCATGCGGCTGCGATACTATTCATTCCATGCGGCTGCGGCACTATTTATTCCATGCGGCTGCGGTACTATTCATTCCTGCGACTACGACACTATTCATTCCTGCGGCACTATTCATCTCATGCTGCTGCAGCACTATTCATTCCATGCGGCACTATTCATCTCATGCGGCTGCGGCACTATTCATTCTATGCGGTACTATTCATCTCATACGGCTGCGGCATTATTTATTCCATGTGACTGCGGCACTATTCATTCCTGCGGCTGTGGCACTATTCATTCCTGCGACTACGGCACTATTCATATGGTACTATTCATCATCCCTGCCAAAACCAGGGCAGATGACATAGAAATTGTCCAAATATTGCTTTGGCCATAACTTCCTCAAAATAAGTTAAAATCTAACTTTTCAAAGGTCAAAATTGTGTAGAATCAAATTTCCTACAACCTAGGACCAATAGTTTTCGAAAATAACCAAGTTTGATAGATCAAAACCATGTAAATACATAAAACCAGAGTTTTAGAAACTTAGATCTACACAAAACTAGCCATTAGAATCAAAAACTCCAAGAACTAAACTTGTAGAGAATGATGAGAACAACAATATAGACAAATCATATCAAAGAAAAATCAAGAAATGAAAAATGCAAGAATCTCTCCATTTGGTACAAGATGTACTTGCCTAAATGTTGTTTGAGCAAAATAAATGAAAGAGTGAATGAGGAGAGAGAGTGTGGAAGAGAATATATATAGGGGCTGGGTTGACTCAAAGAAACCCTAAGCTTAAGCATGCTCTTAATCATACGACTAATGACATGTTAATTGCTACATGATACAACTAATTAAATTAATTAAATAAAATCCTAACCACAATACGGTTCAGAAATCCTATCATCGAAACAGTGTACCACGCCTACAACCAAACAAGGACAAGGGGTGGCACACTAATCCGCGACGAGATACTGTTCCATGCCATGGCCAGTTACAAATACAGGATACATGCAATAAAGATACAGGTGCCAGATACCATATACATGAAAAATCAAAAATTTACGTATTCCGGGAATGGGGAGTGACATCTCTACCCTCCTTAGAAAAATTTCGTCCTCGGAATTTCGATAAGGCTAGTCGAGCTCGCTCTCAGATCACGAAATATACTCATGACATAAAGCAAGCACAATTATCAAACAACACATGACATATGAACAGATTACGAAAGAAAGAACTATTAAGTAAAAAAAATACAAACCATAATCATACCCTAGAAGAAAAGTGATCGGAGACATACGAATAAAATATGCCTCCCAAGTCAATTGGGTAGAAATTCGTCCTCGAGGTCCTACATTGACTCCCAAAGTGGACAAAGGTCAACGCTTGAGATAAGTCGGTACCAATGACTAAATCAAGTACGAGACTCTACCCAGGACGTACTCTCGTAATCAAGACACATGATGAATATCACGTATCACATGATACGAGAGCAGACGAGTGAGACGAGAAAGTCGTCTTCACTCTTCAAATATAAAACTCAAGGAATTATAATAAATAATACTCAAAACTTACCCAAAATCTGACCGCCTTCAGCCAACCTCTGCTCTAATACTCTAAATTTTTCTTGCCTTTGTCCCTGCCTTCCCTGGCCCTGCTGTCCAACCTAATGTTGCGCTTATCGGTACATCTGAGCTTGCGTCAGTAATGGGCGCTGGGCTAGTGGCCTCACTGCTAGTGCCGGCCCTTGATACGGTGCTACCTCTAGAGCTGGCAACGCTGGAAACCGTTGAGCTGGCCCTCCTGGCCTCTGCATCATAGGACAATTGGCAATCCTATGGTCTGGACTGCCACACGTCAAGCATAATCCATTAGCTGAATGACAAACATCCCTAGTGTGCCCTCCCTTACCACAGTAAGTGCAACCCACTGGTGCTTCCTGACGCTGCTGCTGGTTCCTCTGTTGCTGCTGTCGAGCTGGTGCAGTCACAATTATCGTGACTGGTGCTGCATCACGAATACGGACGCCAGGTGCTGGTGCTGACGTCCGAGGTACTGCTCCTCCCCCAGCACTCTACGTATGAGACCTCTTCTGGCCCCCAGTCTTTGCTGATAACCTTTGAATAGTAAGCTTGTGCCTCCGAGCTGCCGTTAATACTGCATCGAATGTCTGGTAGTCGTACCCCTCGACCAGCTGCAAAATCTCTAGGTGAAGTCCCTGCTGGAACCTCATTGCTCTCTGGCTCTATCGCCAACATCATTCGAGCAAACCTACTTAACCTGCAGAACTCCGCTGCATAACCATCCACCGTCTTACCTACCTGCTTGAGACTGATAAACCTCTGCTGTAGCTCATACCGCGTGTAGTGCCCCGCTCTGCGAAGGCACTAGATAAACAGAAAGATCGGATTGCTGGCTCGCAACAGAAGACGATTAATCTGGGTGAGTGGACAAAGACTCATTTTATGATTCGCTTACGCCTTAAGAATCTGAGTTTTTGATTGAGTGCTTTTGTTAATAACAAGACTGTAATCTTGAGTATGCTTAAAAGAGAACCTGTCCCTTGTCTGCTGAGAAAAGAGATCTGTATCCTGCCTGAAAAGAAGATGGAATTGTTTATGACTTGCTCGATTTATGCATGATTCATTTGATATCGCATGCGCATTGGGGAATCCACTTAGTGACGAGCTGAACCCTAGAGAGTCACAGCGGCTAGCGACAAGCTGAACCCATGAGAGTCACAGCGGTTAGCGACGAGCTGAACCCAAGAGCGTCACAGCGGCTAGCGACGAGCTGAACCCATGCGAGTCACAGCGGTTAGCGACGAGCTGAACCCGTGGGAGGCACAGCGGCTAAGATGGAAATGATCGTGGCTTTTCAAAGATGTGTTTTCAAAAAGAATGTAAACTGACTAATGCATTCATGAAATGAATCTAGGTAAAGAGTAGCAAGATCACATCACAAGAAAATGTTTTCTCACTAAATGAACAGTGATCGTTTCAGAAAAATGTTGCTCCTTTGTTCACAATTCACCAGTATGCTGATATACTGACCCATCATCAGTCTGCATGCAGGTGCACCATGCATCGAGAAGGATAGCCCGAAGCGATAGCCCGTGCCTCATCCTCAGGAGCCAGAAATCAGAAGAGATGCCAAGAGATGACATCTGTGCAAGAGTTTGGTTTTGTATATAAAAGGATGTAATGTATGGGAACGGGATCATTGTAATCTGTAAAGTTCTGAGAGAATGTAATATTGTATCAGAGAGAATCGAGAGCTTGTAATCTGTTCAAATGAAATCAATAAAGAGAAATGTTCTTGTTACCATTGTGTTCAATACTTGTATTCTGAAATATGTCTGCTGCTGCTTCAATTATCTGCGATACGTTCCGCTGCGTATTGTCAACCTTGTCTATCTTGTCTTGTTCCAGGTCTTGGCCTTGTGCAAGCGCAACTTAGGCTTGCACGGCATCACGCCTTAGCGAGGACGAACGGTCCCAAAGAGCCCGAAGCGAGGACGAAAGGGACTCTGCGGGATCGGGGCGTGACAGAATGGTATCAAAGCAACACGATCCTCTGGCCAATTTTGATTCAATTGAATTTATACATGTCTTCTGATTGAAATTCTGTTGCCTACTCGATATCAATAATGAGATGAACGTTCCATACAAAAAGTCCGTAAATATTTTATGATGGTGAAGGATGAGGACTATCGCTGCTAAGGATATCGTAAGTTTCTCCTTAAGTTTCGAGGACGAAACTTCTTTTCGGTGGGTAATTATGTAGTACCCCGCTCTGCGAAGGCACTAGATAAACAGAAAGATCGAATTGCTGGCTCTGCAACAGAAGACGATTAATCTGGGTGAGTGGACAAAGACTCATTTTATGATTCGCTTACGCCTTAAGAATCTGAGTTTTTGATTGAGTGCTTTTGTTAATAACAAGACTGTAATCTTGAGTATGCTTAAAAGAGAACCTGCCCCTTGTCTGCTGAGAAAAGAGATCTGTATCCTGCCTGAAAAGAAGATGGAATTGTTTATGACTTGCTCGATTTATGCATGATTCATTTGATATCGCATGCGCATTGGAGAATCCACTTAGTGACGAGCTGAACCCTAGAGAGTCACAGCGGCTAGCGACAAGCTGAACCCATGAGAGTCACAGCGGTTAGCGACGAGCTGAACCCAAGAGCGTCACAGCGGCTAGCGACGAGCTGAACCCATGCGAGTCACAGCGGTTAGCGACGAGCTGAACCCGTGGGAGGCACAGCGGCTAAGATGGAAATGATCGTGGCTTTTCAAAGATGTGTTTTCAAAAAGAATGTAAACTGACTAATGCATTCATGAAATGAATCTAGGTAAAGAGTAGCAAGATCACATCACAAGAAAATGTTTTCTCACTAAATGAACAGTGATCGTTTCAGAAAAATGTTGCTCCTTTGTTCACAATTCACCAGTATGCTGATATACTGACCCATCATCAGTCTGCATGCAGGTGCACCATGCATCGAGAAGGATAGCCCGAAGCGATAGCCCGTGCCTCATCCTCAGGAGCCAGAAATCAGAAGAGATGCCAAGAGATGACATCTGTGCAAGAGTTTGGTTTTGTATATAAAAGGATGTAATGTATGGGAACGGGATCATTGTAATCTGTAAAATTCTGAGAGAATATAATATTGTATCAGAGAGAATCGAGAGCTTGTAATCTGTTCAAATGAAATCAATAAAGAGAAATGTTCTTGTTACCATTGTGTTCAATACTTGTATTCTGAAATATGTCTGCTGCTGCTTCAATTATCTGCGATACGTTCCGCTGCGTATTGTCAACCTTGTCTATCTTGTCTTGTTCCAGGTCTTGGCCTTGTGCAAGCGCAACTTAGGCTTGCACGGCATCACGCCTTAGCGAGGACGAACGGTCCCAAAGAGCCCGAAGCGAGGACGAAAGGGACTCTGCGGGATCGGGGCGTGACACCGCGCTACCAAGCCAAAGTACTTGGCCTTGAATCTGGTACTGAAGCCATCCCAGGGAACAAGACGCCTCATTCCAACCTCTTCCGATGTCCACCAATCGCGGGCAAGATCCTGAAGTAAAAGTCTGACCTGGTCAACCTTTTCTTCTGTTGGAACCTTTGCTGCGGTCAATATGGCCTCTGTATCCTGAAGCCAAGCATTCGCCGTGATGGTATCCTCCGTGCCGTCAAAATATCTCGGGTTAAGTCGACAAAACCTTCCGGACGCTCCTGAATCATTCCTGACACTTCTCTCAAGGGCTAATTGCAATCCCTGATTCTGTAGCATATTCTGTTCTTGCTGTCGGGTTTGTTGTTGCTGTTGGGCTCCCGTCTGGCATTGTTGGGTCTCCAATAACCCTCTAATAATCAGTAATAGTATCGGCGCATCTAATGCTACTGGTACTACCGGCATCACTGGAGGTACGGGATCCTCTGGCCTCTGTAGCTCAACTGGCTCATGCTCGGTAACGTTCTCGATGTGAATCTGTCCAGGTAGAGGGGCTACCCCTTGCTGATCTCCAACTGGTCCCTGATCTACTGGATTCTCTCCCATGCCGGCTCCTCCAATAGTCGAGAATGATGTAACCCTAAAGGAAGTGATACAAGGTATCAAAAGTCAGGACGGGAAGGAATCGAGGATGATAATCAAGTTAGCAATCAAGGTGAGAGAAAGAGAAGATGAATCAGGAGATCAAGGCGGACATATTTTGATTGAGATTCCTATAATCGCAACACCCCACAAGTCTAAAAAACAGACCTGCATGGGCCACCACTAAAACCTTGTCACGCTCCAGTACCGAAATACTGAGACGGACTAGGCCAGCTACACCATATGAGGTATATAAACGTTATACGGCGATCGTGGCTGTCAAGAGACTAGGGTGTGTATACTATAATCAAGTCTCCTATGGTCTCACAGAGCATCTATGTCTCAATCAATCAAAATAAGAAGCAGTAAATAATGATCATATAAGACAAAGCAGTAAGGCGTCCCCGAAGCTTCATCAAAATGATTCATGAGCCTAGCTATACAAAATGATGAGCTAGTTTCGAGAGTCAATAGTACATAACTATAGTCAGCTGTAGTCTGATTTAATTACAATTCTGCAAAAGAAACTAGTGTCCAGAACTGCCGGCTTAACACGTGCCGGTGGCTAAACGCCAAGTACAAAATAGAAGATATCAGAGCAGTGAAGAAGAAACCCACTCATGGTCCCTGGCGCCCATACTCCTGGTGTGCACCATTGTTCCGGTGGAAGGCTGGATCCTCTGGAGCTGCTATGAGATCTGGCCAAACAAAACCAGCGGGGTCAGGCCCCGATTAGTAAGTACCACAAGGGAGCACAAAAGAGTGAAATAAATCCAATGAGTTAAATAAGACCTGATTCACGAGTTATAGGCTTATACCATATCATCGAAACAATACGACACCCTTACAACCAAACAAGGACAAACGGTGCCAATATCGTGCCGAGATAAGATATATCCTATAACCATGGGCAGGTGTAGGGCTTCTGATCGCGACTTCGGTCCATAGCCTATCGCAGCACAATAGCCCAACCCAACAACCAAACAAAGACATGGGTTGGACCACGCACCATGATAGTCTATGTTCCTCGGTTGCTAACAGAAGAAAACATATCACAAAACAAGTCAACTTACAAGCGGCCAATCATTCCTACGGCTTTCTATGATTTGCTTGGGATATCCCAATAATGCATATATAGGAATCCTCAGTTCGTGTCAACCCAGCAGGGCTAGCCAAACCATATAATATACATATACGCATAGCACTTTGATTATGCACCGGTCCCCCGCAAGGCCACCGTGCTAAAACATTTAACACATAGCACGTAGGAGTCAGATATAGTCATCCACTATAAGAGGATGAAAATGTATCCGTGGTGGCCAACCCGATACGCCAGGGCTGGACCTAGGGTGGCTAGTATGGCACGATCTCGGGATTCCGTTCCCACCCAATGCATCTACCAAATTAAGTTGCTTAGATTAACCCTATCTTGATATTGGAATTACATGTCGTGGTCACATGGTCATCCTCCTATATGTCGTACCATAGTACGTGTACCCTAAGTATGAATCCACATCGGCTCAATCTAGATCCATGCTTAGTGTAATGCATCAAACAATAATTATTTTACCACGACACTATTACTGACCAATTATCATGACTGTACTGGACGGTACACATGTATTGACATATAACACGAATGATCACTTAGCATGTAGAGTCACACCTTAGTGCACTCATTAAATGGCACCGCAGTGCATACTAATATTGTATCTCAATACACACTTAGAACCTGTACCAGCACGTATACAGGTAATCAGGTCAGGAACATGGTCAAGTCAGGAAGTCACACGGACCCCTCGTGACATAAAAGTCACATGTGAATTCAGGTTAAAGTGAGACATGAAGATCCTTGAAGCTAATACAAAGATCTACAACTTTCATGTTGGGAGTTGGAAGAAATTCTGGCCACAAATCAGTCAAATAGGGCATAAAATAGCCAAAATAGGCACTATGCGGCACTATTCAAGCCATGCGGCACTATTCATCCTGCGGCACTATTCATCTCATGCGGCATTATGCAAGCCTGCGGTACTATTCATCTCACGCGGCTGCGGCACTATTTATTCTATGCGGTTGCGGCACTATTTATCTCATGCGGCTGCGACACTATTCATTCCATGCGGCTGCGGCACTATTCATTCATGCGACTGCAGCACTATTCATTCCTGCGGTACTATTCATCTAATACGGCTGTGGCACTATTCATTCCATGCGGTACTATTCATTTCATACGGCTGCGGCACTATTTATTCCATGTGGTACTATTCATCTAATACGGCTGCGGCACTATTCATTCCATGCGGCTGCGGCACTATTCATTCCTGCGGCTGCGGCACCATTCATTCCTGTGACTGTGGTACTATTCATGCGGCACTATTCATCATCCCTGCCAAAACCAGGGCAGATGACATAAAAATTATCCAAATATTGCTTTGGCCATAACTTCCTCAAAACAAGTCGAAATCTAACTTTTCAAAGGTCAAAATTGTGTAGAATTAAATTTTCTACAACCTAGGACCATTAGTTTTTGAAAATAACCAAGTTTGATAGATCAAAACCATGTAAAGACATAAAACCCTAGTTTTAGAAACTTAGATCTACACAAAACTCGCCATTAGAATCAAAAACTCTAAGAACTAAACTTGTAGAGAATAATGAGAAGAACAATATAGACAAATCATATCAAAGAAAAATCAAGAAATGAAAAATGCAAGAATCTCTCCTCTTGGTGCAAGATGTACTTGCCTAAATGTTGTTTGAGCAAAATATATGAAAGAGTGAATGAGGAGAGAGAGTGTGGAAGAGAATATATATATAGGGGTTGGGTTGGCTCAAAGAAACCCTAAGCTTAAGCATGCTCTTAATCATATGACTAATGACATGTTAATTGCTACATGATACAACTAATTAAATTAATTAAATAAAATCCTAACCACAACACGGTTCAGAAATCCTATCATCGAAGCAGTGAACCATGCCTACAACCAAACAAGGACAAGGGGTGGCACACTAATCTGCGTCGAGATACTGTTCCATGCCATGGCCAGTTACAAATACAGGATACATGCAATAAAGATACAGGTGCCAGATACCATATACATGAAAAATCAAAAATTTACGTATTTCAGGAATGGGGAGTGACAGATTCAAAACTAATTTATATGCAAAGGAAATCGATTTAGAGGATGGGTTTTACCTATTGGGAGTGGAATCCCAATAAAATCTTTTAGGATACGGATCCGATACGAAAATCCTTCAAAGTGGACACTCCTTCTTGCACTCCTCTTCCAATCCTTGGTAGCACCCTTCCCTTAGAAATAGGAATGATTGAGGGAAGGTTTGGTGAAGGAATGATTTGATTTGGAGATCAAATCAATGGGAAGGCTCTCTAAAATTGGGGAAGAACAAAAGAAAAATAAAAGAGGCAAGATTGTAATGAATGAAATGAATCATTCTCCCCTAAAGGTGGCTTCCATAAAGAGACCATTAGGGCTAATGAAAAATGTCCTAATTGTCCCTCTCTAGTCTCATATGGTTAAGTCTAGACTAGGTTCAAGTTTGGGGTCAAAATGATCTAGTTTTGAGTCTCTAACTTAACCATTCTAACATGATAAAAATTAGTTTAATTAACTTACTTAATGTTGTGTCTTGTGAGCCATGCTTAACTTAATATTGGGTCCCATCTAGAGTTCAAGCTACCCGGGTCACAATACAAGTCGGAACGAGACGAAACTCAAACCCGACTAAACAAATCCAATAAAAATAATTTTAAAAATATAAAATTTTCCCAAAATATTTAAATATGAAAAATGACCAAAATCATAATACATCAATTTAAATATTATTAAAATAATCTAAAATTCACCTATTAATCAAAATCCTAAATAATTCAAAAGTCACAAAATGACCAAAATACCCTTAGCCTAAAAAGTTGTAAATAGTCATTCTAATCACATGGTTATGTCCCCATGGTCATGGTTAGTCTCTAAGCTTAGCAAAACTAGGGATTAACTAGTTAACTATCAAAATCACAATTCAACATTTTAAATAGTTTTAAATTGATTAAAAAATACCAAAAATCATAACATGAGTTAAATCTTATTATCGATTAATCAAAATTATAAAAGTTTAAAATTACCCTCATTTTAAAAAAGTGGGTGTAACACAGCTAGCAATATGGAGCCATGTCTGATGGCGCGTCGACCTGGGCGGTATGCCATCAATGATGGCGCGTCGACCTGGGCGCAGTCTTCGAACCGACCACTAAGCTCTGAAATGCCATCAGTGATAGCGTACGTCAAAGTGGAGAAAGGGGGTCTTCGAGGGAGGACCACAGGGGGGTCTTCGGGGGAGGACCACTGAAATGCCATCAGTGATGGCGTGCGTCAAAGTGGAGCAAGGAAGGGTCTTCGAGGGAGGACCACATGGGGGGTCTTCGAGGAAGGACCACTGAGCGTCTCGAAAATGCCATCAATGATGGAATGCGTCACATAAAGTGGAGTTTGGAGCCTGCACCATCAGTGATGGCGCATCAGACGAGGCCATCAGTGGTGCTGCGCACCATTGTAGATGACGTGTTAGTGCTTGCAGAGCTTTGCAATGCTGCTGTGCGCCATTGTAGATGACGTGTCCTATCATTTTTTTCCCTTACAACATCAGAATTGTCGTTTCGTTACCCAAATTAAAATTTTCTCAAACTTGTTACTTTTTTCACAATTTCGTTAAAGTTCTTTACTCTATATGAAAATTTTTGTAAAAAATGTTGTGAAAATGAGAGAGAAATAGAAGAATTAATACCCTAATGAAAATCATAGTAGCTTTTCTCATTGATAATATAAATAGGAGAGAATAAGACACCTTTGGATACTCACCTTAATTATTGCCTCATTAAAAAATTATAAGGAAAAATAAATTCATAGAAAAGAAAATAGTACAATAATATTCTTCAGGAATATGATTAGAATATGATTCTTCAGGAATCCAAGTGGGTGCTTTAAAACTCTATAGGAAGGGTGAATAGGGTAATAAAATAATTACCAACAATAATAAGAAATTAAAAGATAATTTAAGGAAGAGAGAGTCAAACACTCGATGTATCCTGGTATTCTCCCAAGAGGTACTCCAGTCCCGGAACTCTCTCCAGTTTTAATCCACTATTTGAGTAAATAGTTACAATACGAGTTTGGATCCGAAGAAATCGTCAACTTTTTACACACGAGTTTTCATCCGAAGGCTCGTCAACTTCTTACACACGAGTTTTCATTCGAAGACTCTGTAGAAGCATGAAAATAAGCACAGCAGTAACAGAAGCGCAGATGACAATAGTCGCTGCATGTAGTTCATAAAAGCGAAGAAGACAACAGTTGTTTGAAAGTGCAGCAGATAACAAGTCGCAGGAGACATACAAAGATAGTGCACAAAAAGAAGTTCTTTATTAAAATCATGTTTACAATGATCTATTACAAAATCTTCATGATTACATATAAAGACTAAACACCTAAAGTCTATAACGTGCAATCTTCAAAAAGCGCGCAGCCCCCCAAAAGCGTAGCAGTGTCAGAGCGAATTACTTTCTCGTCAGAATGAGCCACTTCCTATTCAGACGTGGAGGAAGTCCAATATGGCTAATAAAGCAGCTATTGTCCCAAACGAAGAAAGTAGCTCATGCTCGCAACACCGCTCGCAGCTTTTCCAGCATAATAGGGCGCGCAACCCTACTCCAATATGGCTAATGAAGCTATTTTTGAGCGGGGCAGAGCACAACCTGTGGCTCTGCGGGTTGGCAATCAATCCAAACCCGATAGCTTGGATCTCGAAGACCTCCAAGATGTTGTTCAGGTTCAAACTCCTTATGTCATGCCCCGATCCCGTAGAGTCCTTTCGTCCTCGCTTCGGACTCTTTGGGACCGATCGTCCTCGCTAAGGCGTGATGCCGTGCAAGCCTAAGTTACGCTTGCACAAGGCCAAGACCTGAAGCAAAACAATAGCGGAATATATTGCAGATAATTGAACCAACAACGGACATATTTCAGAATACATGTATTAAACACAATGGTAATAAGAAACAATTCTCTTTATTGATTTTATTTGAATATATTATAAGATCTCGATTCTCTCTGATACAATGTTACATTCTCTCGGAACTTTATAAATTTCAATAAACCCGTTTCCATACATTGTATCCCTTTATATACAAAACCAACTCTTGTAACAGATGTCATTGGCATCTCTTCTGATTTCTGGCTCCTGAGGATGAGGCTCGGGCTATCGCTTCAGACTATCCTTCTTGATGCATATTGCACCTGCATGCAGACTGATGGTGGGTCAGTATATCAGCATACTGGTGAATTGTGAACAAAGGGCTACATTCTTCTGAAACGATCACTGTTCATTTAGTGAGAAAATATTTCTTGTGATGTGATCTTGCTACTTTTACCTATGTTCATTCCATGCATACAAAGTCAGTTTACATCTCTTTTTGAAAATATCTTTGAAAAGCCATAATTCCTTTCAGTTCATTCCATCTCAAGCATACAAGGGACTATTCAATTCAAGTACGATGACTATTCATTTCATGTACAGTGCGCAGCGTGTTTCATGAGCATAATCATTTCTTTGTTCAAGCAACTCTTAAGGACAATCATAAGCACGATATCATATCTTTTCTTTAGTGGGACATAGCATTTTTTTGAATAGAATAAACTCTGCAAGCAATTCATATAGGAAACTTAAGCAACACAAATGTATCACTTTTCAGTGATTCTTACCATAGCCGACCGTCCATCCCTGCACAAGACAAGCATTAGCATAAACGTGATAAAACCAACATAGTTCTCTGTTCGTCTCTGCATCATTAGCTCTCAGCAATACATTCTTTTGTCGACTCATGCAATTCGATTGGCAGCAGTGACACAAGGCTCAACTCTGCACTAATATATACGTAGACCAGTAGTTATGACGCTCCGGGTCAGCTTGTACTGATAATACACATACTAGCAATTGTGCGCATGGTTTAACTCTTCACCAACCGACACTTATCTATATGATGGTCCATAGGAAACCCATGATTTAGCCACTGTGACTCTTGGGTTCAGATCGTCGCTAGTGGACACTCTATACACCCCTTGGTCTCTTTACCGCAGGGTGTTACTCTATCCCCCTTAGGCCGAATGGCTCCGGTGCCCCGGAACCGGTTGTAAGGATCTATACTTGTGCACAAGTTGTCCAAGACCAATACAAATGCAGCTATCAGATAAAACTATCATGCATCAATCGAGCAACTTGTAATCATTTTCACCTTCTTCTTTTTCATGTATCGAGCCAATAGCTCTACTCTTTTTTCTATAAGGACAAGCCGTATCATCTCTTTTAACAGCACAATGTGCCTTCTCTGTACATCTCTTTCTTTATAGCAACAATCAGGGGACAATAAACAATCTCTGTTTAAGCAAGCACGATAACAACAAGCATGAACTCTACTCTTGATAATCATACTCTATTCAGGGACATGTAAACATTCTCTTTTCTTTTCTTATTAAGCATGGCAACAGTTCATTCATTCGAGGCACATCTCTAATTTAGCACATCAACATCTCATTGATTTAACATGGCAACATTTTATCGATCAAGGCAACATTCATTTCTTAACAAGGTATTATGTCGTTTCTTATTAGCATACAACAATTCTTCTTCTCAGCATACATGTTAACTTTTTTCTTATTCTTAGCATAGCAACATGTGAAATCTCTTACAAGCATACTCAATGATTACCAACTTGTTATTAGCAACAACATTCACTCAAAAACTTCGATTCTTATTAGGCACAAGCGAATCATAAAATAAGTCTTTGTCCAGTCACCCAGATCAATCGTCTTCTGTTGCAGAGCCAGTAATCCGATCTCTTTGTTTATTTAATGCCTTCGCGGACCGGGGCACTACATAATTACCCACCGAGAAAAAGTTTTATCCTCGAAACTCAAGAAGAAACTTACGATATCCATAGCACCGATAGTCCTCATCCTTCACCATCATCAATACATAAAACTCTCAATTCAAGTCATATCAAAACTCTTGTTCAATAAAGCATTTCAATCTCAATCCATTAAATCGATAAAACATATGCCGGCATCATAAAAATATTACGGACTTATTGTATGGAACGTTCATCTCATTATTGATATCGAATAGGCAAGAAATTTCCAATCAGGAGAACATCTATGAAATCAATTGAAGCAAAATTGGCCAAAGGATCGTGTTGCGATGATACCATTCTGTCACGCCCCGATCCCGCAGAGTCCTTTCATCCTTGCTTTGGACTCTTTGGGACCGATCGTCCTCGCTAAGGCGTGATACCGTGCAAGCCTAAGTTGCGCTTGCACAAGTCCAAGACCTGAAGCAAGACAATATAGACAAGATTGACAATACGTAGCGGAATATATTACAGATAATTGAAGCAGCAGTGGACATATTTCAGAATACATGTATTGAACACAATGGTAACAAGAAACAATTATCTTTATTGATTTCATTTGAACAGATTACAAGCTCTCGATTCTCTCTGATACAATGTTACATTCTCTCAAAACTTTACAAATTTTAATGATCCCATTCCCATACATTACATCCCTTTATATACAAAACCAACTCTTGTAACAGATGTCATTGGCATCTCTTCTGATTTCTGGCTCCTGAGGATAAGGCTCGGGCTATCACTTCAGACTATCCTTCTCGATGCATATTATACCTGCATACAGACTGATGGTAGGTCAGTATATCAGCATACTGGTGAATTGTGAACAAATGGCTACTTTCTTCTGAAATGATCACTGTTCATTTAGTGGAAAAATATTTCTTGTGATGTGATCTTGCTACTTTTACCTATGTTCATTCCATGCATATAAATTCAGTTTGGATCTCTTTTTGAAAACATCTTTGAAAAGCCACAATTCCTTTCAGTTCATTCCATCTCAAGCATACAAGGGATTATTCAATTCAAGTACGATGACTATTCATTTCATGTGCAGTATGCAGATTGTACTGATAACGCACATACTAGCAACTGTGCGCATGGTTCAGCTCTTCGCCAACCAACACTTATCTATATGATGGTCCATGGGAAACCCATGATTTAGTCGCTGTGACTCTTGGGTTCAGCTCTTTGCTAGTGGACACACTATACACCCCTTGGTCTCTTTTCCGCAGGGTGTTACTATATCCCCCTAGGCCGAACGGCTCCGGTGCTCCGAAACCGGTCGTGAGGATCTATACTTATGCACAAGTTGTCAAAGACCAATGCAAATACAACTATCAGATAAAACTATCATGCTTCAATCGAGCAACTTGTAAACATTTTTATTTTCTTCTTTTTCATGTATCGAGCCAATAGCTCTACTCTTTTCTCTATACAGACAAGTCGTATCATCTCTTTTAACAGCACAATGTGCCTTCTCTATACATCTTTTTCTTTATAGCAACAATCGGGGGACAATAAACAATCTCTGTTTAAGCAAGCACGATAACAACAAGCATGAACTCTACTCTTGATAATCATACTCTATTCAGGGACATGTAAACATTCTTTTTTCTTTTCTTATTAAGCATGGCAACAGTTCATTCATTCGAGGCACATCTCTAATTTAGCACAACAACATCTCATTGATTTAACATGGCAACATTTTATCGATCAAGGCAACATTCATTTCTTAACAAGGCATCATGTCATTTCTTATTAGCATACAACAATTCTTCTTCTTAGCATGCATGATAACTCTTTTCTTATTCTTAGCATAGCAATATGTAAAATCTCTTACAAGTATACTCAATGATTACCAACTTGTTATTAGCAACAACATTCATTCAAAAACTCTGATTCTTATTAGGCGCAAGCGAATCATAAAATGAGTCTTTGTGCAGTCACCCAGATCAATCGTCTTCTGTTGTAGAGCCAGTAATCCGATCTCTCTATTTATCTAGTGCCTTCGGGGAGTGGGGCACTACAACTTATGCCAAACGCCCAAGTGCATCTCGAAACTCAGTAGTGGTTCTTCTACAAAGCCATAGCTTCTTTGAACGAAGAGATCTACAACCAACAGTCGACTTGTTCAAGGCCAATAGCTGTTCAAAGCTAAATCGGGGTCGAATATGACGGTAAGAATGCTAAGAGATAATGTACATGGCTCCTCAGAAAAGCTTCCCTTTATATAGGCTGTGTGCGGTCCAACCCACGCGTTACGTGTCAATCGGTCAAAAGCTTCCGAATTAATGGATTAAACCTAGGACTCAGCATAATGAATCTCATTTAAATAGGTTCATTTGACTGAATCCTAGGCCATGACTCTTCGAAATTCCCCAATGACGGCAGCAATTAAAAATGCATTGACTCATAGGGAGATTAAATCACAAAGAGCTCTCAGAAAGTTCTTCGTCGCTTTGTAAAAGTGCAGTGGCTTCACAAAATCTTTTATTGCTTTGTAAAAAGCGCAGTGGCTTCACAAGAGCTCTCAAAAAGTCCTTCGTCGCTTCGTAAAACCGTAGTGGCTTTACAAATCCCCACAAATAGTTTCCTCATCATCCAAAAGCGCAGTGACTACGTTGTCTTCAAAATACAGTCTTTTCGTCGCCCAAAAGTGGAGTGACTATGTTGTCTTTGAAACACAGTCTACTCGTCGTCCAAAAGCATAGTGACTCCATTGTCTTCAAAACACAGTCTCCTCGTCGCCCTAAAAGCACAGTGACTCTGTTGTCATTGAAGCAAAGTCTCCTCGTAGCCCAGAAGCGTACTAACATCGAAGCCTTACCAGAAGCGCAGCTCGTATAGACGTACAGTTCTATAATGTAGCATTGTTCTCTGTGGCCAGTGTGGCATCTATATTATTTCAGATATGATCCAATCGGTTTGTTTGAACCGTCACTCCTAAAGATAAGAATGGAGTTTGGTTCTGTTGATAGAAGCAATATCCAACCGGTTTGTTTAAATCGTCGCTCCAACGATAAAAATAGAGTTTGTTTCTATTTGTAAGGGAAGTATCCAATCGGTTTGTTTAAACCACTACCCCTAAGATAACGATAAAGTCCGACTTCATCTAATCAAGATTATCGAGCAATAAACGCATGTCATGTGTCATTTATTCAGTTATGTTGATAACTACCCGAGATCTTGATGGAAGAGAATCTCAGCGTCCGCCACGTGTCAGCTCAGCAATAGCCCTCACCATGCAATCACAGCAGATCCTCTCATATCTCTACGCACAACGCTCTTGTGTGCTAGAAAAACCCTTATACACATCGTATATATGCTCGCCTATAAATAGAAGGAGTTTTCCTTCGATCAAGAGACTTCGACAACTTTGACGTCTTCTTGATTAGCAACCCAGAGTTCCACTCACAAGTACCAGAAAGTCAGAGTAAGTTCAACTCATTGTCAGATCGACAACGGAGTAAAGGAGCCGCTGTAGTGCTCGATCTCCACCGTCACACTTTCCTAGAAATTTTGTACTTAGATCTCCTGTTTAGGAATCCTTTGTACTCGTTTACACGTTTAATATGCAAAAAGTTCGTTCAACATTTTTGTCATGGCAAACAAAATGGCGACTCTGCTGGGGATTTCCTTCTCCTCCAACGAGAAGGTGGTGATGCAATCTGATGACAACTTACTGAGGTCTTCTCAAAAGATGTTGATCATATGTTTCGACCAACAAAATTTTGAAGATCTCCTATTTGAAGAGAAGTAGAACCCTTCGAAGCGGTTCGTAAAACCGAAGAAGACTCGACGTACATGAGTGCCCAAGGCTGCTGCGACAAGCAGCATGACGGAGGGAACTGCGCTCCAGAACCCCATGAACGGCGAAGCCCCGAAGAAGACTTCAACTGCTGATGCTGTGCCGCCTTGTTCAGTCCCTACTATTGAGAAGCGCAGCGAAGAGTGCAGCTCTTTCGTTGAAGGCCTGACGAAGGCACATCGTCGGAGGAAGCGCGCAGTTGCCCACCCGCACACGAAGACAGCTGCACAGGCAAGAAGATCTGTCTTTGACAGAATTTCCTACCCATTGGGTAAGGCTATGTTGGACTCTGAACGTTATGCAACTTTTATGGGTAGCGTGAAGAGATCCAAGGTAGCACGCGCCTTATGTGACTAACGTGCTACGCTGACCATTATGTTGGATTCTGAATGCCATGCACCTTCTAGGGGTGGCACAAAAAAATCCAAGGCAACACACGTCCTGCGCAACCAAAGTGCTATGCCAACTATTTAGTTGGACTCTAAAGACTATGCACCTTCCAGGGGTAGTAGAAAGAAGTCCAAGGCAGCACGCACCCTGTGCGATCAACGTGCTACTCCAACAGCTGACCAAAGACCCGCGTTGACAGTCATACGCGTAGCCGATAAAAAGCTATACAAAACTAGTTCAAATGCTTCGATGCCTCAACCAGTAAAATTTTACTGTTACTTGAGCGCTCATGCACATGAGTCAAGCCAGGGGTGCATACTGTGCGGATAGACTCGTGCGAGCAGCATTGCTGTAAGCATAGAATGAGTCTGCCTCATCAGCAACTCTCTAATCAGGATTTAAGCGTATCTCACGTGTAGGAACTGAAAAGAGGGAAGCTACCTTCACATCCGCATTCATGCGCGCAGCTTCCCTGCACGCACGAAAGGAGTGTAGAAATGAAGACCTCTGATATGTGTAAAGTGATTTCTCACAAGCGAAAAGTGAAGGAGGATTTTGCTGCGCACAACGTATATGTCCTAAGACATACTCGCAGTGTCGGCGGTAGAATGCTGTCTAGTATACACAAGTCACAAAAATCTGGAACTAACATGACAATCTATATCTCATCCACAGAAGTAAAAGGTACAACTAACTCAAGGGAGCAATAAATACTGAAGAACTGAATAATGAAGAAGAGTATAAAAATAAAGTTTTTGAGTATCAAGAATTCAAGTCACGTCCGGTGGAGGCAAATCCATTACCAGTAGACGAAAATAAAATAGAGACATAAAAAATAAAATAATAGGGTCCAACTATGCTAAGCATCAATGGCGTCATCAGCTGTAGTGGTACCGTAATGCGGCTCATAGACCTGCTCCTATGCACCTGGATCAACCTCGATTAAACCTGGAGAGATCACCAGGTCCTCAGAGGACTAACAAGATACATAAAATATGCCTACTACTATGACAGTAAATAACATGTATGGAAGATAAGAGTAATGCAAGAAGAACATGTAAGAAACGATATGTCATACGGAAATGTAATACTAGACTTGGGTAACAATCAATTGAATAACTACTATAGACTATATTACAATGCAAGATACTCCCAATCTATAGTATATCTCAATTGTAGTACAATGTAAGATACTTTCAACCGAGAATAGCCAATCCTAGTATCAATCTCCTCTCCAAAAGGAATACAAGATCCGGTCAAGTCAAACTCAGGTCAAGTCAATCAAGGGCATAACGACATGGTACTGGACAACGAAAATCTCAAGAAATATACAAGAACATGAAAATTTACTACGACAAACAATAATGGAAAATAAAAATAGTTCTACGTGCACGTATAACGAGAAAGTAAGTAAAGCAGTAGACGATGAACCAGTTACAATATGAGAAGAAAAATAACATAGAAAAAGAAAACATGTAAATATTACATAAATTTGACAAGGTATACTTGCCTGAGGTCCTGAGCTGCGGATACTGGCCAAGTGTTGAGTCAAAGTCCAAGTAACCTGTTTTTAGCATTCCTTGGATTTATAGATGTAATATAGAAATTATTCATCAATTCTATCATTTTGTTATTAGGCTTCTACATTCTGTCTTGTGATCCCTTCTCGGTAAAATCTATCTACAGTTATCACTAAGCATGCTTGGTACCCTTATTTCCCAATTTGGTTTTTATCTATATATACCTATCTATACAATGTTTGCATACTTATTTGCCTTTGTTTGTCTATACATATATCCTTATCACTACCCTCATGATCAGGAATACATAGGCCTACCTATCCTGACCTAGTGTCCATAAGGAATACCATATACATCCTTTCCTAAACTCACACTAGACTACCTACAAGAATTATTCCAGATATTGGGTATATGAATGTTGTTGTGTATGTTTTCAAGAACTAATGTCTACACAATTCTTGTACAGTCCAGTTACTCATATTATTGGCCTCAGCAGGGTACCAGTTTTAGCCTAGTCATTCTTGCTTTGCATTATCTGTGCTGTAATGGGACCTGTTGGACATAACAGTGTCTTCCTGACTGTCATTCATGTCCTTAAACCCAGTTGGTTCAGTTAAGGCAACTGCCACTGGTTTAGACTGATACATCAAGTTGCCTTTTGCATTAGCTACTACTGATATTGCCCATTTAAGACTTATACTCTTCCTTTCTATTCCTGCATACCTCAAGTGGCACCCTGCCTATTAACTCATCCTACCATTAGATAACATCTCACCTATTTTTCTTTTTCCTACTTGCCTTGTTTGTAAGGACAGTGCCTACTGCTGTTTCAATTTATTGGTCAACACCTATACCTTTTGTACCCGACACCACTCCTACCTACAGGACATGTACACCCAACTGACACCTGATATATAAGACATAGAACTATGCATCCAAACCAACCCTCTTAATCGCCCATGTAGAAGCATGGAAAAAGAAGAGAAAAATGATCCATGCGGCCAAGGAGCCTCATGCGGCTCAGGAGTCCCATGCGGCTCAAACACATAGGCAGCTCGAGTGGACTCCATGCGGCCCGTAGAGGAAAGCCACGTGTCTTTTCAGAACAGCTGTACCCAGCGTCATTCAAACACAATTAATGCTCTGACGGCTGACAGCTGAGAGTTGACAGCCCTGATGTAAAGTAGTCATGATGACTGACACAAGAGCACTATCTTCCTAGGGAACTGGAGAAAATCTTCGCAGCTTCGAGGCAAGTTTATGCGGCCAGACTAAACGAGTTCACACGGCCAGTGCAGAGAAACCTATGCGGTTCAATCATGAAGGTCCCCCATGCGGCTCGGCCATGAAGAAACCTATACGGCTCGGTCACGAAGACTCTCATACGGCTCGGCCATGAAGACCCCCATGCGGCTCGGTCATGAACATATTTATGCGGCTCGGTCATGACAACCTTCATGCGATTCGAGTATAGAGACTATTCATGCGGCTCGGTCATGAAATCTTTCATGCGGCTTGGTCATGACGACCTTCATGCGGCCCAAATATGAACGCTCCTCATGCGGCTCAACAAGGATGACAGGACACGTGTCCTAAAGATAATCAAATTTTAGGTCAGATCCCAATAATTTAGGACACGTGGCAAGAGAATGAATTAAATTGATTCATTTCGATTTGCGGACATCAGCAAATCATCATGATGGAGATTTATTGCAATCAATATTAATTACTGACATGATATGGCATAATCCTCATTAAGGGCCCAGATCCTTCACGCTCAAGATTAATGGTCCAGATTGATCATTTACCAGGCCGCCGTCACTTAGAGAATGGGCAATCATTGCAAACCCTAATGATGCTCCTCACTATTATAAATAGTAAGGTGCCATTCCCTTGCAAAAGGAGGCTCCTCCAATAATTAGAGAGAAAAATACACAGAGATCAATCCAGAGACAGAGAAGCCAGAAGAGCAATACGAGGAGATCAAGAGGAGCATTTCTTCGTCAACGCCAAACATCTCGTCACAGGAGCCAAGGCTACGTCCGATCGTCCAAGGAGTAAGGCAGAGCTGCCGTCGCTTTCCCGAGCCTCTACCGTCACCTCCCAGAATCAAAAATAAACAATTGTACTTAGATTGCTGTACCTAGGTTTTCGTCCCTAGGCTTTCTTTGTACAAGCGAGTTTGTAACGTGAAGTAAAAGTCCAGTCCTCCCATAAAACTGTTATGCTCTTTTATATTTCATGGCAAATACGATGGCGACTCTGCTGAGGACAAACTTCTCCACGGCTGAGCAGTTGGTGACGCAGTCGGATGCAACCAAGCTTGGCTCCATGCAACAGAAGATGGTCGTCCGTTTCGACCAACAGGCGTTTGAAGAAACGCTCTCCAACAAGAGCGCTGGCCCGGTCCAGAAGCAAGCCCGCACGAAGAAGGCCCGCAAGGAGTGGAGACGCCGATCATTCGCTCCTACTGAAGCTCTTGCAGAGATACCCTTTGTTGCTCAAAACGGCGAGGAAGACTCTCCTGCGGCCCCACTTCAGGCCATAGACGACTCTGTTGTCCCCAAGTCCGGCAGAAGAAAACATTATGATGCTGGACTTGCAGGGACAAAGAGGAACTCTATGCGATCCGAGCCGCATGAGGGTACTAGCCGCATGGAGAAAGCTCATGCGGCTACATCCGCCAGCCGTATGAAGAAAACTCATGCGGCCACATCTGTCAGCCGCATAGCTTATGCGGCTACAGTTGCCAACCGCATGGATGAAACTTATGCGGTTACTAAAGTCAATCGCTTATAGAAAACTCATGCGGCAATAATTGCCAGCCGCATGCGGCCAGCCTGTACGGTCGTGACTCCTAGTCATACAAGAACAACTCATCCGACAGCTAAAGACAGCCGCATACAGACAGCCTGCACAGTTTCCAATCCTAGCCGCATAGCGTCTGTTCCACGCTTCTCTCGATCAGTCTTCGATCGTCTCTCATGCGGTCTTGACCCTGATGGTTCTCTGGATGATAAGCCAGACTCTGTGGTATCCAACTTGGACTCTTCCTATTACGCACCCGTAAGTGCTAAAAGGAAAAAGTCTAGGGCAGTGCGGGCTCACCAAGCCCAGTCAGCTGCCCCAACCTTTGACTATCGGAGCATCCCGCTGATTATCACGTGGGCCTCTAATGGAAAGTTGTATAAAGCTACTCGTACCCTGCCCCCTGCGGCCAATGGACGGGATAGTCATCAAGCATCTCCCAATAACGAACGAAGGCCAGTATACGAGCTACCTTCTAATCAGGGAGCAGGCGGGAGCCCTACACACTCGCGTGCCCAGAATTCCCGAGCCAGGAAAGCAAGTGACTTACGTGAGGCCATCCTCCACAAACACAAGGAAAGGGAAGATGCATCGGGGTGTAAAGAGTCCTCCCACGGACGTCACTGCACCCAAGTCATTGTCAACTGCTGCTGCAATAGCACGACGATGCAAGAAGACCGGTAGTCTGTCTTTCAAAGACTGCAACAGCCATCTTCAGAAGACGAGGCACTACCCGTCGTCTCCTGTAACTCTGCTCGAAAAGTCCCCGCTGATGGAAGGGGAAATAAGACGAATGTTCCCAGCCCGAAGATCTCAACCACTGCGACTAAAAGACTGTCGTCTAAGCGGGTGCCCACCACCGAAGTTTTCCAAGGTACTCGCTCTAAGACGAAATCCGCTACAGTGGGAGATTAGTCGTCCATAACGCAGGGGGTTGCTAGGGCTGGGGGTAGCACCCCTCCGAGCCTCCACAGCAACCCGATGTTCCAAGAAGACGAGTCGGGGGAGACAACTCTTCCATCGGATGTAGCAAACCTCGACATCCCCGAAGACGTCCACAACTCCCATGACGAGGCGAACTCGGAGACTGGGGGTACTGTTCCTTCCGAGTCTGAGTCAGAAGGGAATATACCTACATACCCCGATGACTTCTCACTACAGGGATACGATTCAGAGGGCGCTTCCTCCACCGCTCCGTCTATCTCTCCTCATGTGAAGACGGTATTCATGACAGACAGCAACCAAGGTGATTCCAGTGATCGCCAACGCATCGATACTCTAGAGGCCATAATACACGCCTTGGTCAAGTCTGTAGACGAGATCAAAGCGGCCCTTCCAAATCTCCAAGGAGGGACGTTTGGCCAAGCAAGTGCGGGTCCCGCGGTTAATACGGACTCGAACTCAGCGGCACCGAACCCGGGCAACAATCCTCCGGAAACAACGGCCCCCACCGCCGTGGACGAAGCACACGAAGCGAGAAGAGAGGTCCAGGAGCTCCGAGCCATGTTCCACGCTCGAAAAAACTCTCAAGACCTCAGAATACGGCAACCATACCCTGCTGCATGGAGGGATATTCCATTCCCACCAAGATATAAGCCGTTCAATATCAATCCTTATGATGGCAAGACCTCAGCAAGTCGGTACATCACTTACTTCGAGGTCACCACCGACCATCTGCCCCATGATGATGCCATTCTCACACGATTATTCATCGGAGCATTGGAAGGAGTCGCCTTCGACTGGTATCGCAACCTGTCGGACAACTGCATCTACTCCTTCGCCGGCTTCAAGCGCATGTTTTTGGAGAGATTCTATGAAGTAGGACAGGACATCACCATGTCCACCCTCATGGACGTCCTCCAAGGGGAGAAAGAGCTGACAAGGAACTACATCGAGCGGTTCTGCCAAACCGCCATGAAGTTGCCCTCTGGAAATCCAGATTCCTCCTTGATTGAAATTTGCCAAAAGAGACTCCTCCCAACAATCAGTCTCTGGATGGGCGAAAGTCAATTCAAGGACTGGAAGACGTTCATCATCAGCGCCACAAGTGCCGAAGAATGATCGAAGAAGGCTCGCCAGCTGGGATTGTACATCTCGGACGGAGAGAACAAGGGCAAGCGTCCTAACACCAATAATGACAATGGGGGTAGTCCCTCCAACAATCGGGACGGCAGGGGCAAGCAGGCTATGGTGGCCGATACAGCACAGAAACCTGAGCCAAAGCCAGCAGACAAACAATGGCCGTAAATTACTTACTCCTTCGAAGACGGTCACGTCAAGCCCATCTTGGACATGCTCATACAAGGGGACAGAATTCAGCTTCCTCCACCAAGACGGGAACCGCGGCCGGCAGAGATGGAGAACCCAAAGTACTGCCATTATCATCGCTACGTCCACCATGCTACACACGACTGCTACCAGCTGAAACGGTACATCCAAAACCTCATCGATTCGAACGCTTTGGACATCGATTTCGAAGAAGTAACGGTGGCAGCCAATATGCTGTCGGTACAATTCGGCAGCTTCCCTCCGACGGAAACTCAAGACGGAGTGGTCCCCATCCCTCTGGCGACAATGGAAATTGCTAATCTTCCACCTCCCCGAGATCAGGCTGCTGGTCTAGTGCCCCTCACCACATCACGAGGGGAGGTCATGTGGATCCATCCAGACTTGGTATCGGAAGTGACTCGGCCCATATCGTCTTCTATCTGTAAGAAAAAGAATAGAAAAATCAGATCCTGCCACACAATTTCGGCAGACATCGAAGAAGCTACAGCCGTCGTCATGCGGTCTGGGGCGCAATCCCAACCTGTGATTGATAATCCAGCTGAAGATCATCAACCCACAAAACTGATGCTTCGGGACCGGCTCAGCCTTCGACGGCCGACAAGCCTAGGCCGAGGGAGACTCGCTTCGACAAATCCCTCCGAAAAGAGGCAGCCCAAGGGCTGGAGAGGCCCTACAACTTCGACATCTTAGCACAATTAGCCAACACACCGGCCAAGTTGTCACTATACGAGCTCCTGAGACTCTCCAAGGATGTTCGTGCGGCTTTGAGCGATGCACTCCAAAATGCCGACGCATACCTGGCTCAAGTTAACCTCACGGGAGAAAACCCGCCTGCAGGTCTCCAAGACAGCGCCTGTACGGAAGCAATGTCCAACATCGCCTTCACTCTGCAGGACATGCTCATCAAAACTAATCTACACGATCGCCCACTATACTATACTGGATACATCAGCGACGTAAAGATGGATCGGATGCACATTGATCCTGGCTCTTCATAAGCATTATCCCGAAGGGTCTGCTACATCATCTCCGCATCCCAATGTATCGCCTGACGCCTACAAGCACCGCCATCAGCGGTTTCAATTCGGACAGGAGCTACCCTATTGGGAAGATTCGTCTGAAGTGTCAAATTGGCGACCTCCAATCCGAAGTCACCTGCTACGTCATCGATGCAGACACTTCTTACAACATCCTCTTGGAGCGCCCATGGATATACGATTATATGATTGTGCCTTCCACGCTGTACCAGTGCTTCAAATATGTCGACAAACACGGCTTCGTGAGGACGGAATTTGCTGATATCGATCCCTTCAAAGGGGTCGAATCTTACTACTCAGACTCCTGCCTGTACGAAAAATCGAAGAAGCATCTTGGTGAAGGAGATGTACAAGCTAGTACCGAGACAGCCACAGGTTCAGAAGAGCCTCTGACGATCCACCTCCAAGCTCGCAAACCGGGCAGGTCTGTACCCCTTACCGCCACTCTGCGTAAGGACGCAATCAGCCTCTCGGCACAAAAAGAGCAGATGATAATCTGGCTGCCAAGGTCTAGCCAAGTGCCAAGATCCACAACGGGGCCACTAACAATCAGACTACCGAGAGTCGGTCAGCCCCAAACAGAGAAGCTCAATCCCTCCGACAAACCACTGACGATACGCCTTCCCAAGAAAGGTCGTCACCCCGATGCAAGGTCTGACACTTCTAGCAAACCAGCCACTCCTCGCCCCACATCGAGTACCAAATTGGGGGTCGCTAGTCTGCCAACAACTCCATGCTCAGCTCCATCAACTGAACTGCTGACGATCAAGCTCCCCAGGTCGTCCTCTCAGTCTTCATTCACACAGGGGGCAGCCGAAGAGGAACCGGAGCTAGCCAAGTATGTGGCTGCCCACACTGATGTTCCCTCCGTAGATGATGTAATCCCCCTAGAAAAGATACCTTACTTCATCAATAAAGGGCTATCTTTGAACTACCTCGAGCTTAATAAGCTTTGTACAATGTACGCTATGGAATACGGTATAGGCACTCACCTACACACACAGGTGATAAATATCTACACCACAATCCAGCTTACTCCAGCAGAAGATACTTACCGAATAATCGAGGGAGGGGACCATCCAATCATCTTCGGCCGGAAGGACGATCTGCATCCCTTCACCATAGAAGAAGTCGACCTTGGATCAGATGCCGGAAGACTACCTCTGTATCTTTATAGCCCCCAATCTAAATATCTCATACAGAAATAGGGGTATGATCTGGAAACGACACCGGGTTTGAACTACGGTACTGGACGACGATTACCTTTGAAGCCCCCGGTCCCGGCTGGCAAACCATGGGACTACTATAGCAAGACTCGATGTAGATTAGGGTATACGACACCCACAACGACCCCTGAAAGTTTAGATGAAGAATGTGACTGGCATTCACATTCGACCGGGTCACCAACTTTTGACTCGGATACCAGCATCGGAGACGTATTCAGATAAGTCCTGTCAGTCAACATGGCAATCACCGATGCTTATGAAGAAGATGAAGACATCCCAAAAATCCTCGAGCTAGAGCCGTAGGCCCAACAGCTAGATGAACAATGGGAAAAGCGTTTCGAGCAAAGAGAACCTTCCACTGAGGATGAGGTCATACAAGTTAATCTTGGTGATGAAGCCTCCCCGAAACCAATCTTCATCAGCCAGAGTCTGACAGATGAAGAGCGAGAGTCGCTGCTCCAACTCGTCAAAGAGTATATCGATGTGTTCGCCTGGAGCTATAAAGATATGCCAGGATTGGACCCCGAGATCGCACTCCACAAACTCAAGATTCGTTCGGATGCAAAACCTGTCAAGCAACAACAACGACGGTTTTGCCCCGATGTCATGAATGCTATTGAAGCCGAGGTCAACAAACTAATAGCCAGCGGCTTCATCCGCGAAGAGCAGCATCCAGACTGGTTAGCCAATATCGTACCAGTTCTCAAGAAAAACGAGAAGATCCGAATATGCATTGACTTCCGTAATCTGAATGAGGCATGCCCTAAAGATGAATTCCCTCTCCCTATCACAGATATTATGATCGACAACACCTGCAGCTTCGAACGTATGTCCTTCATGGATGGATTCTCAGGATACAACCAGATCAAGATGTTCCCTGACGACGAGAAGCACACATCATTCCGAACACCGATTGGTATATATTGCTACACCGTTATGCCTTTCGGTTTAAGGAATGCTGGCGCTACTTACCAGAGAGCTATGAGCGTCATCTTTAGAGACCACTTGCGTAAGACAGTGGAATGCTATATCGACGACATCGTCGTCAAAAGCCGTTCGAAGGAAGATCATCTGCAAGATCTCAGGACAGTGTTCGACCTAATGCGAGCACACAACTTGAAGATGAACCCTACGAAATCATTCTTGGGTGTCTCCAGCAGAAAATTCCTGGGTTTCGTCATCACTTCTCAGGGCATTCACATCGACCCCGAGAAAACAAAGGCAATCATGGAGATGGGTCCTCCGAGAAATCTCCGCGAACTCCGAGGCCTCTAAGGCAGGCTAGCTTACATCAGGAGATTCATCTCTAATCTCTCCGGACGATGTCAACCATTCACCCATCTCATGAAGAAGGGAGTCTCTTTCGTATGGGATGAGGAATGCCAGCGTGCTTTCGACAGCATCAAAGAATATTTGTCAAACCCCCCGTCCTGGTAGCTCCTGTTGCTGGGAAGCCATTCCTGCTCTATGTACGAGCTATTGAACATTCTCTTGGTGCTCTAGTGGCACAGAACAATGACGCGGGCCACGAACAAGCTATATACTACCTCAGTCGGAAGATGATTGGGCCAGAATACCGATACACGGCCGTAGAGAAGGAATGCCTTGCTCTCGTGTTCGCCATCCAAAAGATGCGACACTACGTCACGGGACAAACCATCTACGTGATATCGCGGATCAACCCCCTCAGGGTCCTCATGACCAAACCTGGGGCACTCAGCTCTCGCCTTGCTACCTGGGCGATATTACTATCACCATACCACATGATCTTCGTCCCGCAAAAGGCTGTTAAAGGCCAGGCTCTGGCAGACTTTCTAGCAGCCCATCCAGGTTCGGAGACGACTAGGGTATATAAAGAGATACCGGACGAGGTCACCAGTTTAAATGCAGTCTCCTATGATGCCATCTGGCGAATGTTCTTCGACGGCGCTTCGAGAACTGGACCCAAAGGCAATATCATCGCTGGAGTTGGAGTGGTGCTGATTTCTCCCTCCGGCTTGGTGATCAATCGGGCCTACTCACTCACAGAGCCCTATTTAAATAATGTGGCCGAGTACAATGCCTTGGTCATTGGCCTCCGACTTGCAAAGGAGCTGGGGGTAGAGCATCTTGAAGCATACGGTGACTCACAGTTAATCGTCAATCAGATTCGGGGGTCGTACGAGGTCCGCCACGAAGACATGATCCCGTATCATCAAATAACAATCGACATCATCTCGTCTCTGGAAGGATTCTTCATAGAATATGTTCCCAGACTCCAGAACATTGAGGCTGATGCCCTAGCTGGTTTGGCCGCTTCCCTAGCTGTGCCAAATTACGCTCGTCATTAGGTCGACATAATAGGCCGTGAACTGGTCTGTCCTAAGGATAACGTTCGATGCATGGAAAGCTATTCCGCCCTTTCGGTCGACGAAGCACCAGACTGGAGACAGCCGTTCATCGACTTCATAGTATACGACATCCTGCCAGAGAATCCGAAGGAAGCAACTTCTATCAGAAGACGTTCTCTCAGATTTTTCTATGATACGGAGACGAAAATACTGTATCGCCGATCCTATGATGGTTTACTGCTTCGGTGTCTATCAAATACAGAAGCCAAGGAAGCCGTACGCGGAGCCCATCAACCTGGCCCAAAATTGCAAGACCGCCTTCGCCGAATGGGCTATTACTGGCCTACGATGGTTGCAGACGCAATAGATTATGCACGAAAGTGCAAAGCCTGCCAAATCTATGCCGACTTCATCTACCAGCCATCTGAATTCCTACATCCGACTGTGGCCTCCTGGCCATTCGAAGCATGGGGTATGGACATCATCGGCCCAATCACCCCGCCTTCGTCCAGAGGACACCGATTCATACTCGCAATCACCGATTACTTCTCCAAATGGGCGGAAGCCATCCCATTGGCAGAGGTAAAAACTTCAAACGTGATCAGCTTCCTTAAGCATCATGTCATCTACCGCTTTGGACTGCCCCGAAGGATCATTCACGACAATGGGCCACAGTTCGCAAGCCACGCATTTTATCGGTTCTGCGACAAGCACCGAATTCAGAACATTACTTTGACACCCTACAACCCAGCAGCCAACGGGTTAGCAGAAGCATTCAATAAAACCATAATTAAGCTACTCAAGAAATTCGTATCCTCTAAGAAACACGACTGGAACGAGAAGCTCGGTGAATGCTTATGGGCGTATCGTACCACAGTTCGAACAACCACCGAGAATACACCATTTTCCCTGGTGTACGGAAGCGAGGCAGTCCTCCCATTAGAGACTCAGATCCCCTCACTCCGTGTCGCCCTCACACATCAGTTGACGATAGACGAAAACTACCTTCGTCGACTACAGGAATTGGAGGCCCTAGACGAGAAATGCCTAGTTAGCTCAACAGCGAATCGAACTATATCAGGCCAAAATCTCTGGAGCTTTCAACAAGAAGGTTAAGGTAAGAACATTCCAAGTAGGCGATCTCGTTCCGGCAGTTCGAAGGCCGATGGTTATGACTCATAAAACCGTCGATAAATTCCAACCAAAATGGAAGGTCCGTTCATCATCGAAGCCGTATTCTCCAACAGTGCCTACCGCCTCGCAAAGCAAAATGGAGACTTGCTCATGTTGCCCATCAACGACAAGTTCCTGAAGAAGTATTATGTCTGAAACAAAATCCTCGAGACATCTCAGAGTGTCGAGTTATGTACCTCTCCGTACCGCTGAACTTACATTCTGGTTCCATACATCGAGTCATGTACCTACGGGTACCTCTGAACTCATTCCCACATTTTCCAATCATAAGAGTCATGTGCCCGCTGGTACCGCTGAACTCATACTCACATTTTCTAGATCAACGAGTCATGTACCCGCTGGTATCGCTGAACTCGTATCCACAAAATTTTAGATTGTCGAAGTCATGTACCCACTGGTACCGCTGAACTCGTACCCACAAAATTTCAGATAGCCGAAGTTATGTACCCGCTGGTACTGCTGAACTCACCCGATCTACTGCCCGCATTCCCTAATACACAAAAAGGGTAACGGATCCACAAAATTCCTATACAACCATGTCGATGTTACCTCTGAGTTGTTCTACTTCCACCAAAAACAAACCGCCCCCTCGCCTAGAACTTCCACGTCCTCCTACCTCTGAGTCGTTCTATGTATCCTTCATTGAGCCCACTCCTGCCATGTCCCAGTGACCTCTGAGTGGGAAGGCTCCGTCGAAGAAACCATTCATGCTTGCCATGTCCTTACACCTCTGAGTAAGTGTGATGGTTACCCCTCGACCTATTATCCGTACCCACGACCGGAGTACGCCAAGGATAGTAGGTCCACAAATATCCTCCGTTGAATCCACTCCTGCCATGTCCTCACTACCTCTGAGCAGGAAGATCCCACGGTAAAGAAATCCCCATACTTGCCATGTCCTCACTACCTCTGAGTAAGTATGATGGTCCTCCCTCGACTTATTATCTGTACCCACGATCTGAGTACGCCCAAAGATAATAGGCCCACAAACGTCTTCCGATGACCACAAATGTCCTCAGTCGATCACAGATGTTGTACTGGGTCTCCAGTACATGCCCATCCCTTCCCTATCATGCCTAGGAGCCCAGTTGCTCCCTGGCATTCTCTCGAATACCAAAAACTTCTATAGCTGTCTTATTGCGAAGTTGTTCTAGGTATTCCTCTCCAAAACTTGTTACTCGTACCTAAAACCAAGGTACGCCCAGGGTAACAGGTCCACAAATAATCCCCCAGCAGATCCAATTCCACAAACACCACGAGTACAAGAAAGAAAAGATGAGTTGAAACATGCTCATTTATTCAAAATTTAAAGTGCTACATCATTTGGGATCACATCCCTTACAAAAAAAAAGAAAAAAAAGAAAAAAAAAGAGAAAACAGAAAACTGATCACTGCTCCGGGGCACATAACACCGTGAGACGGTTCGTCAGCAAGGCAACCGACCGCTCAAACCTCTGTTTAGCTTGACGCTCCGTCTCTTGGGTCAGCACCGCCGCGTCCTCCAGATGAGCATGAGCTTGCCAGTTGTCCTCAAATTTCTTGAAAGCCCGCTCCAGGTTAACAGAAGATCGGGAAACCTTCTCGGCCTCCCGAACGATTGACTCCTGTTCCGCATGAGCAGCCTTCAGTTCCGACTCTAGGAAGGCCAATTCCCTCTGAAGTGCGAGAATTTGCTCCTTCGTGTCAGCTATTCCACGAGAAGCAGTCTCTTTCCGAGCCCTACAAGCTTGACTTTGATGACCCAGCCTGTCATACGAAGCGGAAAGCTCGTCAAGGTCCTCCTTCACAACTGGCCCGGCAGTATCTCGAGCGAGCTTTATCCTATCCCGAGCGGCAATAAGGAAGCCCCGCTCCCGTTCAATCGCAGCAGGCAAGTCAACATGCCGTAACACCAGCAATCGGGTCACGAGCTGATCAGCCTCTACCAACTTGGGCTCCAAGAGCGCAGCCAACTCCACCCCGCCAGGAAGAGCCTTCAAAGTTTCAATCTGACCCCGAGCGTACCGCAGGGACAGAGAAAAAGGGATCCTCCGTTCTACGGCAGCATCTACGCCCCTCTTTAAATGGCGATAGAAGCTGTCGACCACATCCTGCGACACCTCGTCCAGAGCCTTCGAAGAAGCCGGCGTCAACGGGAGTGTAGCTGGCAACACTGAAAAAGACGTGACAGAATCTGCCGCTCCTGCCATAAGGGAAACAAACTCCGTACGGAAGGACGCATGAACAGCGGCCAACTCCTCTTCAGTAGTCCGCAGAACTTGAATGCTCGGCAGGACCGAGAAGTCAATCTCCGAAGCCGTATAAGCAGCAGAGGATGAGGTGGAGACCGTCGCTCCCGGAACAAGCCCCACTCCCATCTGCCCGGAGCTGGCGGGAGGCCCCCCGACATGAGTCGGTGAAGGAGAGAAATGCTCCTTTCCCCCAGATCGCAATAGGCCGAGCCTTTCCCAAGAACATTCGCTGTGGGAAGTAAAGGGTCAGGACTTGTAGGGCCAAGACAACCATGAATCGATTTGACTTGGAGGATATGTTGATAGAGCAAATAAGCCCCCTCACTAGTCAATATTTGGCTTATCTTACCAGCGGAAGAGTGTGGAGGCTGAGGTTCACCTACAGCCACCGCAACCTCTTCACCAGCAGCCTCTGAGTCGAATATAATAGACTCCTCCGCCCCGGCACCCTCGGGAGGGGATGCGACGAGATCGGCATCGTCTTGCTGAAATTCAGCAATCTCGGAGACAGGCCCAAGGAAACCTTCGTCACCCCGGACCGAGGCCTCAGCAACTTGGGAGTCCTCAGCCGCCGCTGAGAGAGCCTCCGCAGAAAGGACCACGGCACACATGCCGCTAATCAAAGCAGCAAGGGCCGGATCAACTCCAGGGGCAGCAGACGGTTCATGAGAGCCTGGTTCGTCAGACGCCTACAAAGAAAAAATGATTAGGTCATATCTCCAAAAAAAGAAAACCACAACAAGGAGATAGCTCCAACGTAGTCTTACCTCCGGAACATCGTCAGCATTTTTACCCCTCTCGGTAATAAGCAACCTACGAGACCTAACGACGGCTCTTTTCACAGAAAAGGTCGTTCTGTCGTCAGAAGACTCATGTCTGACTCGTTTACGTGAGGGACCAGGCACAGCGGGAGGCTGTCCTTCCCTTACTACTTCCCCTTGTGTAGCAAGCGACGGATCCTCCGCCAGTTCTTCTGGTGTGGCAAGCGGTTGGTTACTTCTTCACCCCCAGAAGAAAGAAGGTCTTCGCTATCATGATCGTCATCCTCCTCAGCCGCCTCGGAAGATTCTAATTCAGGAAGGGGAGTCTGGAGCACTAGTTGCTTTCTAGCCTTAGCCCCCTTGGGCTTTTCCTCTAAACCGGTAGCCACGATGAAACTGGTACTCGGATCGAAATTGACACGAGGCTTGTTCGTCATAACATGATACAAGGCAGCCACGTACAAAATTTCCCTCGGCGCCTTAGTATCAGGGACTGAGAAGCTGGCCCGAGTATGATAAGCATCATAATAATTCCACGCCTTGACACCATCAAGAACGCTACCTTCAAAGCCCAAGCAAGGGCTGGGACAGTCGAGGAATAACTGACTATAGCCAAATTGGCGGGAAAACCTACTAGGCAGGTAGGGCTCCAAGTACACATTATCGCGGTTGCGATAAACCAGATGCGCGGGGCGAATGTTGCGCAACCAGGTGAGCATCTTCGTAGACAGAAAGTGAGAAGGTCCGGTACCATCAAGGTGTACATCCCTCACTTCCTCATCGGAAAAATGAGGAACATACACGAAAAAGCTACACCCATCTACCCTCGCCAGTGCCCTCTGACAAGCTAGCATAGTACTGTATTCCCAAGGTTGGTGATGGCATTGGAAAAGAAAAGCGTCTTCATCTGTAGCATCTTCCGCTGTTCCAGATCCCATCAAAGACTTGTAGTGCATCAACAACCACCCCATCAAATAGTGGTAAGGTAGCTCTATGCGCTCAAAGTCCAGCATCTTCTTGCGGGCAATAACCTTGGACGAGAATGTGTCACGACCCGCACCCACTGTGAGGGTACAAGAACGTAACAGCGCCCAGCCTACGCCGCAGTGTCGGCGGTAGAACGCTGTTCTAGGTCATGAACTATAACTAACATAATAGAATACTCTCCATAAGGAGGCCAATACAAAGGTACAACTCAATCACAATCTAGAGGTAGAATATGGCACAGTAAAATAGATAAGAGAATCCTCAACTGAGGTACAACAGAAGCTGAATACAAGTCTCAACGTCTCTACAATATACAACTCTGAAACCAAGACAACAGCTAAACATGAAAAGAAATAGTCTAAGCTATCTACACTATACAAGGTATCATCCTGAGCAGCTGCCTGAACCTCTCCAGGGGTCCAGGTCGCGAGTGTCATCTAGGCAAGCTCTAAGTAAGGGTGCAGGGTTCCTCATCATCCTCTGTAAAATTTTCAACAGGTCCAGTCAGGACGGGAGCGACCACAGTACATCTCAACAGTTCATAGCAGGTTAGAAAATATAATCATGCAGTAAAGTAAGATATAGATACTGAAGAAATGCAGTATGTAAACAGAGAGAGAAAACTGTAATGGAAATATCTACTATAAGTAGAGAGCTAATAGTGACTAGTGAGTCAGAGTAAAATATAAACATGTGAATGGCATAGGAGGTTCATGACTACAGCTAAGAGAGTGATTCATGACTACAGCTACTTGGATAATATTCACATGTCTATTTCTACTCCCCCAACCCCAATCAATACACAAAGATCCGTTCAAGTTATGTTAAGATTCGTAAAACTTTACATGGCTCATAAAATGAGTGATACGTGAAGGTGATTCATGGGGGCTCTGTGAACATGAGAGTACATATGTCACAGACGGTTCGTGAATCAGAGGAAGCATAGAGATACGTAATGATTCGTGAAACGCACAAAACATGCTGTATCCGATGCTCCCGAGGGGGATAACATCTCATGAAAGGATCTATATAGTACCAATCCGTGTGACCAACGTGACAGTATCAAGTAAAGTAATTTAAAGCAGAAAAATAATTCTAAACAGGATATGAAATGATCAGAGAATATACTCGCCTCGTATCTGAATGTCTGAAGTAAATGTACTGTCGGAGATGAGATACCTGACTCCTAGTTAGAGCAACACAAGTCAAGATGTATACAGGAGATGATAAATATAGTCTACAATGCATCTGCATGCTGTCTAGGTCAAACTAGGCTAAAGTCGACACTTGGTCAACTCTAGTCAACCATACTAGTCAAACTAGGTCAAGTCCTAGCCCAAACAAGTCTAACAAGTATCACTAGTCCTAACCAAACCTAGTCTAGTAATCACACACCAATCACAAGGCTATACAAGTCAAACACAAGCCACACATCAAGGCACATTCATATTTAGATATTTATCATGGAATTTATATATAGCTATATGTATATAGGATTTCATATATTTACAATATTATACAATGAGAGAAAGTTAGAGAGGGAACTAGCATGTAAGGCTATGTGTGTGAACATGGAGGTGAAATGGAAGGCATAGACTATACTATCTATATGTTAATCACATATCAAGCATGCTAACACAAAACATATATCTATGCATACATCTTTTACATATACATGCTTGCATTTATTTGGTTATAATCATGCATATAACATTGTATCTACCTTGTATCTTACACTTTACATTATACCATGTTCCAATGCAATCTATTGCCTATATGCATATATTCATCACAATATATGCATATAAGAAGGCAGCTACCTTTCATTCAGTCAACTAGCAATGATGAACATCAAAACCAAAACCATGTGTGTGGATGTGTCAACAGGAAAACAGGGAATATGAAATTAAGGTTTTAGTGTGTAGACTATCAATCTTGTGTGTGTGTGTGTGTATAGAATTGTGTAGGGTGTGATGTGATATCAGGAATGTATGTGAACCTGTGTATAAACTTAGGTTTTTGGAAATGCTTCTCAGGTTTTTGGAATCAAATTAGTTTACAAAAAGAATCTCAGTTTTCCACATTGAAACTATCATCAAATCCTCAGTTTTGACAGGAAAATATAATAGAGTGTGTATGTCTATGTTTCAGGAAACAGAGAATGGGGTAAATTCATATGTGTATGTGTATTCATGTGAGGGAGTGTCATGTGAGGATGTGTGTAGTGTCATGTGTGTGGCATTTAGTGTCATGACAGTAGGCAGGCTTGTGTAAGGGTGTATGTATATACATGGGTGCTTGTGTGTGTAGATAGTTGACAGTGTAGAGGAATTTGTGTGTATCAGTGACAGGAATTTGGTTTAAACATTTGAAAACAATGTGTGGGAGGCAAATCTAACAATTTCAATTAACCTCAATCTCAGTCACCCACATCAGTTTAACTAAAAATATGCAGTATCTCATGAATTCGACAGTGTGCAATATGGGATATCCCAAGGCTGTGTGTGGCAAAATGTGGGGAGGCAATGTGAGTGAAATAAATTTAGAAGTTACTCTCAGGTTCAGATTTTTGGAGAAAGAAAAGGAAATCAATCTTCAACCTACACTAAACTCAGGTTTACATGAACTCAGTTCTTGAGTTCAAAGTATCCAGAATGCAATTCTCAGGTTTCAAGAACCCATGACAGTTAACAATGAATCAAATCGGTTGACAGTTTATATTGAATACTTGAATAAATGACAGTTATTACAACATGGGCAATGTGACTATTAGCTAACAGTGCAAGGATTAGGGGATTTGAGTGTAATGCAACTCAGGAATGTAGCAATGTAGTGTCAATATGAAATTGAATGGTGAATAGGAATAACAAATCAGTGATTTAGTTCTTAGGAAGTCTGAGAACAAATGACTGTCTCAACCCAATTTCGTAAATCCCATTCCTGTGTTAATATCAACCCAAGTCATGAATTAATCCTCAACAGTAATCTAATACATGTGTGGGTGAATCTCACATGGAAAATTAATATCAAAAACAGGTTTAAACAGAAATCGAATTTCAGAAATTGCAAGCTGAAAACGTGTATCAGTAAATATAGGGGAAACCCAAATCAAATTCAAACTACAACTAAATGATCAGTCAAATGGTTGGTGAACAAAGTGTTTTATGTGTACGTGTCCAACAGACCATAATGTGTAAAAATATGGACACAAATATGTCCAAACGAAAATAGGACTCAACCACAGAAACTGTGTACAGACAGTGTGGTCGAGCAGTGTCGAGCCCTCATGCTCGCGACACCAGGCACTAGAGGACACGTGCTCGTGTCAGAAGATAGGTAACCTATAGGACTACTAGGTCGGCAACCTTCCCTGTGTCCTCGTCGTGTCAAGGTGGGACACGAAGCAAGTATCAGAACCCAAACTGAACTGTGCACAGACCAAAGCAAAACCCGTGCGTGGCCAAGTGCGTGTCCGATACGACATGAGAGTGTCTCCAACTTGGAGGGTGTCATGTCAGTCACGTGTCCGTGCTACATGCCAAGTATTGTGTCCGCTAGTGGCATAGACACGCCACGCTGAGCCACGAGTAGCAGGGCAGCCAACCGCGTGTGCGCGGGGGCGTGTCCATGGGTCCAGTACGACCCCGACACGATACGAGGCATGTTCAGAATATTAGAATCGTGTAAGCGACACAAAAACTCAAATATCTATTCAAACACAATCAGAAAATAGTAAAGGAAAACCTATTGAGGCATTAGGTCGAACACCTAGGTAATCCTATTGATACGTGTCTGATACGGACACGTACCCGACACAAGTTGGGGTCAGCTCCTACCTGAGGCTAGAGGGGACCTAGGACTATGTATCTATGATGATAAATCAGTAGTTTAAATGGGGAAGAGGAATTTACCAATGGGTGTCTCAAGCTCCAAAAACTGTCAAAGTGTAGTCCATGTTACTGTAGCTCGAGCACAATATGATCCCCAAATCAGTACTCTACCTAAATGGACAGCAAGAGGGTGGTGGTTAGGTCACAATGCAAGAAGTTTGGTTGAAAAAGGATAAGGAATGGAGAAGTTATGGAAAAATGAAGTTGAGCTCACCTTGTTCTTGAGGAGGGAGAGAGTGAACAAGGAGGCAAAGATTTGGGAGGGATTAAATAGGGGAAATCCCAAGATGGCTGCCCTAAAATCTAGGGCTAGGGTTGATCTAAGGGTTCTCCATCATTCTAGACAATTCAATGGCTAGATGAAACCTAGGTAGCCTATCACTAGTCTTAACTAATCAATATGACTAATAACTAATCAATCACAAATCATGACTAGCCATGACTAACCATGACCAATCTCAATCTAACTTAGTCTAACCATGACTAACTAGGACTAATCTAGGTTAGGCTAATCTAGGTTAGGCTAAACTAGACCACATGAAAATTAGTTAAAATAATATTTAAATCAAACCATTCACAATAAATCATTTAAATTCCTAATAAAATATATTAAATTCTAATAATTCAAAAGTGACAAAAATACCCTCTAGGCTAAAATGATAAATAAAACACCCTGATCTCATGGCTAGGCTCTAGGTCAAGCTGTCTCTATGGTTACACTAGCTAGACACCAAAATCACAAGTCATGATTTTAAATAGTTTAAAATTAATTAAAAATTACCAAAAATCATAATATGAAATAAATATTAATAAATAATAATTATAATTTCAAAATTTCAAAATTACCCTCTTCTGGAAAACTGGGTGTTACAGAATGTTCGAAGGCCATGGTGTATGCTACACACCATAGCCGGAAGAAGAGCCAGTCTAACTCTAAATACCAGCTTAACGGCAGAGAGAATGAAGTGGCGGCTGATCCTCTCGATAGAACCTGCCCTCCCCGAGACTACGCAGTTCCGTAGCAATATCATCAAAATTTCAGCCATGAGCGATTTCTCAGACATCTGTCTGGCACCGTAGTAAAAATAGCTAAGAAAGTCAGTTTGACTCCCGAATATGTCGCTATTGGACCGCGACTTCTTGACGCTCAACATCAGGTCCTTTATCTCTCCCTGGGTTTGAGGGGTTCGAGGAATAACCTCGCTAGAAGCGCCAACTTTAAAAAGATAATTGACCCAGGATGTGGTGTGGGGAGCGTTTCCTTCTGAGCTATCCTCCTTTTTTATAGCCATCTGGTGACAAGCACTATGATGGCATAGCAACTCCTGGTACACAGCAACAAAACCTGGGAGTCGTCGGTTCAGGTCCTCGAACTCCTCGTTCGACGGGGTGTACACCTCGAAAGGCTCGTCCCCCCACGGAAGCTTGGAGACAATATACATCTCATGGAGAGCAAGCCCCAACTCCCCTCCGGGTGCGAAGAACGTCCCCGTTCGCCGGTTATACATCTCCAGGAGCGCCACGAACAATGGCTTGTTGATAGGAAGCCCGTGACAGGTGCCCCGGATGGCATGATAGAGTCCCACCTCCCGCAGGAATGTCCCGTAGGTCTGCAGAACCCAAGTGGTCAAGTGGGCCCACGTAGAAGTGGGGTTTATCCAGTTCAGCAATGCCAGTCTGCCAACGGGATAAGATTTTTTACGAATAAGCCGATTCAGTAATGTATCAACCTGAATGAATGTGAAGTTGGGACCACATACGTTCATGAAAGTACCTGGGGTCAGTCCCATCATGTACCGACGGACGAAATCCTTACCCGCGTACGCTGACCCAATGTTCGAGTTATAATGGATGTCGCCCATCAACATCCCTGATTGAGTAGGAGTTAAGGTACCCACCATCGTCCTGTCCAACAATACCATATTGAACCAGGACAGAGGATAATGATGCTCCATGAGAGGAATATGGATCGCCATCCCATCCAAACTAAAATCCCAGTTCTCAGAGACCTCTAATACTCGGGGATTCTTTATGATTAAAGCGTCCTCGAAGAGGAATGAGGGCTTCAGGTATGATCCATCCAACTTCCCAGAATTCATCATGGCACGGAGATAATAGAGGGTCTGATTCTCGATGGCGTTCAACCTCCCCGAAGGCTCATTAGCAGGAAATTGATTCAGCACGTACTTAACTAAGTCATCAAGACGCACGTCCAAGGCAAACTGATTCGAGCCCACTAGAAGTTCCTTCGCGGGATTTACTGGTAGATTCACTGAAGAGAGATGAAAGAAATAAGATTAGAAGATAGTCAAAACAAGAAGCATTTGAAAGATCATTTGAGTCTATGTGGCTCGGGTCGTCACAGCCTCATGCGGCTCAGAACCAGATGAGTCCATGCGGTTCAGTTCATCATAGCCTTATGCGGCACCGAGTCAGACGAGTCCATACAAATCAAATTTAGATGAGTTTATGAAGCTTCTGCGGTTTGGGTTCAGAAGGGCCGATGTAGTTCAAGGTTCACATGGACTCAACAGATAAACGTAGGCACTGATGCGGCTCAGATTCAGGTGGGACTATGCGGTTCAAAGTCCACGCGGACTCATGCAGCCCTGAACAAACAGACTCACGCGGCTACAAACAGATGAGCTTATGCGGTTCAAAAGTGAACTACGCTCATGCGGCCCAAACCGAAAATATATATGCGGTTCAGATCGAGTATGACAAGCCCATGCGGCCCCTAGGCGAAGTGCTTATGCAGTCATATCGATGAACCTTGTACATACGGCTTGTGCATAAATTATGCAGCAGAGCCATGGCAGTTAGGGTTCTAAGGCAACGTCCTTACCAGCAATAGGTGGATGAACGTCGGGATGAACAGAGTGAACAGCGGCCGGCGGAGGAGTGGCCACGTTCGTCACCACAGTCGTCGCAGAAGCGACCGCCTTGCCCTTCGCAGCCTTCGACACAACAACCTTCTTGGGAGCCATAGGTGCTTGGGAGAGAAAGGAGTTAGAAAGATCGAAGAGAGCAAAGGAGATTCCCCAGAACGAAAGTGTTCCTATTTATAGAAAAGAAAGGAACGCCTCGATCCGCGTACAATATGATGATCGACTCTTCGGTCATCGAGCCAAAACGGCTGAATAATAGCCTGACTCTTGGGATCCTGGCCCAAAAAAGTGGCTCTTAAAATCTGACAGCAAATCAAGAGCATTAAATGCAGAAGATTTATAAAAGATTTGCACACGTGGCAGGAAGACGTGGCAAGAAGCTCATGCGGCCAAAACAGCCCATGCGGCTCATAGAATTATGCGGTTGAGATAATCATGTGGCTGGACAAATCCATACGGCTAGGACAGAATACGTCCATGCGGCTCTAGCATAACCATGCTTCTTATTCAAAGTATTTCAATTTTGCAAATTGAAAACTTTGAAGGGGGTCTTGTAGAAGCATGAAAAAAGAAGAGAAAAATGATCCATGCGGCCAAGGAACCTCATGCGGCTCAGGAGTCCCATGCGGTTCAAACACATAGACAGCTCGAGTGGACTCCATACGGCCCGCAGAGGAAAGTCATATATCTTTTCAGAACAGCTGTACCCAGCGTCATTCAAACACAATTAATGCTCTGACGACTGACAGCTAACAGTTGACGGCCCTGACATAAAGTAGTCATGATGACTGACACAAGAGCACTATCTTCCTAGGGAACTAGAGAAAATCTTCGCGGCTTCGAGGCAAGTTTATGCGGCCAGACTAAACGAGTTCACGCGGCCAGTGCAGAGAAACCTATGCGGTTCAATCATGAAGGTCCCTCATGCGGCTCGGCCATGAAGAAACCCATACGGCTCGGTCACGAAGACTCTCATACGGCTCGACCATGAAGACCCCTATGCGGCTCGGTCATGAACATATTCATACGGCTCGGTCATGACAACCTTCATGCGGTTTGAGTATAGAGACTATTCATGCGGCTCGGTCATGAAATCTTTTATGCGGATCGGTCATGACGACCTTCATGCGGCCCAAATATGAACGCTCCTCATACGGCTCAATAAGGATGACAGAACACGTGTCCTAAAGATAATCAAATTTTAGGTCAGATCCCAATAATTTGGGACATGTGGCAAAAGAATGAACTAAATTGATTCATTTAGATTTGCGGACATCAGCAAATCATCATGATGGAGATTTATTGCAATCAACATTAATTACTGACATGATATGGCATAATCCTCATTAAGGGCCCAGATCCTTCACGCTCAAGATTAATGGCCCAGATTGATCATTTACCCGGCCGCCGCCACTTAGAGAATGGACAATCATTGCAAACCCTAATGACGCCCCTCACTATTATAAATAGCAATGTGCCATTTCCTTGCAAAAGGAGGCTCCCCTAATAATTAGAGAGAAAAAATACACAGAGATCAATCCAGAGAGAGAGAGAAGCCAGAAGAGCAATACGAGGAGAAAAAGAGGAGCATTTCTTCGTCAACGCCAAGCATCTCATCACAGGAGCCAAGGCTACGTCCGATCGTCCAAGGAGTAAGGCAGAGCTGCCGTCGCTTTTCCGAGCTTTTACCGTCACCTCCAGAATAAAAAATAAACAATTGTACTTAGATTGCTGTACCTAGGTTTTCGTCCCTAGGCTTTCTTTGTACAAGCGAGTTTGTAACGTGAAGTAACAGTCCAGTCCTCCCATAAAACTGTTCTGCTCTTTTATATTTTATGGCAAACAGCCCACACTTGGCCTTTCTAAACATCCACACCTATCTTGCTTATATGAATATTGCCTCTAAGTCGACTGTACTGCATGCCATCAGAATGAACCTCCTACACGAACATATTCCTGTAGCAGCATATGTACAACCTATCTCTATACAGTTCCCTCTTTGACAACCCATATGTTATCTCTTCTCACAGTTATCGGCCCCACCCCTCTCCTAGAGTTTGTGTTAACTACTACATTAGGATGTAGGCCAATACAATTATGTGTGATTGATACATTAATGTATAATTGTTATACCAAAGAGTAACTGATACATAAAGAGTAACTACCCAGATTACCTAAGGTTCCTTTACCCAGGCTCACTAAGTCATATGACTTGCACCCCTACTCTGTATATCTGACATGCATGATACAATGACTGTTTGCTACTCTGATACCCCAATTTCCATGGACTTTTCCTTACCTATATACATAGCTATGCCTGGTATCAGGTTTACTCATGCATGAACTTGTGCCAACACCATTTGTATAGGTACAACATCAATATCTTGAGACTGTAACCAGTCCATAGCTCTGCACATAAGGTGTCTGTTTGCCTTTCAGATTTCTGGAACCATGGTTGCACAAATATAAAATTTGATATATAATGGGCATCTTTCTACTTAGACTTCCTATATGCTCATGTGTCCTTGATAACATATCTTGTGCTAAACTTGGTTTTAGAAAAATCCCTAAGACTAATGTGTGCTACTGCACACATCTATTTGTGTGTTCAATTCACTACTACAACTAGCAGCTGGTGTTGCTACTAACTACTCTTGATACATTAGATGTGTAGGTTAATACCCATACCCATGCTCATACAGATGAACCCCTATAGTTGGCACCACCCTTCTCCCTCTTTCCTGAGTGTCTATGCACACAGGAATGACTCTGTTGTGGAAACCCAAACCCTCTTGCTAAGGTATTTAGTAGTATTAGCACAAATTATATCTACACAACTGCCATAGCTAATTCCTGAACACCCTGTGACGTTCAGGGTATGGGTCACTTCATGCGAGAGTATCCTTGTCTCCAATATACATGTAACCTCTCTGGACACCATATTATACTGGAACATATCGTACAAATGAGACTTCCATATTGTATACAATATCTGATACAAGAGGATATCCCTCTTATATGATACCCCCTTAAAACGCTTTCATATGCATTTATTTGAGCACCTAAAGCATATAACAAGAATTACAATTCAAAGGGTAGGCTGCCATACCTATTACGTTGGTTCCCGCACTCATTTTCTTTCTCGACTCCTTCTATGATCTCCTCGGCAATGGAAAGGGAACATGAACAAAGTTAGATGATAAGGGGTCAGTGGCCTCTTATATACATATATATATATATATATATATATATATATATATATATATATATATATATATATATATATATATATATATATATATATATATATATATATATATATATATATATATATATATAAGTGTTCGACCTAGGGAAAGAGATTGAAGAATCCTATTTAAATTTAGATCGGGATGATCTTTGAGTCACCTGTGGATTTGGAGAACCCAAAATTGAATATGATTCAAACTATCATTACTGGGGAGGGAAATCTATCTAGGTCAATCAATAGAGTTTAAGTAGAACACTCGTAATCCCCCAAAATTTTGGAGGATTTTTTTCTTTTTTTTGTTATTATATATTGATTAAATATTTAGTTTGGAATTACTTTATCTTTAATTATTATTAGTAAGATCAATGTTACTATGTGTAATTTAAAGTACGAAATTTATATTATTTGTAATTGATTTAAGAAGGTATTTATTAGTCCTGCTATAGCAATAGCAGGTAAATATTTATACAAACATTTATTCAAGTATATTAGAAATATTCTTGAATTTTAAGGAATTTCTATTATTTTAAATTTTACGTATTTGTCACAAATAATGAATAGCCTTGAATTTAACTTCTGAAATTATTTTGATATTAAAAGTAGCAGTAGTGGCTACACTATAGGTAATTTGGTACAAGGAAGTCCTTATTAAAATATTTTAGAAAATAATTTTATTTTTCTTCCCTCCTAAAATTTTTACAAAATTTTATTTGGACTAAAGGAGCATGTATGAATATACATGTTACTAGGATTGTATATATATATATATATATATATATATATATATATATATATATATATTGTGTTTCAGTAAAAAAAATTAATACCACAGAACAATACAGCTAAGACCCTTTGTAGCTAAGACCCTTTGCAACTAATACCCCTATTGCTCCAGAGACCCGACCCCATGCTCCTGAGACCCGACCCCACGCTACTTCGAAGACCGAACATGAGAGTACGAGATTTAAATCCGATCTCTACCTAATCTTCACCAAATCATATTCAATCTTCCTTTATGCAATCATATCCCAAATTTGATTCCCTACTAGATTGGTTTGAATCCAGATTTAAAATCAAATTTAAATTCGATATAGAACAAACATCCGCCTATAGGTACCAGCCGATCGGGAAAAATGGGATTTTCCCACACTTCTCTAAAAAATTGACTACTCTTATGAACCGCAGACTTCCTTCCATCACCCTATATCACCACGGCAGCCTGGCGTAGCCCTCGACCGCCTGACACGGCCGTGTGACGCCAGAGTGGACGTCGGACCGAGCCCAAAATAGGGTACCCTGTTTCCGAGCCTCGCCAGGTACTCACGTTCCCTCCAATTTTTTTGCAATTCTACTCGATAAGTTTTTGATCTAGAAGATCCTAGGTAAAGCCAATATAATCCTCTAGATATCCCACCAACTGGATTGGGATATAGTGCATCGATCAGTTGGAAAAATTGACGCCAAGTCGATGAAAAACCCACTGCTATATAGACAGTATTGTGACTTCAAGTGCCCCTGTTTTGAGATGATTTTCGACCAACCTAGCAAAAGTTTTGGAAATTTTTCTGAACATCAATTTAGCCAACATATAGAACTTCAATTCCCTTCTTTCAGTTTAATTTTTCATTCCCTGTATGCAAAGAATCACAATTTCAAAGTTGATAGGAAGTTAATTTTTAAAACAATAAAATTTTAATAAAACCAACCGATACGGCGTGCGCCCCAACAAACCAGGCGACAAGGTCGTGCACTATATGCATCGAAAGGTGCATATGGATGTTTTCGACGTGTGGGAACTGACGGAACTCGATTTCGTTGCGCGTGCGCGACAAAATCAGTACGTATCCGTCGAGATACCCTCGTATCGACATTTTGCAAACTTGACCATAACTTTGTGCACGTTCGTCGTATCAAGACAAAACTTGTGCCATCAGGACCGTATCATTTTTTTGGTCCTGTATGCTAAGTTTGGTCCGATTCTGAGAAGGTCAAACCGGAACGCCTTTTTGGCGGACCCGTGACCCCCTCTAACGGGCGATTTTGTGCACTTCACGCCGGAATCCAACTTTGGACATAAGATTGGGTTCGTCTCCTCAAATCGGATCCATAGACATGTAGTTTGATGACTTTAGAGACCATAGATTCTGGCACGCATTTCGGTACAAAATGTGTCCAACGACGGACATCGTTTTGACCCAAAATTATGATTTTGCCCCTATTCTAGAATTAGAATTTGGACAGGCATTTTCTAGGTATTTCTTTTATGCCAAATCTGTTAGTGATGTTTATTTCAGCATCCAAGGTCGTTCGTAAAGGTTGGCTTTCAGTACTTCCCTATTCTGACGATTTGAGTTACCAGGCGTCGCCATTCTGCACACTACCTCCAGGCAAGATACCATGCCACCAGCTGTTTATTTATTGTAACACATATTTCATGCATTATTCATTATTTTTTATGCAAAATAAACTGTGATACATGGCACAACTTGTTAGAACTTACTGTTCAGTTATATTTCCTTCTATGTATTATTTTTTACACATTAAACTTAGAGTTAAGGGACCACCCTATGTGTGTTGTATTGATAGGCCTTGACACATTTGTACCACGAAGTTGTGAGTCATATATAGAACTCGGACATGCGTGATTGGCTGGCCACCGGTACGTATAAGTCGTATGATAGGAATAACCGCTAATAGATGTTGCATGCTTAGTTTGACTTAGCGGTTAATAAAGGTTTTGTGTTGTGGATACAACATAGTAGGCATTGGGCGGGGAGGACAATACCTTAGCATATTGGGCTACTATACATTTTTCCTTTTGTAACCCGTGAGCTCCGCCAGAGACGTGGGTGAGATTATCCATGATTACTGACGGCCACTGGCGTTCTGCAGAACGTCATGCTCTTATTGATTGGGCCTCTGGTGCCCCAAGGGAGAAACATGCCGATCCCATTTTAGCCAGGGCCCATGCGTTGAAGGATGTTCTTAAAACTGCATTCACTTAGATTGGTTAGGCACCCTTATCCGTTAGGTATGAGTACTTTTGGTTGGGTACTTGTATCTGACCGTGGCTTGGAACAATAACTTGAAGTGGATTAGTTCGTCACATCTTGTCCTTGTTTGGTTGTAGGTGTGACTTACTACTTCGATGAAAAGGTATTAAACTTTGTTGGGGTCCGAATACCATATTGGATTCGTGACTTGGAAAGATACTTTACCGTAGGTTAGTTACCATCTCCTGTCCTTATTTGGTTGGGGGGATGGTACGCTACTCCAAAGGGTGAGGTATTGGACCATGTTATGATCTGATCTTACTTATTCTTATTGAGCAGTATTTATTCAGTTTATGTGGCATGTTCTTTTTGTATCTTGTTACGTCCCTCTGAGGACCTGGTGATCTCTCCAGGTATAGGTGTGCAGGACTTCCCACAGGAATATGGCTCCGGTATAAACTCATCGTTCACATTCGAGCGAGTTGTACCTTCTGATCACAACTGTCCCTATTGGTTCGAGGAGCCTATTTAGTTATCATTCCTTATTCTATTTATCTTAGATGATGGACTCTATTTCCTTTCAGTTTATTCTAGTGCCGGTAGTGGATTTGTCTCCGCCCGGTCATCAGCTATATTTTGACTTTACTTTGATTTGTGAGTTACTATTATATTTTGACATTCGCTTTGATTATGAGATTCTATTTCCTTACATTACACTGTGGATGAGATTAGCTTTTACCTGTGACTATTTGTTATTATTATTCACAAAACAGCTTATGTGTATATTTGAGATTTCCATATATTGGAGTATATCTCATATATATGCAGCTGACATGCTACGTTCCTAGTCCTACGTAGTTTGGGACTGGGGCGTTACATGTTTTTGTGGTGGCCCATGCAGGTCAAGATAAATTGTTTGGTTACTTTACCGTACCAAGTAAGCCTGCGTATAGGATTAGAAATTTAGGATCTCATCCACATATCTGACATTCTATCTCGACTTCATTTCAAACTCCCGAATGTCTATCTTGATTGCTTCTTGCTTAAATTATTCTTCCGTAAACCTTTATCCCTCTTTCGTGCGTACTAGGTCGTAATGTTCCACCATTCAATCACACTACTAGTTCAACCCTTATAAGTTGGGTAGAAAGCCTCACAACCTAACTTCCTTGACTTTAACCAAGGCCTTAGACAAGAAGACAGTAGTACGACTGCATATGCACGAACACCGGACACGACTTAGATTCTTAAGTAGCTTAAGCTATTTATATTTTCTTTCATCATTATCTCGCGTATTTGTAATTGGACTACCTTGACTAATGTTGCTATTATAGCCTAGTTTTGCGAGCATACTCTCTCATCGAGCTTGTTCAGGACATATGTTTTATTTTGGGCGCCCACGGATACATTGTCTTATCAGAACTGGTGTATTTTGGTCTGATCAACCATAGTGCATTTGGTTCTCCTTTCGTATGATTCTACGTGGATTGAGATATGGTTAGCTTAACATATTCGCCCTCTAGGATCTTATCCACGTGTTATTGATATTTTAAATTCTTTATTAAACTCTCTTTCAATTGCTTGACTTAAAACCTATCTGAATCTATTCTAACATTGCCCTTATCTTCGTGCCAGCAATATGACTCCACACAGCGGACACACCTCTACCCTAGCCATCACATCTGGTGATGCAACTTCCCAGGAAGAACAGGTTTCCCCAATGACCCCGGGGACTCCGTATCAGCTAGAGCCACAACAGAATACCACGAACCCATCGACGGTACAGCAGGAAGCCCAAGTGCCCCCAGTCAGCCAGGTTGAGCAAACTACTGCAGTACCACCAGGAGAGATTGCACCATCCCTATTGCCTCAGCAGTTTTCACTACAGCTCGGATCCCAACTGCCTCCACTTTCGACTGATGCGGACCCGACCACCCAGGTCATATATGCTATGCTACAATCTAAGTGGCAACAAATAGAAATATTGAGGCAGAGCATGATGGCCTACCTAGCTAGACCCCCACCACCAGCTCCGATACCAAATCCAGCACCAGCTCCACAACCTTATCTGGGCTCCATTAAGGTTTTCATCGACATGGGTCCTAAGAATTTTAAGGGTACCAAGAGTCCTTTAGAAGTTTTCGCTTGGCTTATCATGACGAAAAAATTCTTGAAGGCATCCCAGTTGCCAGCACATGATTGGATGACAGCAGTCGACTTACTCTTAGAAGATAATGCTCATCACTGGTGGAAGGCCGAAGAGAGGCGACTGGGCACTGGAATCACATGAAAGTAGTTCTACGACCTCTTCTATGAGAAAATTTTCCCCATCCATGTTCGAGATGCCCTCTACGACCAGTTCCTTCATCTAAAGCAAGGGATCATGTCAGTAGATGAGTACGATGCGGAGTTCAGCCGCCTGAGTAAATTTGGTGCGTCGTTGATGCCGACGGAGCAGGAGAGAGCAAGGAGATTCCATCAAGAGCTTTCACCAGAACTCAAGACTTTTACCACTACACAGTCTCGAGTCTCTCATGTAGCCGTCTTGGAGGAAGCACGTACCCAGGAGCTCCTTCATAAGGAACAACAGGCACAGAGACGCCCCATACTAGTAGCTGTACCGGTTAGGGTAACTCAGGGTGGACCCACCAGGGGGCCTATAGGATAGTACCAGCAGAGGCCCATACCCTATCAGAAGCCTACCTGCAACTACTGAGGAAAGAAGGGCTACATTTGAGATGGATGTCAGATTCGTCTCGGCTTATACTTGAGGTGCAGATCGGAACAACACAGGATTATCGATTGCCCCGAGCCGCTTAGGCAAGGGCAAGCATTTTCTATGGACGTGATAGACCCCCATCCTGTGATTAGAGATCTGACAGATATTATTCTACTTATACCATTATTCTTTATTTAAAAGTTATGGCTTAGCAGTTGAGTAATACATTCATTAGTTTGGTCATCATGCATAAGCACTACCTTCGACACCATTAGATATATCATGACTATGGTTTAGCAAGCTTATAAATATAACTCTTAGCTTCTTCGTTATAATTCTTGAATGACGTGCCTTAATAACCCGTGCCTCGTCGACAACACTCGTATACCTTAGATATAAGGAATCACCCAATCTCTAAGATACCTTCCGTGACTTTGATGTTTGAAGCACAACATTAGTCATTTTCTTCCAATAACCTTCACCTACATAGACTAGATAAGCCACTCCACATACATGACATACATGTCCCACACAAACCCACCATCCTATACTCCATTCCAACTACACCCCAGGTATAACACATTTCCCTTATAAAAGCCACTGATGCCTATTTTCGTCCCAACTGATTTCTACCGTGCAATATCGGTACATTTCCTCAAACGAACTAAATAACCATGACCCATGCAAGACTAGGAATACCCTATCTTGTAGAAAAATAGTGTCAGTTCGATTTTTTATGACTATCTCTGCCCACTTTACAGAGATCAAGTTACGAAATGACTACATGCTCTCCCTTCGTATTCAGCCCACTATATTTTTATTAAGATTTATTGTCATATTTTTAGATGAGGTTTATTTTAATTTCGAGGACAAATTTTTTTAAGTTGGGTAGGCTGTAATCCCCCAAAATTTTGGAGAATTTTTTTTCTTTATTTTGTTAATATATATTGATTAAATATTTAGTTTGGTATTACTTTATCTTCAATTATTAGTAGTAAGATCAATGTTATTATGTGTAATTTAAAGTACGTAATTTATATTATTTGTAATTGATTTAAGAAGGTATTTATTAGTCCTGCTATAGCAATAGCAGGTAAATATTTATACAAACATTTATTCAAGTATATTAGAAATATTCTTGGATTTTAAGAAATTTCGATTATTTTAAATTTTACGTATTTGTCACAAATAATGAATAGCCTTGAATTTAACTTCTGAAATTATTTTGATATTAAAAGTAGCAGTTGTGCCTACACTATAGGTAATTTGGTACAAGAAAGTCCTTATTAAAATATTTTAGAAAATAATTTTATTTTTCTTCTCTCCTAAAATTTTTACAAAATTTTATTTGGACTAAAGGAGCATGAATGAATGTACATGTTACTAGGATTGTGTGTGTGTATATATATATATATATATATATATATATATATATATATATATATATATATATATATATATATATATATATTGTGTTTCAGTAAAAAAAATAAAAATAAAAATTAATACCACAGAACAGTACAACTAAGACCCTTTGCAGCTATGACCCATTGCAAATAATACCCCTATTTCTCCTGAGACCCGACCCCATGCTCCTGAGGCCCGATCCCATGCTACTTCGAAGACCGAACATGAGAGTACGAGATTTAAATCCGATCTCTACCTAATCTTCACCAAATCATATTCAATCTTTTTTTATGAAATCATATCCCAAATTTGATTCCCTACTGGATTGGTTTGAATCCTGATTTAAAATCGAATTTAAATTCGATATAGAACAAACATCCACCTATAGGTACCAGCCGATCGGGAAAAAGGGGATTTTTCCATACTTCTCTCAAAAATCGACTACTCTCGCGAACCGTAGACTTCCTCCATCACCCCACATCACCATAGCAGCCTAACGCAGCCCTCGACCGCCTGACGCGGCTGTGTGACGTCGGAGTGGACGTTGGACCGAGCCCAAAACAGGGCACCCTGTTTTCGAGCCTCGCCAGGTACTCACGTTCCCTCCAATTTTTTACAATTCTACTCGATAAGCTTTCGATCTAGAAGATCCTAGGTAAAGCTAATATAACCATCTAGATATCCCACCAACAGGATTGGGATATAATGCATCGATCAGTTGGAAAAATCGATGCCAAGTTGATGAAAAACCCACTGCTATATGGACAGAATTGTGACTTCAAGTGCCCCTATTTTGAGATGATTTTCGACCAACCTAGCAAAAGTTTTGGAAATTTTTCTAAACAACAATTTAGCCAACATATAGAACTTCAATTCCCTTCTTTCACTTTAATTTTTAATTCCCTGTATGCAAAGAATCGTGATTTCAAAGTTGAGAGGAAGTTGATTTTTAAAACAATGAAATTTCAATAAAACCAACCGATACGGCGTGCGCCCTCACAAACCGGGCGACGTAGTCGCGTACTATATGCATCGAAAGGTGCGTATGGATGTTGTCAACGTATGGGAACTGACGGAACTCGATTTCGTTGTGCGTGCGCGACGAAATCAGTGCGTATCCGTCGAGATACCCTCGTATCGATGTTTTGTAAACTTGACCATAACTTTGTGCATGTTCGTCGTATCGAGACAAAACTTGCGCCATCAGGACCATATCATTTTTCTGGTCCTGTATGCCAAGTTTGGTTCGATTCTGAGAAGGTCAAACCGGAACGCCTTTTTGGCGGGCCCGTGACCCCCTCTAATGGGCGATTTTATGCACGTCACGCCGGAATCCAACTTTGGACATAAGGTTGGATTCATCTCCTCAAATTGGATCCATAGACATGTAGTTTGATGACTTTAGAGACCATAGGTTCTGGCACGCATTTCGGTGCAAAATGGGTCCAACGGCGGATATTGTTTTGACCCAAAATTATGATTTTGCCCCTATTCCAGAATTAGAATTTGGACAGGCGTTTCCTAGGTATTTCTTTTATGCAAAATCTGTTAGTGATGTTTATTTCAGCATCCGAGGTCGTTCGTAAAGGTTGGCTTTCAGTGCTTCCCTATTCTGACGATTTGAGTTACCAGGCGTCGCCATTCTGCACACTACCTCCAGGCAAGATACTTTGCCACCAGCTATTTATTTATTGTAGCACATATTTTATGCATTATTTATTAATTTTTTATGCAAAATAAACTGTGATACATGGCACAACTTGTTAGAACTTATTGTTCAGTTGTATTTCCTGCTATGTATTATTTTTTACACATTAAACTTAGAGTTAAGGGACCACCCTATGTGTGTTGCATTCATAGGCCTTGACACATTTGTACCACTAAGTTGTGAGTCACATATAGAACTCGGACATGCGTGATTTGCTGGCCACCGGTACGTATAAGCCGTGCGATAGGAATAACCACTAATAGATGTTGCATGCTTAGTTTGACTTAGCGGTTAATAAAGGTTTTGTGTTGTGGATACAACATAGTAGGCATTGGGAGGGGAGGACAATACCTTAGCGTATGGGCTACTATGCGTTTTTTCTTTTGTAACCCGTGAGCTCCGCCGGAGACGTGGGTGAGATTACCCATGATTACTGACGGCCACTGGCGTTCTGCAGAACGTCATGCTCTTATTGATTGGGCCTCTGGTGCCCCAAGGGAGAAACATGCCGATCCTATTTTAGCCAGGGCCCATGGGTTGAAGGATGTTCTTAAAATTGCATTCACTTAGATTGGTTAGGCACCCTTATCCGTTAGGTATGAGTACTTTTGGTTGGGTACTTGTATCTGACCGTGGCTTGGAACAATAACTTGAAGTGGATTAGTTCGTCACATCTTGTCCTTGTTTGGTTGTAGGTGTGACTTACTACTTCGATGAGAAGGTATTGAACTTTGTTGGGGTCCGAATACCATATTGGATTCGTGACTTGGAAAGATACTTCACTGTAGGTTAGTGTACCATCTCCTGTCCTTGTTTGGTTGGGGGGATGGTACGCTACTCCAAAGGATGAGGTATTGGACCATGTTATGATCTGATCTTACTTATTCTTATTGAGCAGTATTTATTCAGTTTATGTGGCATGTTCTTTTTGTATCTTGTTACGTCCCTCTGAGGACCTGGTGATCTCTCCAGGTATAGGTGTGTAGGATTTTCCGCAGGAATATGGCTCCGGTATAAACTCATCCTTCACATTCGAACGAGTCGTACCTTCTGATCACAGCTGTCCCTATTGGGTCGAGGAGCCTATTTAGTCATCATTCCTTATTCTATTTATCTTAGAGGATGGACTCTATTTTCTTTCAGTTTATTCTAGTGCCGGTAGTGGATTTGTCTCCGCCCGGTCATCAGCTATATTTTGACCTTACTTTGATTTGTGAGTTACTATTATATTTTAACATTCGCTTTGATTATAAGATTCTATTTCCTTACATTATACTGTGGATGAGATTAGCTTTTACCTGTGACTGTTTGTTATTATTATTCACAAAACAACTTATGTGTATATTTGAGATTTCCATATATTGGAGTATATCTCGTATATATGCAGCTGGCATGCTACGTTCCTAGTCCTGCGTAGTTTGGGACTGGGACGTTACATGTTTTTGTGGTGGCCCATGCAGATCAAGATAAATTGTTTAGTTACTTTACCGTACCAAGCAAGCCTGCGTATAGGATTAGAAATTTAGGATCTCATCCACATATCTGACATTCTATCTCAACTTCATTTCAAACTCCCGAATGTCTATCTTGATTGCTTCTTGCTTAAATTATTCTTCCGTAAACCTTTATCCCTCTTTCGTGCGTACTAAGTCGTCATGTTCCACTATTAAATCATACTACTAGTTCAACCCTTATAAGTTGGGTAGAAAGCCTCACAACCTAACTTCCTTGACTTTAACCAAGGCCTTAGACAAGAAGACAGTAGGACGACTGCATATGCACGAACACCGGATACGACTTTGATTCTTAAGTTGCTTAAGCTATTTATATTTTCTTTCATCATTATCTCGCGTATTTGTAATTGGACTACCTTGACTAATGTTGCTATTATAGCCTAGTTTTGCGAGCTTACTCTCTCATCGAGCTTGTTCAGGACATATATTTTATTTTGGGCGCCCACGGATACATTGTCTTATCAGAACTGGTGTATTGTGGTCTGATCAACCATAGTGCATTTGGTTCTCCTTTCGTATGATTCTACGTGGATTGAGATATGGTTAGCTTAACATATTCGCCCTCTAGGATCTTATCCACGTGTTATTGACATTTTGAATTCTTTATTAAACTCTCTTTCAATTGCTTGACTCAAAACCTATCTGAATCTATTCTAACATTGCCCTTATCTTCGTGCCAGCAATATGACTCTACACAGCGGACACACCTCTACCCTAGCCATCACATCAGGTGATGCAACTTCCCAGGAAGAACAGGTTTCCCCAATGATCCCGGTGACTCCGTATCAGCTAGAGCCACAGCAGAATACCACGAACCCATCGACGGTACAGCAGGAAGCCCAAGTACCCCCAGTCAGCCAGGTTGAGCAAACTACTGCAATACCACCAGGAGAGATTACACCATCCCTATTGCCTTAGCAGTTTTTACTACAGCTCGGATCCTAACTGCCTCTACTTCCGACTGATGCGGACCCAACCACCCAGTTCATGTATGCTATGCTACAATCTCAGTGGCAACAAATAGAAATGTTGAGGCAGAGCATGATGGCCTACCTAGCTAGACCCCCACCACAAGCTCCGATACCAAATCCAGCACCAGCTCCACAACCTTATCTGGGCTCCATTAAGGATTTTATTGACATGGGTCCTAAGAATTTTAAGGGTACCAAGAGTCCTTTAGAAGTTTCCGCTTGGCTTATCAGCACGGAAAAATTCTTGAAGGCATCCCAGTTGCCAGCACATGATTGGATGACAGCAGTCGACTTACTCTTAGAAGATAATGCTCATCACTGGTGGAAGGCCGAAGAGAGGCGACTGGGCACTGGAATCACATGAAAGTAGTTCTATGACCTCTTCTATGAGAGATTTTTCCCCATCCATGTTCGAGATGCCCTCTACGACCAGTAAAGCAAGGGATCATGTCAGTAGATGAGTACGATGCGGAGTTCAGCCGCCTGAGTAAATTTGGTGCGTCGTTGATGCCGACGGAGCAGGAGAGAGCAAGGAGATTCCATCAAGGTCTTTCACCAGAACTCAAGACTTTTACCACTACACAGTCTCGAGTCTCTCATGTAGCCGTCTTGGAGGAAGCACGTACCCAGGAGCTCCTTCGTTAGGAACAACAGGCACAGAGATGCCCCATACTAGTAGCTGCACCGATTAGGGTGACTCAGGATGGACCCACCAGTGGGCCTATAGGACAGTACCTGAAGAGGCCCATACCCTATCAAAAGCCTACCTGCAACTACTGCGGAAAGAAGGGCTACATTCGAGATGGATGTCGGATTCGTCTCGGCTTATGCTTGAGGTGCGGATCGGAACAACACAGGATTATCGATTGCCCCGAGCCGCTTAAGCAAGGGCAAGCATTTACCATGGCCGTGATAGACCCCCATCCTGAGATTAGAGATCTGACAGGTATTATTCTACTTATACCATTATTCTTTATTTAAAAGTTATGGCTTAGTAGTTGAGTAATACATTCATTAGCTTGGTCATCATGCATAAGCACTACCTTCGACACCATTAGATATATCATGACTATGGTTTAGCAAGCTTATAAATATAACTCTTAGCTTCTTCGTTAGAATTCTTGAATGACGTGCCTTAATAACCCGTGCCTCGTCGACAACACTCGTATACCTTAGATATAAGGAATCACCCAATCTCTAAGATACCTTCCGTGACTTTGATGTTTGAAGCACAACATTAGTCATTTTCTTCCAACAACCTTCACCTACATAGACTAGATAAGCCACTCCACATACATGACATACATGTCCCACACAAACCCACCATCCTATACTCCATTCCAACTACACCCCAGTTATAACACATTTCCCTTATAAAAATCACTGATGCCTATTTTCGTCCCAACTGATTTCTACCGTGCAATATCGGTACATTTCCTCAAACGAACTAAATAACCATGACCCATGTAAGACTAGGAATACCCTATCTTGTAGAAAATAGTGTCAGTTCGATTTTTTATGACTATCTCTGCCCACTTTACAGAGATCAAGTTACGAAATGACTACATGCTCTCCCTTCGTATTCAGCCCACTATATTTTTATTAAGATTTATTGTCATATTTTTAGATGATGTTTATTTTAATTTCGAGGACGAATTTTTTTTAAGTTGGGTAGGCTGTAATCCCCCAAAATTTTGGAGATTTTTTTTTCTTTTTTTTGTTATTATATATTGATTAAATATTTAGTTTGGAATTACTTTATCTTTAATTATTATTAGTAATATCAATGTTATTATGTGTAATTTAAAGTACGTAATTTATATTATTTGTAATTGATTTAAGAAGGTATTTATTAGTCCTGCTATAGCAATAGCAGGTAAATATTTATACAAATATTTATTTAAGTATATTAGAAATATTCTTGGATTTTAAGAAATTTTGATTATTTTAAATTTTACGTATTTGTCACAAATAATGAATAGCCTTGAATTTAACTTCTGAAATTATTTTGATATTAAAAGTAGCAGTAGTGGCTACACTATAGGTAATTTGGTACAAAAAAGTCCTTATTAAAATATTTTAGAAAATAATTTTATTTTTCTTCTCTCCTAAAATTTTTACAAAATTTTATTTGGACTAAAGGAGCATGTATGAATATACATGTTACTAGGATTGTATATATATATATATATATATATATATATATATATATATATATATATATATATATATATATATATATATATATATATTGAAAAAAAAAAAAAAAATATATATATATATATATATTGTGTTTCAGAAAAAAAATAAAAATAAAAATTAATACCACAGAACATTACAACTAAGACCCTTTGCAGTTATGACCCATTGCAAATAATACCCCTATTTCTCCTGAGACCCGACCCCATGCTCCTGAGACCCGATCCAATGCTACTTCGAAGACCGAACATGAGAGTACGAGATTTAAATCCGATCTCTACCTAATCTTCACCAAATCATATTCAATCTTCTTTTATGAAATCATATCCCAAATTTGATTCCCTACTGGATTGGTTTGAATCCAGATTTAAAATCGAATTTAAATTCGATATAGAACAAACATCCACCTATAGGTACCATCCGATCGGAAAAAAGGGGATTTTTCCATACTTCTCTCAAAAATCGACTACTCTCGCGAACCGTAGACTTCCTCCATCACCCCACATCACTATAGCAGCCTAACGCAGCCCTCGACCGCCTGACGCGGCTGTGTGACGCCGGAGTGGACGTCGGACCGAGCCCAAAACAGGGCACCCTATTTCCGAGCCTCGCCAGGTACTCACGTTCCCTCCAATTTTTCGCAATTCTACTCGATAAGTTTTCGATCTAGAAGATCCTAGGTAAAGCCAATATAACCATCTAGATATCCCACCAACAGGATTGGGATATAGTGCATCGATCAGTTGGAAAAATCGATACCAAGTTGATGAAAAACCCACTGCTATATGGACAGAATTGTGACTTCAAGTGCCCCTATTTTGAGATGATTTTCGACCAACCTACCAAAAGGTTTGGAAATTTTTCTGAACAACAATTTAGCAAACATATGGAACTTCAATTCTCTTCTTTCAGTTTAATTTTTTATTCCCTGTATGCAGAGAATCGTGATTTCAAAGTTGAGAGGAAGTTGATTTTTAAAACAATAAAATTTCAATAAAACCAACCGATACGGCGTGTGTTTCGACAAACCGGGCGACATGGTCGCGTACTATACGCATCGAAAGGTGCGAATGGATGTTGTCGACGTATAGAAACTGACGGAACTCGATTTCGTTGCGCGTGCGCGACGAAATCAGTGCTTATCCGTCGAGATACCCTCGTATCGATATTTTGTAAACTTGACCATAACTTTGTGCATGTTCGTCGTATCGAGACGAAACTTGTGCCATCAGGACCATATCGTTTTTCTGGTCTTGTATGCCAAGTTTGGTTCGATTCTGAGAAGGTCAAACCGGAACGCCTTTTTGGCGGGCCCGTGACCCCCTCTAACGGGCGATTTTGTGCACGGCCTGCCAAAATCCAACTTTGGACATACGGTTGGGTTCGTCTTCTCAAAATGGATCTGTAGACATATAGTTTGATGACTTTAGAGATCGTAGGTTCTGGCACGCATTTCGATGCAAAACGGGTCCAACGGCGGATATCGTTTTGACCCGAAATTACGATTTTGCCCCTGTTGTAGAATTAGACTTTGGGACAGGCGTTTCCTAGGTATTTCTTTTATGCCAAATCTGTTAGTGATGTTTATTTCAGCATCCGAGGTCGTTCGTAAAGGTTGGCTTTCAGTGCTTCCCTATTCTGATAATTTGAGTTACCAGGCGTCGCCATTCTGCACACTACCTCCAGGCAAGATACCTTGCCACCAGTTGTTTATTTATTGTAGCACATATTTTATGCATTATTATTATTTTTTTATGCAAAATAAACTGTGATACATGGCACAACTTGTTAGAACTTACTGTTCAGTTATATTTCCTGCTATGTATTATTTTTTACACATTAAACTTAGATTTAAGGGACCACCCTATGTGTGTTGCATTCATAGGCCTTGACACATTTGTACCACGAAGTTGTGAGTCACATATAGAACTCGGACATGCGTGATTGGCTGGCCACCGGTACGTATAAGCCGTGCGATAGGAATAACCGCTAATAGATGTTGCATGCTTAGTTTGACTTAGCGGTTAATAAAGGTTTTGTGTTGTGGATACAACATAGTAGGCATTGGGCGGGGAGGACAATACCTTAGCGTATGGGCTACTATGCATTTTTTCTTTTGTAACCCGTGAGCTCCGCCGGAGACGTGGGTGAGATTACCCATGATTACTGACGGCCACTGGCGTTCTGCAGAATGTCATACTCTTATTGATTAGGCCTCTGGTGCCCCAAGGGAGAAACATGTCGATCCCATTTTAGCCAGGGCCCATGAGTTGAAGGATGTTCTTAAAACTGCATTCACTTAGATTGGTTAGGCACCCTTATCCGTTAGGTATGAGTACTTTTGGTTGGGTACTTGTATCTGACCGTGGCTTGGAACAATAACTTGAAGTGGATTAGTTCGTCACATCTTGTCCTTGTTTGGTTGTAGGTGTGACTTACTACTTCGATGAGAAGGTATTGAACCTTGTTGGCGTCCGGATACCATATTGGAATCGTGACTTGGAAAGATACTTCACCGTGGGTTAGTGTACCATCTCCTGTCCTTGTTTGGTTGGGGGGATGGTACGCTACTCCAAAGGGTGAGGTATTGGACCATGTTATGATCTGATCTTACTTATTCTTATTGAGCAGTATTTATTCAGTTTATGTGGCATGTTCTTTTTGTATCTTGTTACGTCCCTCTGAGGACCTGGTGATCTCTCCAGGTATAGGTGTGCAGGACTTCCCGTAGGAATATGGCTCCGGTATAGACTCATCCTTCACATTCGAGCGAGTCGTCCCTTCTGATCACAGCTGTCCCTATTGGGTCGAGGAGCCTACTTAGTCATCATTCCTTATTCTATTTATCTTAGAGGATGGACTCTATTTCCTTTTAGTTTATTCTAGTACCGGTAGTGGATTTGTCTCCGCCCTGTCATCAACTATATTTTGACCTTACTTTGATTTGTGAGTTACCATTATATTTTAACATTCGCTTTGATTATGAGATTATATTTCCTTACATTATACTGTGGATGAGATTAGCTTTTACCTGTGACTGTTTGTTATTATTATTCACAAAATAGATTATGTGTATATTTGAAATTTCCATATATTGGAGTATATCTCGTATATATGCAGCTGGCATGCTACGTTCCTAGTCCTACATAGTTTGGGACTGGGGCGTTACAACACTTATACCCAGGCCCTTGTCATTTGGGTTTTACCAGGTTCAACCCTTTTACTATATAACTACATTTGAAAATAACAAATATATTAAGCATTTAAAATTTTACAAGAAGAAAAATGGTTTAAGGGTTTACAATTGTTGTTGTTGCCAAACAGCAGCATCGCCACCGAAGAGGCAGTTCGTCTTCGAAAGACTGCGACCGATGCCATTTGCACATCAGAGACTCGGTAAAGGATAGTTGAGTGAATAAGGAGATGAACTCCTCTTGGCATCAACTACGGCACGAGGTTCTCCATATCTCAAGAAGCTTGCCAAAAACCCTCCTACCTCGTCCAACAAATCTAAGGGCCGACTAAGAGGCAACAAACTGACAGTGCCCAATACGGGTGTATTCTGACACACCTGCGCTCAGGTCAAACTCTTGTCACAGGCTGGGGGTAGCCAACCCCATCATCCATAACAATCCCTCGTTCCAACCTGAGGAGGAATTGTATAGAACTGACACAGATGCCTCCGTTGGCGCAAGCAACCAGCAGGTTGGGGGTAGCAACTATAATGAGTCGAAAGATGATAGCATTCTATATGTCTACCCATAGGATGAAGAGACTCAGGTGTCTGAGCCAGAGAGTGAAAGATCTACCGTCCTTTCTATCTGTCTGCACATGATGTCCATTTTTGTCACTGCCACTTTTCTAGCTTGAGGGTATCTTGGTCATTTTCAAAATTTTGGAATTATTTTGGGATTTTTATTATTAAATATATTTAATATGATTTTTAGTGATTTTTGGTGATTTTTGGTAGAATTGTTTTTGACCCTATAGTGGACTTTGACTCATGATGACTATGAGACTGTCCTATTGGCTAACCTAGGTCAAGACATCTTGGTTAGGTTAAGAAACCCTAGTGTGACCTAAGTTATTCATTTCAAGTTCATTAAAATTGGTTTGGGGTAATTAGGAGTTAGTTTGGCCTAAGAATGGCTTGTGAAGTCACAAGTCAAAACCATGACTTAAACTAATTAGGACTCAACCAACTAGCCAAAACCCTAGATCTAAACCCTATGGCCAGCCACATGACAGCCCCCCTTCTATAAATACTCTCCTAGGGTTTAGGGCTAGCCTCTCTCTTAGGGTTTATCAAGTTTTTAGAAAGAGGTAAGTTCCATCATCATAAATTCCTAATAAATTCATTTCAAGTCCTTTTTCCTTCAAACAAATTCCAATAGGCTCTAAATATTGTGTTCTTGCTATTGGAAATAAGTTTTGACAGGGAGCAAACAATTTGGAAGAGTTTTGGTAGGTTGAGAAATCCTTCTCTTTGAAGCTTTTTGGGGGTTTGAACACCTATAGGTATAATCCCCTCTAATTCATTTTAAGTTCTGTAAAAATCATTTCTAGGTTGCCCTAACCCTAGCCTAACTATAGGAATAGGGTTTCCCAAATTTTTGTGTCGTTTCATGTCCGTTCTGGACACGTATCAGTGCACATTGCTTAGTGTTTGATGAAATGCCCCAATGGGCATTTTATGTGAGTTTTTGGAATCCATTTGAATAGGAAGCTAGCCCTAGGTGTCGTCTAGGGTTTCCCAGTGTCTAGTGATGGTTTTTGAGTCGTGTCGAGTCGTGGGGAACACGAGACACGCGAGTACGGGTGCGAGCGTGCGGGCACAGTGCGTGCCCTGCTGCTCGGGGGCCATTGCACACTCGTTCCTCCACGTGGACATGTGATTTTTGGCCTGAGGTTAGAGGCACTGACTGACACGAGGCTCGCAAAGTTTTACGAGTCCTCGTGTCGTGTCGGACACAGTATTCAGGGTGCACTGGGCAGCTGTGTGTGCGTGCGTGTACTGTGTGTTGTTCTGATTGGTTTAAATCGATTTTTAATGTTTTAAATTATGTCTAAATGTTTAACTAGATTCTAATATCATGTTTAAATCCCTGCTACACCATGTTACACATTGTTTGGGTTTTAGATTTGTGTTTTGGTTCGAATCATTGGAAGAACAGTGTACTCTGATACATGTTCTGAAACTGTGTTTTCCTAAACAGTTTTAATCCCCTTTTATGTTATTTTTTCATTTTCATTGATCCCTACATGTTACAATTTATATTAACTAAATTATTTCTTTCAATTTTAGGCTTTTGGTTATGTATTTGAGTTTTTTGAATATGGTTAGAGTTCATTTCGAAATTGTTAAAACCTGTGATTAGTTTCAAATCCTGAGAATAGGATTTACATAGTATGAGTTCATATGTTTAGACTGAAATAAAAACCTATAACCTGGTATTGATTTCCCTTACATTCATGTATAAACCTGAGAATTGTTCTTCCAATTAAACTGAGATTTGTTTTCCTATTAACTGTGATTTTGTTCCTTAATGAACTGTGAATAGTCTTTTAACCATATTTCTTAGACAGTCTTGATTTCCTTGGTTCACTGCAAACTGAATTTCATGCCTAATTGTATACTGCTATTAAACTGATTCCTTTGTTCATTACCTTGTGTTGAGATTCAATGTTTTAACTGGGATTTGCATCAGCCCATAACTGGAAGGAAATTCCATTTCTTCACTAACTTCATTCCTGTTTTGTAACCTGAGTTTACCTGTCTGAAACTGGTTCCCCTTCATTTATTCAATATTTGTCAACTGTTGAAACCTGGGTTATTGAGCTGTATTTTTTTGAACTGTTGGTTTTGTTTTCTCTTTTTTTTTGTGATTATAAAACTGAGATTGTTAAATGATATTGTTAACTAAGATTTATGTTTCACTGTGAACCTGAGATTAGTCATAAAACCTGAGATGAATTTGAAACATTTGTCATTGTTAACTGATTTCTCATGTCTGAACACACACTTTGTTAACTGCTTTTCAAACCTGAGATTGTTAAATGATTTTGTTTAAACCTGTTATGATATGGGGGGTGTTCAGGAAATCTGAATGTTAGTGTTATATTCAAAACTGAGTTCCAGATTTTGCTTCCATTCAATTTGATGTTGATTGTTGAGATCCTTGTGATTATTTCTAAAACTGATAATGTAAATACCTGGGAATTAATCCCTGTTTTTCCAGTTTGCTGAACACTATACACACACTCTTTACTCTATCACACCCTCTCTCTCACTCATTGTTCTCACTGATTTACACTCTCTCTCACCCTCTTGACACACACCATGTCTCACACCTATACATATGCACTTGTGTCCTCTCTCCCTACCTATGTATATATATAATATAGGCTTGTGGCAATTATTAGTTTCCTATATATGGATATATGTGTGTTAATGTGTATATAGGATATAATGTACTATTTGTTATGATACAATGTATGGGTAATATTGTATTATGTGTTATGTTATAGTGTGAACATAGGGTATTGGTAATAGGGTATAGAGGCTATAGGCTATATATTCTATAATAGATTTTAATCAATATACCAATGTGTGTATTGGTAGGCTTGACATGGTATTGCCTAGATTAGCCTAGAAAACCTAGAATAGTCTTGCTAGACCTAGATTAGACTAGTTTGACCTAGTTTGACTTCTAGGGTTGACCAGAGTTGACCAAGAGTTGACTTTGGTCTAAATTGACCTAGTTTCATGTAGAAAGCATTAAATTGCATTGTATTATCATTCTGGACTTGTTGTGACTCGTACTGTTCTAAATAGGAGCCAGACACCAGTCCTCGGACAGTACTTTCATCTCAGACTTTCAGATAGCAGGCGAGTACATTCTCTGATCTTTTTATACCTGTCTGGATATATTCATGCTCTAGATTACTCTACATGATGCTGACACGTATCTTCACGGATTAGTACTATATGGATCCCTTCCTGAGATGTTATCCCTCTACGGGTGCATCGGGTATTTCATGTTCATGTACTTTATCATGTGCATCAGGTACTCCTTGTACTCGTACTAGTTCATATTTTTACATGTTCTCATGTGCTTTCACGTACCTCATGTACTACTCATTACATGAGTTCATGTATCTTAGTTGTATTCATGTGCTTATAACGTAACTTGAATGGATCCTTGTGTACTGATTGGGGCGGGGTGAGTAGAATTGGTTATGTGAACACTATCCCAAGTAGCTGTATAAATGTGCCTCCTTATTTGTATTCATGTGCCCCCAAGCCGTTTACATAACCATTATGCTCTAAATCACGTAGTCACTTACAGTCTTTACTATCATGTATCTATTTCCAGTTACAAATATCTTCTGTTTTACTTGTACTTCCATTCAGCACTTCCTGTATTTTACTCTATTGCAATGATTTATACTCCTAACCTGATATGAACTGTTGAGAGATATGTGCTCGTTCCCGTCCTGACTGGACCTGTTGAAATATTACAGAGGACGAGGCTGAGGCGTTCTGCCCTACTTACTACGGTGCTACACTAGATGAGAGTCCAGATTTGGACCAGCAGCAGGATCCATTAGCTGTAGACGACACTCCATTAGTTTAGGATTGTCTTACTATTTGGGATTATTGTACTAGACTTTGAGATATTCTGAGATGTAATTATTTTTAGACACTCAGTTCTGGATTTGTATCTCTGTGATTCTCTGTTCTGGATTTTGTTATCTTTCATTATTTATCTATCTTACCCGTTCTACCTTAGCTGTGATTGAGTTTTATATTCTGTTATGTCACCCCCATTTAGGGAGTATAACTGCTATTACTTTCAGTTGTTAGATGTTGTGACCTAGGACAGCGTTCTACCGCCGACACTGCGACGTAGGCTGGACGTACCCACGTCTCGTGCCCTTACTCTAGGGTGCGGGTCGTGACACATTTTTAGTGGTGGCCCATGCAGGTCTAGGATATAAGTGTAGTGGTATTCGAACTAGAATATCGCTGCAGCCTGCAGTAGAAATTAGCATATGTTTGAAGGTACTCAATCACACTAGGAAAACTCCTTATCAGATTCAGTATATCTATTTTGCTGCTTATTGTCTTCCTTAGAATTTTAAACTGTCCTCCTTTGATTATTTTGACTCATTCTCAGTAATTGTTTCTTGTTTGATCTGTGTCTCCAGGATGGTTGAGACGCGATCGCATCATCCCGTGACGGGAGAGGCTGGAGAGGGGTCTGCCACCTCTCGTGTCCAGCATCCAGCTCTCGGTGCCATAGGGCCAGTGCAGCCCTCAGGAGTGGGAGTTTCTGCCACTTTTGGAGGAGCACCTCCACCAGTCGGGAGGCCGAGCATGGTGCTTCCAGAGATCCTTTCTACGTAGCAGCCTCCGCCTGCGGGGATGGTTGATGCTGCCCATCTCTTCTTCTTCGTGGAGAGGATTCTAGAGTCCTCGCACCAGCGCAGTCAGAGGCAGACAGCAGATTTCAGGCAGAGGATTAATGAGGCGCACCAGCTAGTACGTACGACTGTTGAGATGGTGACTGGTCAGGGGGCCCAGCAGCAGTCCCGTCGGAGGGAGAGAGATATTCAGGACTTCCAGAAGATGCATCCTCGGGAGTTCTTGGGTACAGAGGGCATTCACTATGCCGATGATTGGATTGAGCACATAGAGGAGATCTTTCGATTGGCAGAGATACCAGATCGGCTTCACATTGAGGTAGCGGGCAGCGAGATGCAGGATTTGGCCCGTGCATGGTACCAGACTGATCCCAGAGTAGGAGTGGAGGGCCAGACTTGGGCCCGATTCAAGGAGCTGTTCAAGGAGCAGTTCTTTCCCGATGTAGCCTTAGGTGGGATCGAGGCGCAGTTCGAGGCTCTGGTTCAGGGGAACCAGACAGTTGCTGAGTATGCCGGGGAGTTCTGCCGACTGGCCCGGTTTATTGATGATCTGACGGAGAAGACTAAGGCGAGGAAGTTTCGTCGAGGGTTGATTAGAAAGATTCGATCGCTGACTAAGAGCGACCGGAACGCTACATTTGCTGAGATTTATTCTGGGGCCATGGCGGCAGAGGACGACCTGGGACTGAGGCAGAAGAGAGGTCGAGACTTTCAGTCAGGCAGTAGCAGTCAGGGGCAGGCCAAGAGGCCTCACTTCCAACAGCAGCAGCAGAGGCTAGTGCAGCAGTATCAGCAGCAGCATCAGCAGCAGAGGCCAGTGCAGCAGCACCAGCAGCAGAGAGGGCAGCAGGCACCTCGTCCGGCAGTCATTTGTGCCTTCTGCAAGAAGCCAAGGCACATGATCCATGAGTGCAGGAAGAAGCTAGGCAAGTGCCTACTTTGTGGTGCTGGAGATCACCAGTTGAGGGACTGCCCAGGGGCTTTTAGGCAAGGACAGCAGGGAGGTGGAGCCAAGGCTCCAGCTGGCCAGCAGAGGGGACCAGCCCTGCCAACCCAGCAGCAGAGGTTCCAGCAGCACCAGCAGTAGGCACGGGGTGGACAGCAGGGGCGAGCTTTCACCATGGCAGCTGAGGATGCTGAGGTTATTGGAGAGCTGATAGCAGGTTCGGTTCTTCTCGACTCCCTTCCAGCATTCGCATTGTTTGATTCCGGGGCTTCCCACAGCTTTGTGTCTGTATCGTATGCTATTAGACACAGTTTGATTTCTGAACCATTACCTAGGACCTGCAAGATCACGACCAGGGGTGGGGTCATCCTCGTGAGTGATGTTTGCAGAGGGCGGAGTGTTATATTGGGAGGCCGAGAGTTGGGGGTGAGTCTACTAGTCATGCCATTACCAAACTACGACATTATATTAGGTATGGACTGGCTGAGTAGACACCACGCCCGCATTGATTGCCGTGGGGGTAGAGTTTTGTTCGGGGCCCCAGGAGAGCCAGAGTTTGAGTACACCCGACGGTAGGCAAAGCAGGACGGCGGAGTTTTCTGTGGAGCATCAGTCGAGGAGTAGATGGCTCCGCATCCCTTGATCGCAGAGTTTATGTACGTATTTCCAGAGGAGTTGCCAGGGCTTCCACCAGACAGAGATGTAGAGTTCTCGATAGACTTGGTTCCCGGTGCGGAACCGATCTCTCAGCATGTCTATCGAGTGAACAACAGCGAGTTAGTGGAGCTGAAGAAGCAGGTGGATGAGCTGTAGGACAAGGGCTTCATTCGCTCGAGTTCTTCACCTTGGGGTGCACCGGTACTTTTCGTACCCAAGAAGGATGGGTCGGTACGTATGTGTATCGACTACAGGGCACTCAACAACCTGACAATCAAGAACAGATATTCACTGCCGCGGATTGATGATTTGTTTGATCAGTTGAGCGGAGCTCGGGTGTTCTCCAAGATTGATTTGAGGTCGGGTTATCACCAGGTGAAGGTGAAGAGGGAGGATATCCTCAAGACCGCTTTCAGGACGCGGTACGGGCAGTTTGAGTTTTTGGTTATGCTGTTTGGGCTAACCAATGCACCAGCAGTGTTTATGAATCTAATGAACAAGGTGTTCCACCAGTACTTGGATAAGTTCGTGGTGATGTTCATTGATGATATCTTGATATATTCTAAGACTGAGGAGGAGCACGAGGAGCATCTGCGGATAGTGCTAGAGACTCTCAGGCGGGAGCAGCTCTATGGGAAACTCTCCAAGTGTGAGTTTTTCTTGGACCAGGTGGACTTCTTGGGGCATGTGGTGACTGGAGATGGTATCTCAGTTGACCCCAAGAAGATTGTAGCAGTTGAGGCTTGGACAGCGCCGACTTCAGTGGCAGAGATCAGGAGTTTCCTGGGGCTGGCAGGATACTATAGGAGATTTGTACAGGATTTCTCCCGGGTTGCAGAGCCGTTGACATGGTTGACCCGGAAGGATACTGAGTATGTTTGGTCAGAGGAGTGTCAGGCAGCTTTTGATGAGTTGAAGAAGCGGCTTACGACAGCTCCGATTCTGACATTGCCTTCAGGATTAGGTGGTTTCACTATTTACAGTGATGCTTCAGGGAAGGGGCTGGGTTGCATCTTGCAGCAGCATGGAAAGGTGATTGCCTATGCTTCCAGGCAATTACGTCCCCATGAGAAGAACTACCCTACCCATGACCTGGAGCTGGCAGCGGTGATTTTTGCTTTGAAGTTATGGAAGCACTATCTGTACGGCGAGAGGGTGGAGATCTTCACAGACCACAAGAGCTTGAAGTACGTGTTCACTCAGAAGGAGTTGAACATGAGGCAGCACAGGTGGCTTGAGCTGATGAAGGACTTTGATATCGCACTCCAGTATCACCCGGGGAAGGCCAACGTGGTTGCCGATGCCTTGAGTAGGTATCCGACAGCCATGTGTTTGACTATGGATCGGCACCTGCTTGCATATTTGGAGAGCCTTGGGATTGAGGTGATCGTGCCCGGAGTACAGATGCAGTTATGGGGCCTACAGATACAGTCAGATTTGATGGACAGGATCAAGGCGACACAGTTTGATGATGTGGCTCTGCGGAGTATCCGAGAGAAGATCAGTATAGGAGTGCAAGATATTGAGTTCTCACTTGCAGAGGATGGTGCCCTGAGGTACGGTGCCAGGTTATGTGTGCCTAGCGGGGAGCTCAGAGAGCAGGTTATGCAGGAGGCTCACAGATCGCAGTACTCTATACATCCTGGTGCCAACAAGATGTACAGGGATCTGCGAGAGCATGTCTGGTGGTACGGGATGAAGAGGGAGGTGTCCAACTTCGTAGCTAGATGCTTGATCTGTCAGCAGGTCAAGGCTGAGAGGCAGAGGCCTGGAGGTTTATTGCAGCCGCTGCCCATTCCAGAGTAGAAGTGGGAGCATATTACCATGGACTTTGTATCATGATTGCCCCGTACACCAGGAGAAAAAGACGCGATTTGGGTCATCGTTGACAGGTTGACCAAATCGGCCCACTTCTTGCCATTCAAGGTGGGTACGTCTACAGAGAGGCTGGCGGAGTTGTATATGAGGCAGATAGTCAGGATTCACGGAGTCCTCGTCAGCATAGTCTCAGATCGGGATAGCCGCTTTACTTCCTATTTCTGGAGGAGTCTGCGGACTAGCTTGGGCACTCAGCTCAAGTTTAGTACCGCATACCACCCCCAGACGGACGGACAGTCAGAGAGGACTATTCAGACCCTTGAGGATATGCTGCGGACGTGCGTCCTGGATTTTAGAGGTTCCTGGGAGGATCACCTGCATTTGGTGGAGTTTGCTTACAATAACAGTTTTTAGGCCAGCATTGAGATGTCACCGTTTGAGGCTCTGTACGGGCGTAGGTGTCGTACACCCTTATCTTGGGATGATGTTGGAGAGCGAGCTTTACTGGGACCAGAGATGGTTGTTGACGCGGCCGAGAAGGTGAAGCTCATCAGGGACAGACTTTGCGTGGCGTCGGACAGACATCGGCACTGGGCCGATAGCCACCGGAGGCCGCTGGAGTTTGAGGTACAGATTTAGAGTAGGATTAGAATTAGGTTGTATTTAGTTTTGTTTGATTGATCATGTTTGATTTTTTTAGTAACCTGAGACCTTGCTTGTGATTAGGTTGGAGACATAATTTTTCTACGGATATCTCCAACTCGTTGTACGATACGTTTTGGTGGAGGTGGGAAGCTTAGCCCGCGCTTCATCGGCCCTTTCGTTATCAGCGGGAGAGTCGGCGACGTGGCATACAGGCTAGACTTGCCACCTGCACTAGTGGGCGTCCACAACGTATTCCACGTATCACAACTGAGACAGTACGTGGCTGACCCTAGCCATGTGCTTGATCACTCGGAGATAGAGGTTGGACCTACTCTCAGTTATCCAGAGCAGCCTGTGGAGGTTTTGGATCGCCGGGAGAAGGTATTGAGGAACCAGGTGATACCCTTGGTACGCGTCGCATGGAGGCATTATTCTCCAGGAGAGTCTACCTGGGAGCGGGAGGATGAGATGCGCGAGCGGTACCCCTATCTTTTTGGACCCTGAGGTATACTTTTCTATCCTTCTCAGCAGTTTAGTTTCGCCTTTAATTTCGAGGACGAAATTATTTTAAGGGGTGTAGATTTGTCACTGCCACTTTTCTAGCTTGAGGGTATTTTGGTCATTTTCAAAATTTTGGAATTATTTTGGGATTTTTATTATTAAATATATTTAATATGATTTTTAGTGATTTTTGGTAATTTTTGGTAGAATTGTTTTTGACCCTATAGTGGACTTTGACTCATGATGACTAGGAGACTGTCCTATTGGATAACCTAGGTCAAGACATCTTGGTTAGGTTAAGAAACCCTAGTGTGACCTAAGTTATTCATTTCAAGTTTATTAAAATTGGTTTGGGGTAATTAGGAGTTAGTTTGGCCTAAGAATGGCTTGTGAAGTCACAAGTCAAAACCATGACTTAAACTAATTAGGACTCAACCAACTAGCCAAAACCCTAGATCTAAACCCTATGGCCAGCCACATGACAGCCCCCCTTCTATAAATACTCTCCTAGGGTTTAGGGCTAGCCTCTCTCTTAGAGTTTATCAAGTTTTTAGAAAGAGGTAAGTTCCATCTTCATAAATTCCTAATAAATTCATTTCAAGTCATTTTTCCTTCAAACAAATTCCAATAGGCTCTAAATATTGTGTTCTTGCTGTTGGAAATAAGTTTTGACAGGGAGCAAACAATTTGGAAGAGTTTTGGTGGGTTGAGAAATCCTTCTCTTTGAAGCTTTTTGGGGGTTTGAACACCTATAGGTATAATCCCCTCTAATTCATTTTAAATTCTGTAAAAATCATTTCTAGGTTGCCTAACCCTAGCCTAACTATAGGAATAGGATTTCCCAAATTTTTGTGTCGTTTCGTGTCCGTTCTGGATACGTATCAGTGCACATTGCTTAGTGTTTGATGAAATGCCCCAATGGGCATTTCGTGTGAGTTTTTGGAATCCATTTGAATAGGAAGCTAGCCCTAGGTGTCGTCTAGGGTTTCCCAGTGTCTGGTGATGGTTTTTGAGTCGTGTCGAGTCATGGGGAACAAGAGACACGCGAGTACGGGTGCGAGCGCGCGGGCACAGTGCGTGCCCTGCTGCTCGGGGGCCATTGCACACTCGTTCCTCCACGTGGACACATAATTTTTGGCCTAAGGTTAGAGGCACTGACTGACACGAGGCTCACAAAGTTTCATGAGTCCTCATGTCGTGTCGGACACAGTATTCAGGGTGCACTGGGCAGCTGTGTGTGCGTGCGTGTACTGTGTGTTGTTCTGATTGGTTTAAATCGATTTTTAATGTTTTAAATTATGTCTAAATGTTTAACTAGATTCTAATATCATGTTTAAATCCCTGCTACACCATGTTACACATTGTTTGGGTTTTAGATTTGTGTTTTGGTTCGAATCATTGGAAGAACAGTGTACTCTGATACATGTTCTGAAACTGTGTTTTCCCAAACAGTTTTAATCCCCTTTTATGTTATTTTTTTCATTGTCATTGATCCCTACATGTTACAATTTATATTAACTAAGTTATTTCTTTCAATTTTAGGCTTTTGGTTATGTATTTGAGTTTTTTGAATATGGTTAGAGTTCATTTCGAAATTGTTAAAACCTGTGATTAGTTTCAAATCCTGAGAATAGGATTTACATAGTATGAGTTCATATGTTTAGACTGAAATAAAAACCTATAACCTGGTATTGATTTCCCTTACATTCATGTATAAACCTGAGAATTGTTCTTCCAATTAAACTGAGATTTGTTTTCCTATTAACTGTGATTTTGTTCCTTAATGAACTGTGAATAGTCTTTTAACCATATTGCTTAGACAGTCTTGATTTCCTTGGTTCACTGCAAACTGAATTTCATGCCTAATTGTATACTGCTATTAAACTGATTTCTTTGTTCATTACCCTGTGTTGAGATTCAATGTTTTAACTAGGATTTGCATCAGCCCATAACTGGAAGGAAATTCCATTTCTTCACTAACTTCATTCCTGTTTTGTAACTTGAGTTTACCTGTCTGAAACTGGTTCCCCTTCATTTATTCAATATTTGTCAACTGTTGAAACCTGGGTTATTGAGCTGTGTTTTTTTGAACTGTTGGTTTTGTTTTTTCTTTTTTTTGTGATTATAAAACTGAGATTATTAAATGATATTGTTAACTGAGATTTATGTGGTTCACTGTGAACCTGAGATTAGTCATAAAACCTGAGATGAATTTGAAACATTTGTCATTGTTAACTGATTTCTCATGTCTGAACACACACTTTGTTAACTGCTTTTCAAACCTGAGATTGTTAAATGATTTTGTTTAAACCTGTTATGATATGGGGGGTGTTCAGGAAATCTGAATGTTAGTGTTATATTCAAAACTGAGTTCCAGATTTTGCTTCCATTCAATTTGATGTTGATTGTTGAGATCCTTGTGATTATTTCTAAAACTGATAATGTAAATACCTGGGAATTAATCCCTGTTTTTCCAGTTTGCTGAACACTATACACACACTCTTTACTCTATCACACCCTCTCTCTCACTCATTGTTCTCACTGATTTACACTCTCTCTCACCCTCTTGACACACACCATGTCTCACACCTATACACATGCACTTGTGTCCTCTCTCCCTACCTATGTATATATATAATATAGGCTTGTGGCAATTATTAGTTTCCTATATATGGATATATGTGTGTTAATGTGTATATAGGATATAATGTACTATTTGTTATGATACAATGTATGGGTAATATTGTATTATGTGTTATGTTATAGTGTGAACATAGGGTATGGGTAATAGGGTATAGAGGCTATAGGCTATATATTCTATAATAGATTTTAATCAATATACCAATGTGTGTATTGGTAGGCTTGACATGGTATTGCCTAGATTAGCCTAGAAAACCTAGAATAGTCTTGCTAGACCTAGATTAGACTAGTTTGACCTAGTTTGTCTTCTAGGGTTGACCAGAGTTGACCAAGAGTTGACTTTTGTCTAAATTGACCTAGTTTCATGTAGAATGCATTAAATTGCATTGTATTATCATTCTGGACTTGTTGTGACTCGTACTGTTCTAAATAGGAGCCAGACACCAGTCCTCGGACAGTACTTTCATCTCGGACTTTCAGATAGCAGGCGAGTACATTCTCTGATCTTTTTATACCTGTCTGGATATATTCATGCTCTAGATTACTCTACATGATGCTGACACGTATCTTCACGGATTAGTACTATATGGATCCTTTCCTGAGATGTTATCCCTCTACGGGTGCATCGGGTATTTCATGTTCATGTACTTTATCATGTGCATCAGGTACTCCTTGTACTCGTACTAGTTCATGTTTTTACATGTTCTCACGTGCTTTCACGTGCCTCATGTACTACTCATTACATGAGTTCACGTATCTTAGTTGTATTCATGTGCTTATAACGTAACTTGAATGGATCCTTGTGTACTGATTGGGGCGGGGTGAGTAGAATTGGTTATGTGAACACTATCCCAAGTAGCTGTATAAATGTGCCTCCTTATTTGTATTCATGTGCCCCCAAGCCGTTTACATAATCATTATGCTCTAAATCACGTAGTCACTTACAGTCTTTACTATCATGTATCTATTTTCAGTTACAAATATCTCCTATTTTACTTGTACTTCTATTCAGCACTTCCTGTATTTTACTCTATTACAATGATTTATACTCCTAACCTGATATGAACTGTTGAGAGATATGTGCTCGTTTTCGTCCTGACTGGACCTGTTGAAATATTACAGAGGACGAGGCTGAGGCGTTCTGCCCTACTTACTACGGTGCTACACTAGATGAGTGCCCAGATTTAGACCAGCAGCAGGATCCATTAGCTGTAGACGACACTCCATTAGTTTAGGATTGTCTTACTATTTGGGATTATTGTACTAGACTTTGAGATATTCTGAGATGTAATTATTTTTAGACACTCAGTTCTGGATTTGTATCTCTGTGATTCTCTGTTCTGGATTTTGTTATCTTTCATTATCTATCTATCTTACCTGTTCTACCTTAGCTGTGATTGAGTTTTATATTCTGTTATGTCACCCCCATTCGGGGAGTATAACTGCTATTACTTTCAGTTGTTAGATGTTGTGACCTAGGACAGCGTTCTACCGTCGACACTGCGGCGTAGGCTGGACGTACCCACGTCTCGTGCCCTTACTCTAGGGTGCGGGTCGTGACAATTTTTATGACCGAAGGTGACAACACAGAAAACAACGAGGGGTCCAGTCATCAAAAACGTATCTAGGCCTTGGAGACGGGCCTGAATACGTTAAATGAAACTATGCAGGCCTTGACTTCTGTAATTTTGGAGATCAAGGAGAAATTGACATCCAACGTCCCTGCTCCTGCCAACCAAGGCCTGGGTATGAACGATGGGTCTAATGTACCTCCCATCTTGAGTCAAGCAATGTCGCTGTCATCTACTCCGTCAACAACTGGTCCCCCAATGTCAAATAACATACAGAAGGCCCTCAAAGATTGTACGCTTGCTATGATGCCAGAGAAAAACGAGAATCACTCCAAAAGATAGGGATACGGCAACCATATCCTGCCGAATGGGATAATGTGATATATCCTCCCAAGTACAAGCTGCAAATGCTCGTGCCATTTGATGCGAAGGAGTCTCCTCGTCGATACCTAAGGTACTTCACCTCGGTAAATAGGCATATGCCAAAGGACGATGCTCTGCTCATGAACATATTCGTGGGAGTTGTAGGAGGTAGCCTACGATTGGTTTTGCAGTCTCCCCGATAACTGTATTTCTTCGTTTGACGATTTGAAGCATCTCTTCCTCACTCGATTCTACGAAGGAGGAATGGACATGATAATGTCTACTCTCATGGGCGTTGTACAAAAAAAGAGCATGTATGTGCTTATATTGAGTGCTTCTGCCATGCAGCTTTGAGGTTACTACCTGGTGTGCCCGTACCCATGCTCATGGATTCATGCTGCAAGAATATGCTCCCCACAATCAAGTTATGGTACATTGCTCCGTGCATAGAGTGGATATCTTTCATCACCGAGGCGGATGTAGCCGAAAAAAAGGCTCGAGACGCTCAACTGCTGGGATTGAGTTTCCCCTCACTCGAAGACAAAGGGAAGCACTCATTTAGCAATAACCCCGTCCCCAAGGACGGTAAAGGAAAGCAAGACATGACCATCAATATCTCCAAAGGTTCAATATCAATAAACCAGAAGCCGACAGAAGTGCCAAAGCTGAAGGAAACCTACTCCTTCAACGACGAAGATACACTAGAACTCTTCGATATGTTGATGAAGGGTAGCAGACTTCAACTCCCGCCTCCAAAGCATCCGGACGAAGTGGGAAAGATAGATAATCCAAAAATACTACCACTATCACCAGTATGTTCACCATTCGACACGCAACTGCTACGTGTTGAAGAGATAGATCCAATGTCTCATTGATGCCAAGGTCATCTCACTCGACTACGAAGAAAAGACTGTCACTGCCAACATGGTCACCCTCCAATTCGGAAGTTTTTCGAAAACAGGGACTCAAGACGGTATTATCCCCATCCCAAGAGCGACAATGGAAGTAGTCAACCTTCCATCGGCCTATGACAACGCTTAATGCCTCATCCCATTTACTATGTCGAGAGGCAAAGTTATGTGGGTCCATTCCGATCTTGCCCCAGACATGATACTGCCTGCAGCGCACTCTGCCAAGAAGAAGAAGGTCAAATAATGTCGTATAATTTTTACATCGGCTGACGACACTCTGGTTACCACTCGCTTAGCTGACCAGCGAGAAGATAACCAGGTTTCAGAGGAGAAAATACCTCCGCCTGCTGCGGCCACCGCACCTGATACATCGGAAGCAGGTCCATCTCAAGCCCCTCAGCAGATAAGCAGAGGCAGAAGGAGGTTCGCTTTGACAAACCTCTAAGAAAAGACTCAGTAGTAGGGCCGATCAAGCCCTACAACTTCGATATATTGGCACAGCTTGCCAATACTCCAGTCAGGCTGTCGCTCTTTGAGCTCCTCCGTCTCTCCAAAGAGACTCAGGATGCCCTTAACGAAGCTTTACAAAGCGCTGATTCCTTCCTCATCCAGGTGCAACCACCTAAGGAGGATCCTGCCACGTGCCCACATTGCCATAGTGTGGTCGAGGTGATTCCTACCATCACTTTTACTCAGCAGGATATGTTGATAAAGAACAACCGGCACAATAGACCCCTGTAATATACAAGGTATATTAGTACCATCAAAGTCGATCGCATCCACATCGACCATGGCTCCTCACTCAGCATCATCCTCCGGAGTCTTCTCCAAACCTTGGGGATTCCGATGCATCGGCTGACCGTATTGAACACTACAATCAGCGGTTTCAATGCCAGAACGAGTGAGCCCTTGGGCAAGATCCGTCTGAAATGCCATATAGGCAACCTCTAGACGGAAGTGACTTGTTATGTCATTGATGCAGACATAAACTATAATATGTTGTTTGGTCGATAATGGGTTCATGAGTACATGATCGTGCCTTCTACCCTCCATCAATGCATGAAGTATGTGGCCAGCGACGGAACCATCAAGACTGAGTTTGCTGACATTGATCCATTCTGAGTTCTCGAAGCATACTGTATGGATGCTGATCTTTACAAGTCAGTCCCATGGAATGATAATGCTAATGATGTCGACGATGAGGCATATACTGCATTAGAAAGTGCAGCTATGGCCTAAGAACCGTTGAGTGTTCTATTGAGGGGGAAGCCTCCCCAAACATTAGCGCCTCTTGTCATCAAACTTCGAGGAAAGCCTCATGCTCGTTCACCCCCGACGGCATCAGTTGCTAGCCAGGAGCCTATGTAAAGAAAGCTCTCCCGAAAGGGCTCAAAAACAACTCTGAAGTCGTAGGAACCTCTGACTCCAGCCCCCTTAGTAGTCAAATTGAAGCGGAAGCCTCCTCCACTTTCTTCCACGACAGCCCTAGTCCTTACTGACGAGGAGTTAGGAGACTACTTATGCGCCAATGCTGAGACACAATCTTTAGATGATGTAATCCCTCATGATAAAATTTTGTATTTTATTAATAGAAAGTTGTCTTTGAATTACTCTTGTGCACACTGGAACACTATGTACTTCTTAGACAATTCTCTGTATATGTTGCAAACACAAATGACAACCGCTAATCTTGTAAGCCGAGTTTCCCCTTACCGAGGTGCTTACTTCCTGGTTCTAGCAAGGAAGAAAGATGAGGAAACCATCATCTTTGGCCGGGTAGAGCGTCCTCAAAGACTTACTCCTGCAGAGCCAGAGCCCGATAGCGGCAAGATGCAGCTCTACTGTTACACTGCTCAAGCCAAACACCTTATCCAGAAGATAGGATACGACTTAAACAGTGACAGAGGACTGAACTATGGCAAAGGTCGACGTCTTCCTTTACATCTTCGTGCTCCAAAGGGGAAGTCTCAGAACTACTACCAGTGAACTCACCGGGGGTTAGGCTGCGTTACTCCTACAAAAACTTCGAAGAGTTCAGAACCGGAGGTCATAGTGCATTCTCACTCCTTCGATTCCTCAACTTAGGACTCTGATACCATTATCGACCATGCTTTCAAGAAGATACTGTCCGTTAATATGGTCTCCGCAGATCCCCCGATCGAAGAGGAAGACCAGATGCTCGAATTCATCGAAGATGAACCCTGGGCTCAACACCTAGGATTCTAATAAGAGTGGTGTTTTAAACAACGAAAACCTTTCACTGAAGACGAGGTTGTCCAAGTCGAGCTAGGAGATGAGGCTTCCTTTAAACCCATGTTCATTAGCAAAAGCTTGACCGGAGAAGACATAAAATCTCTGATACAGCTGGTAACAGAGTACATCAATGTCTTTGCTTGGAGCTATGAAGACATGCCGGGTTTAAACCTGTAAGTCGTAATACACCGGCTCAACATCCTGCCCAACGCTAAACCTGTCAAACAGCAACAACGTCACTTCCGTCCCAACATCATAGATACGATCGAGAAAGAAGTCGACAAACTCATAGAGAGTGGTTTCATTCACGAAGAGCAACATCTAGACTTGGTGGCCAATATTGTTCCTATCACTAAGAAGAATAGGAAGTTTCAAGTCTGTATAGACTTCAGGGACCTTAATTCAGCTTGTCCAAAAGATGAATTTCCCCTCCCGATCACCGACGTGATGATTGACAATACTTATGGCTTCGAGCGCATGTCTTCATGGACGGATTCTCAGGCTACAACCAGATCAAGATGTTCCCTGAAGATGAAAAACACACATCATTTCAGACGCCAAAAGGAATCTACTGTTGTATAGTAATGCCTTTCGGCTTAAAAAATATAGGAGCAACATACCAGCGGACTATGAGTACCATATTCTGCAAACACATTCAAAAAATGGTGGAATGTTATGTTGATGATATTGCTGTTAAGAGCCAGAAGAAATCTAGCCATCTAGATGACTTGAGGACAATGTTCGACTTGATGCGGACATATCGACTGAAGATGAACGCAACCAAGTCTTTCCTGGGGGTTTCAAGCGGTAAGTTCTTGGGTTTCATCATCACGAACAAGGGTACATTGACCCTGAGAAGACCAAGGCCATCCTAGATATGGCTCCCCCAAAGAATCTCTGTAAGCTCTGGGGACTACAAGGACGCTTGGCGTACATCAGAAGATTCATAGAAAATCTCTCTAGACATTGCCAACCCTTTACTAAACTGATAAAAAAATGAGTTTCTTATGTCTGGACTGAAGAATGCCAGAATGCATTCGATGACATCAAAAAGTACCTCACTAGCCCTCCAGTACTGGTAGCACTTGTCATAGAAAGGCCCTTTCTACTGTACATTCGGGCCATGGACCGTTCTCTCGGTACTTTACTAGCCCAGAGAAGCAATGAAGGCCACGAACAAGCAATCTACTATCTGAGTAGAACCATGGTTGGTGCTGAGCATTGCTATAATTCTGTTAAGAAGGAGTATCTCGCTCTAGTCTTCTTCATTCAAAAGACACGCCATTATGTGGCTGGACAAACAATTCATGTCATCTCCCAGGTTAACGCCTCTCAGAGTCCTCATAACCAAGCCAGGGGCATTAAACTCATGGTTAGCCACATGGGTAATCCTTTTGACGCCTTATGATATGGTGTTCATCCCACAAAAGGCAATTAAAGGTCAAGCATTGGCCGACTTCTTGGCAGCACATCCTGTACCAGAGACGTCAAAGCTCTACGATGGCATCCCTGACGAAGTCCTCGAGTCGAATGTGATCACAGACAATCTTGTTTGGTGAATGTTCCTCGGCTGCACTTCTAGAACAGGATCCAAAGGCGAGATTATTGCAAGGGTCAGATCGTTCTCATCACTTCCGACAGCCTAGTCATCCATCGTGCATATTCTCTCATGAAGTGATGCACCAATAATGTTATTGAGTACAAGACACTCATCACCGGGCTCCAGCTTGCAGGATACTTGGGGTCGGCTACGTTGAGGCCTACGGTGACTCGAAGCTGATTATCAACCAGGTTCGAGGGCAATATGAGGTTCGGTACGAAGATCTGATTCCTTACCATCAGGCAGCAATCGATATCATTTTTACCTTTACAGGGTTCTTTATAGAATATGTACCTCGATTGCAAAACTTGGAGGCCGATGCCCTCGCCGGTCCCGCCGCCTTTCTGGCAGCTCCTGTTGGAACTCAATACTCTGTCACAGTAATGGTCTAGAGCTGGTCCGCCCAAAGAACAACCTGCAAACATGCCTGAGCTACTCTGTACAGGTAGACATGAATGTTGACGTTCGAGACTGGCGATTCCTCTTCATAGACTACGCAGTCTATGAAATCCTACCTGATAATCGAAAGGAAGCTACTTCTGTCAATAAACACTCGCTCCGGTTCTTCTACGACACAGCTAACAAAATATTATATTACCGTTCATACGACGGATTTCTCCAGTGATGTATATCCAAGATAGAAGCGTAAGAAGCACTCCGAGAGGCACACGATGGCACCTGAGGAGCCCACCAGCATGGGCCTAAGTTACAAGATCGACTATATCGCATGGGATACTACTGGCTCACTATGATGACAGATGCCATGGAATATGATAAGAAGTGTCAGGTATGTTAGTTGCACGCTGACTTCATCTACCAACTTTCTGAGTTTCTATACCGCCTGGCCTTTTGAAGCATGGGGAATAGACATCATTGGGCCGATTACCCCTTCATCCTTCAAAGGGCACCGGTTCATGCTCGCCATCACCGACTACTTTTCCAAGTGGGTGGAAGCAGTATCTCTGGTAGAGGTAAAAACCTCGAACGAGATCAACTTTGTTAAGCATCATGTCATATACCGCTTCGGAATTCCATGAAGGATTGTATATGATAATAGCCTTCAGTTTGTGAGCCATGCATTCCATCAGTTCTGTGATAAGAATCAGATACAAAATATAGCGTAAACAGCTTACAATCCTGCAGCAAATAGACTAGGTGAAGCATTCAACAAGACAATCATAAAGCTGCTCAAGAAAGTTGTGTCTTCCAACAAGCACGATTGGAATGAAAAACTCGGCGAATGTCTATGGGCTTATCATACGACCGTTCGGACACCTACTAGCAACACGCCATTCTTCCTTATCTACAATAGCGAGGCGGTACTTCCCCTAGAAATCTAGATTCCATCTCTACGGGTAGCCGTCACTAACCAGCTGACAGTCGAATAAATGCCGCCGACTACAGGAGTTGGAAGCGTTGGACGAAAGATGCCTATTGGCTCAACAACATATCGAACTCTATCAAGCTCAGATTTTCGGGGCCTTCAATAAAAAGGTCCGGGAGAGAACATTCCAAGTGGATGACCTTGTCTTATCAGTTCGGAGACCGATGGTGATGACCCACAAGACAGCTGGGAAGTTTAAGCCCAAGTGGGAAGGACCATTCATCGTGGAGACAGTCTATTCCAATGGTGCTTACCGGTTGGCCAAACCTAACGGTAATTTGCTAATGATGTCGATCAATGGTAAATTTCTAAAACAATATTATGTCTAAAGTAAAAACCAGCATATATTTCCATAATCCTTATGAATGTTGATGAATTCTATTAACGAGTTCATCCCTTTCTTATTTCTCTAATAGAAAACACTCCATGTCCATATTACCTGTAAGTTGTTTTTCTGTTCCCTAATAAAGTTCATGCCTACCATGTCCATATCACCTCTGAGTAGACTTTCTTCCATGACAAACCCCACGTTGTCATGATTATCTATAGAACATTTCACGTATATATTACCTCTGAGTCGTTCTATACACCCGTATAATCTATTCTTACCATGTCCATATAACCTCTGAGTAAGAAAAATTCTACCACAAAAATTTCGTGTTTACCATGTCCATATTACCTCTGAGTAAACATCCTATCCCCAGCAGAGTTACTTCCGTCCCCTCATGTTATATTACCTCTGAGGGAATTCTCATTCTTGTACAAGAATGAGAACAGTAAATGGGCAAGTAAAGAAGCAAAACTAAAACTGTTCATTCACAAAAAAGAAAAGTTTGTCTTTTTTCATTACAAATGCTAAAAAGTATGGAACAAAAAGACGAAAGACATCAACATTGAGATGACTGATGCATAAGCTCTTCAAGACGGCTCCTCAAAGGGGCAATCTGGGGCCCGACCACCTTCATAGCTCGGCGCTCTGCCTCTTATCGTTCGGCGACCTCATCCTCAAGCTGGGACAAGTTCTGTCATACAAGGTCTAGCTTTGCTTGACGAACACCAATACTTTCCCTCTCCCGAACTAGGGTCTCGGATTGTTGGCTAAGGACATCCTGCTGGTCCTTTAACTTTTCCAGCTTACTCTTAGCGAACCAATGCCTCTTCTAGCTGCCAAATCTGCTCCTGAAGGGTCTCACACTATTCCTCCAAGGCTGTTCGATGGCAGACTTGAACCACTTTGGCATCGGCATCGGCTACCTTTTCAATTTATGCTTCAACCATGACAAGTCTGCGAGTTAGAGACTGATGTCTTTGCTCGTGCTGGAAAAGTTTAGTAGCTATTTTCTCTAGCTCTGCGGCCGCCCGGGTCGAAAGATCGTGCTCAAGATCTTGAAGCTCTGAGACGATGGCTGCCAATTCTTTCATGAGATCCTCTATTACGTCCGCCTTCGCCTCATACTCTGGATATTCGTACAATGCCACTAGTTGGGACCTTACTGCAGACCGAGCCCGTCTAAGCGATTGGTTATCCTGTAGGACACCCTCTATGCTGTGCTTCAAGGCATGACGAATGGTGCCCAGGATGAGGTTGGCATAGTATACATTATCAGCCAAACCTAATAGGGTCATCGAAGATGCTGTAGTAGAAGGTCTTGGAGTGGCAGCAGCAACTAATACATAACTAGGTATGGCAACTGGAGCAAGTGGGGCCATGGCTGAAACTGAGACCATCGACGGAGTAGGGACAGTATGAGCCAACGCTGTCTGATGCATGGTCGGCTCCTGAATGGACTCCCTCGTTGATTCTTCAATAATTTCTGCAACTGAAGCTGCATAGACTAGCACTTAAACAATCTCAGTGATCGACTTCTCGATAGTCACTGCGACCAACTCTTCAGTGTTCTTCTTAATGGTTCTTCTGCAGCCGACTCGTCAACGGTCTCCTCGACCAAGTCTATAGCAGCTAGCTCGATGGTAGCCTCTTTGAGTGATTTTGTTGTAACTGCATTGAAGGGCTCTTCAATAACTAGTTCTTCAGCAATTTTCTTGACCAATTCTTCCGCAGTCTCTTTGACCAGGCTTTAATGGTTCCTTCAATAGGCTCATCAGCAACCCTATTGGTCGCCATCTTAGTGGCCACCTCGGCTGGAGCCTCAGTAACTAGCATGTTGGCAGCCTTCTCGACCTGTTCTTCCATGGTCTTCTCGGTCGTCTCACCAAGAACCATATCATCCAACTCCTCAATCGCCTCCTAGGCCGCTTTCAGAATGACCTCATCAACCAACTATTCGATAGTCATTTTGACCGGCTCTTCAATAGCTCGGCCGGCTAATACTTCGACAGCTTTCGCTGTCAACCCTTCTATGGTCTATCCATTGGAATGAATCCCTGATATTCACCAAGGGCAGCTCCTCAGTCGCGTGATCCTTCCCTCCTTCCGGCACATCTATGTTTGCCATTAAATATCAAGAACAAAAAATTACAGAGGAATTGAACTTGATTGCAAACTCACTTGTACAAAAGAAAGCCTAGAAAGAAAGCCTAGAAAACAATCTAAGTATAATTGTTTAGTTTTTAATTCTGGGGGGTGACGATAGAGGCTAGGAAAAGTGTAGCAACTCTGCCTTACTCCTTGGACTATCTAACGCGATCCTTGCTCTTGAAGAAATTGTCCTTCGTAGGTTGCCTGCCTTTTGTATGGGAGTAGTACCCTGCTATTTATAATGATGGATATCTTAAGCCGCATAGATGGCCACGTGACCACATAGCTACGACAGCACACAAAGACCCGCTCTTTGGCCGTCAGCTGGTGACTTGTTGAGATTTTGTTGCAACAAATCTTGGTGGCTGAGACTTGGTCAGCTTGCCACGTGTCCTATCGCAGGATAGGATCAGTCTGCTCAAGTTATTTTGAGCTGCATAGGCCTTTCAGTGTTTGACCATGCTAGGCCGCATAAGACTCTTGCGGCTTAAGTCGCAGTCTCCCTTAGTCCGTATGTAGCTTGGGGACTTTTGAGCCGCATAGGTTCAGTATTCTAGGCCGTATAAAGCTCATGCGGCTCAGGTTGCAGTCACCCTTGGCTGCATGAAGTGCATGGATTGAGCCGTATAGGGTTCATGCGGCTCGGGTCGTAATCTTTCTGGCTGCGTGACCATGTCCAATTTGATGACATGACATCTTGTCTGATCACGTCTTATTTTTTTGTCAGAGTGTCAGAGCTGTCAAAGCTGTCAATTTTGTAAATTTTGACAGAGTTTTGTCAACTTTATCAGAAGGGTTGATCAGCTTGGTCGTATAATTAATATTCTTTTTGCGGCTCAAATCAGTATAGTAAAGATGGGCCGTATGGGACACGCCGAGTGTATCATGTGGCTCTACTTTATGCAGACCAATGCGGTCAGTTGTGATCTGCATGAACCCCATATTTTCTATGCTTCTACAAGACCCCCTTCAAAGTTTTCAAATTGCAAATTTAGAATACTTTGAATAAGAAGCATGGAAATACGTCACGCCGTAGGGAGTCTTTGAGTCAGGAGAGACATTGAGCCACAGGGACATTTTAAGCCTCAGGAAGATCTTGTGCCACAGGGAGATCTTGTGCCGCAGAGAGATCTTGTGTCACAGGTGTTTGCCATAAAATATCAAGAACAAAAATTACAGATGATTTGAAGTTGATTGCAAACTCGCTTGTACAAAAGAAAGCCTAAAGATAAATCCTAAGAAACAATCTAAGTATAATTGTTTAGTTTTGATTATGGGGGGGGTGACGATAGAGGCTCGGGAAAGTGTAGCAACTCTGCCTTACTCCTTGGACTATCTGATGCGCTCCTTGCTCTTGAAGAAATTGTCCTTCGTAGGTTGCTAGCCTTTTGCATGGGTGTAGTACCCTGCTAATTAAACTGATGGATATCTTGAGCCGCATGGATGGCCACGTAACCACGTAGCTATGAAAGAACACAAAGACCCGCTCTTTAGCCGCCAGCTGGTGACTTGATGAGATTTTGTTGCAACAAATCTGGGTAGCTGAGACTTGGTCAGCTTGCCACGTGTCCTATCGTAAAATAGGATCAGTCTGTTTGAGTCATTTTGAGCCACATAGGCCTTTCAATGTTCGGCCATGCTGGGCCGCATAAGACTCATGTGGTTTAAGTGCAATCTCCCTTAGTCCGCATATAGCTTGGGGACTTTTGAGCCGCATAGGTTCTGTATTCTGGGCCGCATAAAGCTCATGCAATTTAGATTACAGTCACCCTTGGCCGCATAAAGCATATAAATTGAGCCACATAAGGCTCATGCAGCTCGAATCGCAGTCCTTTTGGCTGTATGGCCATGTCCAAGCACTTGGACCCTGTGTTATATTTTATCTTCTTTTTATCAGAGTGTCAGCTGTCAGTTTTGTCAGCTTTGGCATAGTTTGTCAGCTTTATCGGAATGACTGATCAGCCTGGCCGCATAAGTAACTATTCTTTCTAGGGCTCAAATCAGTCCGGTGAAGATGGGCCGCAGGGGGCATACTGAGTCTATCATGCGGCTCTTCTTTTTGTTCCAAAGTACTCATGCGGTCAGTTGTGATCCGCATGAACCCCATATTTTCTATGCTTCTACAAGACCCCTTTCAAAGTTTTCAAATTACAAATTTGGAATACTTTGAATAAGAAGCATGGACATATGTCAAGCCCCAGGAAAATCTTCGAGTCAGGAGAGATATTGTGCCGCAGGGACATTTTAAGCCACAGGGATATTTTTGAGCCGCAGGTAGATCTTGTGCCGCAGGGAGATCTTGTCTGCCAGCTGTCACTGCTGCATTTAATGTCTTGATTTGATTTTGGATTTTGGCTCTTTTTTTGAGATAAAGCTGACGGTTACTAAGGATAAAATCCCCAAACGTCATTATTATCTTTTACGGACTCGAGAATTGAAACGACACTCTTTCGAAAACCTTATAAATTTAGGTCATTTGGAGAAAAAGATTTTCTCCTTCACCTTCTTCTCCTTCGTCTTCATTGTCCCTGTCGTGCTTTCTGTTTAGCTATGGCACCAAAAGCTTCCAAGTCGACTGATGTTGCGGCCAAAAGGAAGGAACCTGCCTCTCTGTCGAGAGCTACGAATTTCCCTTCTATTCATCCTGACGTGTACCCCCTCTCAAGGGTAAGGACGGCGGAAAGACGACGACTTTAATTTTTGAAAGGCCATATCACATATTTTATGCGTCGGTCTGTCATACGTTGCCTCTGTGTGTCAGGCATGATCGATGCATGCCCTATCTCATTGGACCGCATATGTTATGTATGATAGGGCCGCATGGGCTGAGCCGTATAAGTATTATTGTTCCGCATGGGTGCCTCGTGACTGGGCCGCATGAGCGCTACATAATTAACCCTATCCAAGCCGCATAAGTATTTTAAAACTGAACCGCATAAGTGATTCAAGACTGATCCACATAAGTGCCTCCTAACTGGGCCACATAAGTACCTCCTGACTGAGCCGCATGAGCACTGTATAACTTGGACCGCATAAATGCCTCACGATTGGCCGCAAGAGTACTGCATAATAGAACTGTATAAGTGCCTCATGATTGAGCCGCATGAGTGTTGCCTAACGAGACTGTACGATTGAGCCACATGCATCTCATGTTCTTAAGCCGTATGCGTATCCCTCATAACTAGGCCACATAGGTCCTGTTTGGCCAAGCCACATAGCTGAAGAATAAACTTTGTTTTCTTCTAACTACATTTTTGCTTTTTCCTTTACAGTGACCTTTCCCACAGCTCCATCGGGAGAACTCTTGATAGGATATGCCTAATCTACGTTGGGTGTAAGATTTGACCAGATAGTCGAACGTGCGTCATCTCAGATTACCCGAAGTCAATCTGAGGACAGGTTAAGGGAGATCAGGAACCAATCATTCTTTTACTTACTCAGCATGATGAATTCCTAGAAATTGGGGGACACTCATCTGAAGCCTGCATTCTTATTCGGAGATGCTATAGCTGTCTCGAACCCCCGTATACTGGAGCTATCTGAGAGATGGGATTTTATTTCCAACGGGATAGCAATTCACCTTCCTCAGATGGAATGCCATTTCTTCTTATCAAGTTTTAACATGGTGCCTATCGAGAGACGAATGACGGATCCCATAACTCAGGACCGGCATACAGTCTTCGTAGGCAATATCTATTATAATAGACGAGCACGGTCGGCGGTTGTGACCCGGGAGTCAGTCAGTTATTCTGTCGTCGGACTAGCCCTCGATAGTTTTATAAATGGGCTGAGGCCTAATAACAGGTTGTCAGAAGCCGACACCTTCCTGAACCAAATTGCTCACAAAGGACTATATCCCACGGGTAGACTATCGCTGCCGAATTGGATGTATCGTTCCCCTTCGTGGGTCAACTTGACACTTTGGATTCTGTCGCGGTATGAGAATACTTTGCGTCAGCTCGGCCTCTACTATGCCATAAGGGTCATCTGCTACGGTCTTTCTATGAACACAAGGTTGTTCATAGCACTCCTCGATATGTACAACCGTTGTACGGGGACCTTTTTTACACCTGCTGGGGAGATGGGGCTTGCTTTCTATAAAATGCATGACGTCTCCAAGTTGTCCTGGGAAGACGAGGCTTATGAGGAGTATGCTCCTACGGATGAGGAGTTTGAGGTTTTAGAGCAGCGGTTCCCCGAGTTCCTTGCCGTTTACAGAAAGTGTTATGTCATCATAGAACTTGTCAGCAAATATCGAAGAAAAATGATGAAAGCTCTGCGGGGACCCTTCCCCATACCAAGGCTTAGATCAGTTACCTGTTCGACCTTGGGGCCTCGGGCCGGGTTGCCCCTCGGAGCCCTCAGACTCAAGCATGGGTGGATACTCAGGTGCAAAGTGCCAAGAGGACCAAAGCTTCTGGTGATAGATTCGGAAGCCAATCCGACACATTAAGCTACTTCTAAAAAGATACCCAACTCTTGTCTAACAAGGCCATCTTGGCTGGGTTCCTGATGATATGGCTGAGGATCTGTGTTGTCTCGGGAGGTTCTGGTTCTATTGAGAGAATCAGCCGCAACCTGATCCTCCCTGCTGTCAAATTAGTCTTCGGGGACAGGCTAGCTCTACTCCCAGCTATGGTGTGCCGCATCCATCGAGGCCTTCATATCTTTATGGCCAGAACCATAACTCATGATGTTCCAAAGGATTTCAACCGAATCGATTTATCCTACCACTATCTGATGGAGTGGCTGCTAATGCACTGCCCCTCTCTGATGCGACTTGGCCCTGAGGGGAATGCGATGGTCAACGATGTGTTCATATATCAGTACCATGATATGCCTTGGACCTGTTCAACTATGCTCGACTGCCGTGTTATGCTCGCTCGGGTGGACAACTATTCTTTTTTTTGTATCGATCCCACCTTTCATCGATAAGGAAATGGGGCATCTTTATCTTGATGACGGTGTTGCACCCCAGATCCTATCCGAAAAGATGGTCCATTGGTTACAAAATATCCGTCCTGTACATCTGGTGTATCGCAACCGTAATATTATTTTCTTGGAACCTTACTTACCCAGCCGATATTCGCGATAATTTGGGTACTGCCAGTTGATTTTGGACAACCCGAGTCCCTGCTTAGGTTATGAGGACAGCGTCCTGGATGGCATCCAGGCCTGGCATTACTATAGTGCCGTCCACACCCGAACCAGCTTTTCTTTACCTGATACCGGGGGCTCAGTGAATATCTCATACATGGTGGCCCTCCACCATGTCTTCGTGAATGGGCCTTCCTACGACTTCGATGTAAGTACCAGTTTTATAACCGGTACTAAGTTGGCGGAGAAACGCGAGGAGCCTAAAAAGAGGAACAGAACAGGGAAGGCAAAAGCCGTTGAAGTGTCTGACTCCGATTATACTGATAAGGAAGAGGAGGATGAGTACAATGGTCTGTCACTCCCTGTAAGTACTTCGGTGACGCGCTTGCCTTCCCCTGAGCCGAGTCCTCCGTGTAGGAGAAGTAAGCGTGGATTCTCTGTTGCTGACAGGCCTCGTTCCCAGAAACGAGTTGCGTTTAGGAACCGAGGGTCTAATATTACGGAAGAAGGCAGTGACGTCGAAACCCTTCCAGAGGTAAATTTCATTTTGATCGACCACCGTGTTACTTTTGGGACTTTATCTTATTGTTTCCCTCTTTTTCCTTTGTGCAGGCTTTGGAAGACATAAACCCCCGGAGCCCGATGTTGCTTTCGAGATTCCTCTAGTTACGGGCACCCTGGTCGAAGAAGGTGCAAACATTACAGAACCAAATATCGAGGCTACAGGGTTTTAGTTGGTTGCTACCGACCCTGTTATATCTCCTTTCGGGTGGATCGGGGCTGGAGTGGTAGATGCAGGTAGTTCGGATATTGCTATCGAGGAGGGTATGAAGGCAATGAGAGGAATTATGACCGTCCAGAGCGAGCCGCGGTCTCCACCGCCCTTCCCTGGTAAGCTATGTCATATTCTTACCAACAAGGAGGTTTATTCGCTCTTTCTTCATATCCTTCGAGTCAAGCTAATTGTCGGTTGTTCTGGATCTATAGGCAGTGCTCCTTCATTGCCATTGGTGGACATAGCCGCGGAGAAGGAGATAGTGGAAGACGTCGGGGCGGATCTCTTACCAAAGAGAAGAAGCGAACCTCCTCTCCTTCAAATCGAAAAAGACCCCGCTGAGTTGAGTTCAGAGCCGCTTATACAAGAAGTGCCGTTGGTAGAGGCGGTGGTTCCTATACCAGCATCTGTGGATACAGGGTCGGTTGAAGCTGCCTCTTCCCCGAAGTTTGAACTCTGCACTCTGCCTAGTCTTCAGCTCATTCGGGATGCGAAAGGATAGATTGCTGCTGTATGAGAGTCTCGTCGCTCGAAGTTTGTTTCCCTTCTGACAGGTTCATCTAGCTCTACTATGCCCTCTTCTCACAAGCCTTTTGCTCCCTTGGCTGATATCCCTTCGACGCCATCCTCTTTGGAGAACTTAAACGAATCGTCAAGGGATATAGTCGAGAGCTTCTACTATCATCTAAAACGAGGGGTTGAAGCTACTTCAAGGAGAAGGACTTCATTTGTCGTGGCCTGTCATTGCACCCAAGGCTAGATTGACTTACTGAAGATGCTTTTGGGTAGAGAGGGGACGACCGTTGTAAACCCCCTGCCCTGAAAATTTAAATTATCTATAAATAATTTTTTTTAAAAAAAATCTAAATAGGTGTTTCTATATATATATATATATATATATATATATATATATATATATATATATATATATATATATGTGTGTGTGTGTGTGTGTGTGTGTGTGTGTGTGTGTGTGTGTGTGGTATAGATTATATTACAGATATTTGAATTATTTGTTAAAGAATATTTAGTAAAGTTAAATTGATCCAATACATATAGATAAATATAAATAAATAATTAAACTAAGCACTTATGTTATTTGGTTAATGAAATAGGCAAATCAATTATATACACACTGTATATCTAAATTCTATAGATATTAGTTGTGCCAACCACCCTCTATCTCCTACGTACATATGCATTAAAAAAATCCTTATATATTCATAGGAAGATTCATTCATATCAAAACTAATTTATCTTATCATTTATATATATAATCCACCTACATATACAGAGAGATGTTATCAAGGAAAATAGAGAGAGCCGCCCCCATCTTCTTCACCACCTTCGAAACTATTTCATATCCTCGTAAAAACCCTAAAATAGCAGCCGCAACTCCAAGCGAGTCCGACGGTGCGCCATTACTCCGGTGCACTCCTTCGATATCCATGCATTTTTTCGACTCGTCCCAACTACGAGCTTCGTGAATGTAGTCTTCGCGCATCGTATGTAGAGTCCTCGGTCGGCTTCAACTTCCCGTTCCTCGTCATCACCACTGTCCCCTTCCCAACCTCGATTCGACATCGGTCCGCTACTGCACCGGACTCGATCCCTTCACCATCGGCACCATCTTCACTATCACCACCACCATTATTTTCCTCGTCGAGCAGTTTAGTGCATCGTGTATCGAGCTGATCGTTGTGCCGAGCGTCGGTCGAACCATCCGTCACCGGAGTCAACATTGTGGGCGTCACCAAGATTCGACGACCCACCTTACGGCAGCATCTGCCGACAACTGCCGGCACTACGTGTTGGAGTGGGAGGGGTTCCCAACCTATGTGGAGAAGACCCCGGAGTGCGACGAGCGCCGTCCGATGTCGGAGAAGCTCGGAAAGTAGGCGACGAAGTTGCTGCTGTTGCTGCTGGAGCTGTTGGAAGCAGGGGATCCGAGTTCGGCCCGAACTCGGTCCCAGGCCGAGTTCTGGCGGAACTCGGTCTGGCCGTTCCAGGGTTTGGCCAGTAGGTGCTGGTTGCCCCGCACAGAGTTCTGGCCGAACTCTGTGTCGTCGGGGGCTGAAGCGGATTTCTTGATGAGTTTTCATCATTGGATCTAATCCAACGGTCCAGGTTGGTTGCGGGATTAGGGAGATATTTTGAGTTTTCTCAACCCTAATTCAGATGTGCAACATATCGCATTGGACAACACAAGTTTGAGAGAGGAAGGAGGCAAGAGTGCCATTACAACTTCGGAGAAGAAGACGGAGGATTGAAGGTCGTTTTCGAAGGAGATCGTGTTTCGGGTAATCTCTACTCGTCGTTCTCGCTCTTCGTAGCCTTGTAATCATTGTTCTTATCTCTGAGTGTTGTGGGGATCCAATTTGGATCGGGAGGAGTTTGTAGAGGGTGTAATTCTTCTATTCCATTAGTGGAGGCTTCTCAGGGTTGGACTCTGATCGTCCCGTGGTTTTTCCCGCAAGGGTTTCCACGTCAAAAATTCTCTGTGTCTGCGTGATTGTTTTTGTGTGGCTATTTTTGGGTTCGTGCGTTGTATTGCTCGGTCCTCTCGCAGGTACTCTCCGGTTTGGGAAAAGGTTTCTGCGTTTCTTTCCCAACAGAGTGGTATCAGAGCTTTAGGTTCAAAGGGTGTCAGGAGTTGACAGAGGAACCAGAGAGGAGAGATGGACGCGAAGCCGGTGCGCATGGTGAACCTTAATGGCACAAACTATCATTATTGGCGGAGCAAGATGAAGGATTTGCTGTTCGTCAAGAAGCTGCATCTGCCCGTATTTACAACCGAGAGGCCCAGTGATAAATTCGAGGAGGACTGGAAGTTCGAGCACATACATGTGTGTGGGTACATACGGCAGTTTGTTGATAAGAACGTGTACAACCACGTTGCCAATATTGAGCATGCGAAGACGTTGTGGGATAAGCTGGAATCCTTGTATGCGAAGAAGACCGGAATAAACAAGTTGTTCCTGATCCGAACGATGATGGGTCTGCGGTACAAGGATGGGGCGTCTATTACGGATCACTTGAGTGATTTCCAGGACGTGGTTGACCAGCTATCTTCTATGGGAGTCAAGTTCGACGACGAAATTCAGGGACTGGCGCTGCTGTGTACATTGCCAGACTCATGGGAGACCGTACGAGTATCTATGATCGCTTCTGCTCCAGAGGGCGTGGTCAGTCTGGAGTTTGCCAAGAGCGGGGTGTTGAATGAAGAGATGCGGAGACGTTCTCAGGGCACTTCATCCACATCCCACCACTCAGAGGCACTTGTTTCAGAGAGCCGCGGAAGGGGCAAAAGCAGGGGTCCAGGTGGTGGCAGAGACAAGAGCAGGGGGAAGTCCAAGGGTCGTTACGAGGACTCAGAGTGTTACCATTACGGTAAGAAGGGCCATATCAAGCGGAATTGTTTCGCTTGGAAGAGAGAGAAGAAGGGCGACAAGGGGAAGCAAGAGGAGAACACTACAGCGACGGCCTCGGTGCATGGAGGCGATATGATCGTCGTAGGTGATGAGGTCATTACTAACCTCGTCTGCGATGATAATTCTTGGCTGGTGGACTCAGGGGCTTCAGCACATGTATCTCACAATAGGGTACTGTTTGCTACTTACACGACAGGAGACTGTGGCGTGTTGAAGATGGGAAACGGAGATGTGTCGAAGGCGGTTGCCGTTAGAGATGTGCATTTAAGAACGAAGACGGGTGCGGTTCTTGTTCTCAAGGATGTTCGTCATGTCCCTGATATCCGTTTCAACCTGGTGTCGGTTGGAAGGTTGGATGACGAGGGATTCTTCAGTCTCTTCGGGAACAGTCAGTGGAAGCTTTCCAGAGGTTCGATGGTGATTGCCAGAGGAAGCAAGAAGTCCGGTCTCTACTATATGGAGGAGAGCGCAGAGGGGGCCCAGGAGGTGAACGCAGTCAGTGATGCGTTTACCGAGTTGTGGCACAGGCGGCTCGGCCATATTAGCGAGAAGGGGATGAGCTACTGGTGAACAGGAAAGTGATTCCGGGGCTCAAGTCAACAAAGTTGGAGAAATGCATGCACTGTTTAGCTAGGAAGCAAAATAGGGTGTCTTTCCAAAGTCACCCAAGTTCGAGGAAGCCGGCGTTGCTCGAGTTGATTCACTCGGATGTCTGCGGTCCTATGAAGGTAAAATCTCTTGGTGGTGCTTCTTACTTTGTGACTTTTATTGATGACTGTTCCAGGAAGGTTTGGGTCTATGCCTTAAAGACCAAGGATTAGGTGCTGCCTACTTTCAAGGAGTTTCAGGCCTCTGTTGAAAGGGAGACGGGCAAGAAGTTGTTGTGTGTTCGGTCCGACAATGGCGGCGAATACATCGGTCCCTTTGATGCGTATTGCAGAGAGCAAGGGATACGACACCAGAAGACTCCGCCAAAGACACCTCAGCTCAATGGTGTAGCGGAGCGCATGAACAGGACACTGATGGAGAGGGTGCGGTGTTTGCTGTCAGAAGCAAACTTGTCGGGCAGTTATTGGGGTGAGGCTCTTCTCACAGCTGCTTATATTATTAATTTGTCTCCTAGTACTCCTTTGCAGGGTGATGTGCCTGATAAAGTATGGTACGGCAAAGAGCCGTCATACAGTCACCTACGGGCGTTTGGTTGTAAAGCCTTCGTGCATGTACCGAAGGACGAGAGGACCAAACTTGAGCCGAAGACGAGGCGATGCATCTTTGTCGGCTATGGTCGGGATGAGTTTGGCTATAGACTCTACGACCCAGTGGAAGGAAAGCTCTACAGAAGCAGGGACGTGGTGTTCGTCGAGGATCAGACCATGACCAACACTCAGGATTCCGAGACGCCTTCTGAGGCTGAGGAATTGCCTGAGTTAGAGTCATTTCGCTTCGAACAGTTTCCAGAGGACATCGCAGAGGATCCAGTTATGGGGGAGCCGGTACATGGAGTTGCTCCCAACCTTGATCATCAGCCTGCTGATGGTGGTCAGGGTGTCCCTCAGGAGGATGAGCATGCCGGAGAGGTAGTTCCTGAAGAGGCGGAGGCTGTCGGTATACAGCCAGCACCAGTAGCTCCACTGAGAAGGAGTGACAGGGATCGTCGACCATCTACGAGATACTCACCGGATGAGTATGTGCTATTGACTGACGGGGGGAGCCCGAAAGTTTCGCAGAGGCTATGGAAGACGAACACAGGCAGGAGTGGATGGTGGCTATGCAGGAGGAGATGAGTTCCTTGCACACCAATTCCACTTATGATCTGGTGCGGTTGCCAAAGGGCAAGAAGGCTTTGAAGAATCGATGGGTGTTCAGAGTGAAGCAGACGGAAGATGCTACTCGCCCTCGATACAAAGCGAGGCTGGTAGTCAAAGGCTACGGTCAGCGGAAAGGCGTAGATTATGATGAAATCTTTTCGCCTGTCGTCAAGCATTCGTCTATCCGGGTGGTGCTAGCATTAGCAGCCAGTTTCGACTTGGAGGTCGAGCAGATGGACGTGAAGACGGCATTCCTCCACGGTGATCTTGAGGAGGAGTTGTACATGGAGCAGCCGGAGGGATTCTGTGAGAAGGGCAAGTCACATTTGGTCTGCCGGTTGAGGAAGAGCTTGTATGGTCTGAAGCAGGCTCCGAGGCAGTGGTACAGGAAGTTCGAGTCGTTTATGGGGGAGCATGGTTATGCACGGACGACGTCGGATCATTGTGCATTTGTGAGGTATTTTGCCGATGATGATTTTATCATCTTATTGCTCTATGTTGATGATATGCTATTAGTGGGTCGGAATGCCACTAGGATAGCGGAGTTGAAGCGCCAACTGGGTGCGGCCTTCTCTATGAAGGATTTGGGCGCAGCGAAGACTATTCTTGGGATGGAGATCAGCCGAGAGAGAGAGTCCAAGCTGCTACACTTGTCCCAAAAGAAGTACATTCACCGGGTACTTCAGCGTTTCGGGATGGACGGGTCGAAGAAAGTGAGTTCCCCCCTCGCGGCTCACTTTAAGCTCACTGAGGAACAGTGTCCATCTACCGAGGACGAAAAGGAAGATATGGAGCGGGTTCCATATGCTTCAGCTGTGGGGAGCCTTATGTATGCTATGGTGTGTACGAGGCCATATATTGCTCATGCAGTTGGTACGGTTAGCAGGTATCTTTCAAATCCTGGAAGGGTACATTGGAGTGCGGTCAAGTGGATTCTACGATATCTTCAGGGCACTGCTGGTTGGAGACTTTCCTTTGGTGGTGACGAGCCGAAGCTGGTTGGGTATACCGACGCTGATATGGCTGGAGATGTAGACACGAGACGATCGACTTCGGGCTACGTGATGATGTTTGCGGGAGGAGCAGTATCGTGGCAGTCGCGGTTGCAGAAGTGTGTTGCCTTGTCGACGACGGAGGCGGAGTACATTGCGGCGACGGAGGCTTGCAAGGAGCTGTTGTGGATGAAGAAACTGTTGCAGGAAATGGGACTGAAGCAAGAGCAGTATACTTTGCTTTGCGACAGTCAGAGTGCTATCCACCTTGTGAAGAATCAGACGTTTCATAGCCGGTCCAAGCACATCGAGACTCGGTATCATTGGATACGGGATGTGGTTGAGAAGAAGGACGCGGAGCTTGAGAAGGTGCATACAGATGACAACGGAGCTGATATGTTCACGAAGATTCTACCAAGGGGAAGTTTGAGTACTGCAGGCAGATCATCGAGATGACGACGTCCTCCCCATAGTTGTGAAGGGGAAGATTTGTTGGAGTGGGAGGGGTTCCCAACCTATGTGGAGAAGACCCCGGAGTGCGACGAGCGCCGTCCGATGTCGGAGAAGCTCGGGAAGTAGGCGACGAAGTTGCTGCTGGAGCTGCTGGAAGCAGGGGATCCGAGTTCGGCCCGAACTCGGTCCCAGGCCGAGTTCTGGCCGAACTCGGTCTGGCCGTTCCAGGGTTTGGTCAGTAGGTGCTGGTTGCCCCGCACAGAGTTCTGGCCGAACTCTGTGTCGTCGGGGGCTGAAGCGGATTTCTGGATGAGTTTTCATCATTGGATCTAATCCAACGGTCCAGGTTGGTTGCGGGATTAGGGAGATATTTTGAGTTTTCTCAACCCTAATTCAGATGTGCAACATATCGCATTGGACAACACAAGTTTGAGAGAGGAAGGAGGCAAGAGTGCCATTACAACTTCGGAGAAGAAGACGGAGGATTGAAGGTCGTTTTCGAAGGAGATCGTGTTTCGGGTAATCTCTACTCGTCGTTCTCGCTCTTCGTAGCCTTGTAATCATTGTTCTTATCTCTGAGTGTTGTGGGGATCCGATTTGGATCGGGAGGAGTTTGTAGAGGGTGTAATTCTTCTATTCCATTAGTGGAGGCTTCTCAGGGTTGGACTCCGATCGTCCCGTGGTTTTTCCCGTAAGGGTTTCCACGTCAAAAATTCTCTGTGTCTGCGTGATTGTTTTTGTGTGGCTATTTTTGGGTTCGTGCGTTGTATTGCTCGGTCCTCTCACAGGTACTCTCCGGTTTGAGAAAAGGTTTCCGCGTTTCTTCCCCAACACTACGGGTAGTCGAATGCACTGACAACTCGATCAACCAGCACGCGAGGACCTTTCCACACGCGATTGCGACCGAGCCTTCGAATCCTCTGCCGATCTCACTATCAAAGTCGGTTGCTGCTTAAAACCCAGGTGAGCCTTGCAAATTTTCATTGTTTCGTACTAGTCATCTCCTTCGTAAGTTTTCTCTGGTATTTTGGAAACAATCGAAGAAGAAATAGACATCAGCTATGCATCTATAAACCATAACCCATAGCCACTGTTCACGTATAGTAAAAGAAAGAGTAATCACTAGAGTTATTCTTCGGACACTGTTCACGTGGGAATGGCCTACGAAAAGAAACAATAGCTTCTATATAGAATATTATGTATTAAATATTCCTTTGCTTCTTTCCTTCCTATATGCAAGTGCAGTAAAAAAAATGGTTATCCATGTGTTCACAAACGACCAACAGCAGAACTATGCAAGCAAAATAAGAATACATATTGCATATAGATCCCTCAATTGATCGTTAATTATAGGAAATAACATATATATAGGCATATTTAAATATGGCCCCTCATTAAATATTAATTCACAAGTATAAGCATACAATGCACTCTCTACTACGTGTGGCCCCCACCCCACAACACTATTCATAACACATGACACTGTACACGTGCAGTAGTGTATGGCTCATCTCTTTTGGAGGATTACTTGCATTTATACCCCCACTAAATTAGTAATTGTAATCATAGATGTCCATGGACTTAAACGCTACTTTGAATGGGTGTATCATTAATTGATTATGGTGCATTGTTCCACTGTGCACATAGAACAAGCTGTTTAGACAACTTTAAATTGCATATAAACATACCTCCCTGATCATGCAAATATTTATAAACAAAGATTAATAGGTCCAAATGGTATATTTATGTATTTCATATATATGGAATTATATGATTTTTTTACGTGTATAGATTGATTATTTTGGGTTAAGTCCAGCGGGTTACACTGGATAGAAATCTAGCCATGGATTTCTAGCATAGGTTTGGTGTTTATTAATGAAACCAATTTGGAATCCCATAGAAAATATATGATATTATGATAGTTGTATATAAATAATTTATTCGTATTTAGTACCATTCATGAATTTATATATTAGATTTTGGGTATTTTTAGGACTTGGACCTGACTTTGGATACTGAGCCTCAGCATTTTCGGACAAGTCCCAGGCAAGTATACCTTGCCCACTGTACAGTATTTTCATGCATTTTCTATATTGCTAATTCTTTCCTGTCATAATTGATTTGATGTTTCTTGTGTTCACGTCAATGATATTCTTCTCAGTTTAGTGCACGTACATTTTCTTTATTCTATACATCACTGTTATTCCATTTATAAAGTGTGGCCTAGTTCCGTGCCACATTTATTGGTATCTCTTGACCTGTTACATGTACTTTTCTTGAGTTGACTTGACTTGACACCCATGTGTAGTTCATTGAGACAGATAGGATATTTGCTAGGCACACGGGCTATATGATAGTATTCTGTTGGCCGATAGTTTGGATGAGCTTCGGTTGTCTTGTTGATTCTGTTGGCCGTTAGCTTCGTGCTACGGTTGTGATACTCTGTTGGTCGTTAATCTCAGATGAGATGCGATTGTATTTCTGTTGGCTGTTAGTTTCGGATGAGCTACGGTTGTCATGGTACCCCTGTCTGTTAGCCCAAGTGTCGAACATTGTCCTTGATGTTGCGTCGTCATGTATTTGTTTAGGCGTAGAGTGTCATATTTCTGTCATTCCTTTTATGCATGTTATTTACTGTTATAGTGGCATGTTTTATGTATCTTGCTAGTCCTCTGAGGACCGGATGATCTCTTCAGGTTTAGCCGAGTATTGAGCCAGGTGCACACGAGCAGTTGGAGCTAGCATTGGACCACGGTGCCACTACAGCTGAGGGTACCTTGACAGTTTGGACTCAGTTATTTCATTTCCTTGTTTCTATGTTATTATCGTCTATTTGTAGTGGATTTGTGTCCACCGAACGTAACTGGAAATTCTTGATAAACTGGATACTCTATTTATATTATCATTTATTGTTCAGTTTCATTTGTATTAATGACTTGTATCATATCTTGTGGATGAGATCTAGATTGCCTCTGTGACTTGTTTATGTACTAGACAGCGTTCTACCTCCGATACTGCGGTGTAGGCTGGACTTGGACACGTCTCGTATCCGGAAAGCGGGTGCGGGTTGTGACAAATTTTTTTGGTGGCCCATGCAGGTCTACGTTAATCACTTCGGTTACATTACTGTGCCGTCGTGAGCCTGCACATAGGATTAGAAACTTAGGATCTCATCCACGTGTCTTGAAAACTATATTGATCTCTGTCCTTGAATCTTTGACTTGCATCCTGCTTGAAATCTTCGTGTCATCTAATGTTTCCTTTTATTGCAGTAAATGGATTCTCAAGACAGGAACAACGCTTTCTTGAACACCCCACCGACTACAGGAGGATTCTTTTCGTATATGACTCCGCCGACGCAGGGAGGCCAGCTTACTCATCAGGACCACCCGGCTCAACTATAATACCCGAGATCCCGCAGAGACGACATCCCATCACCAGCACAAGTTCCGCATCCAGCACCTACCATGCACCATGCACCGACGATGTATCCAGCTCATATGATGCATCCAGTACCAGCGATGTATCAAGCACCTGCCATGTACCCAACACACGTTCTGCCTCCGCCACCTGTGCTGGACAACGACACGTTTCTTAGGATATTCCAGCATCTCATGACTTCTCAGACGCGACAGGCTGACGACTTCCGCGATACCTTGAGAGAAGTTCTCCAAACTAGAGACGCTCCACGACCGCACCCTGGAACTTCCAAGAATTTTACAGACCTTAGGCCCAGAGAATTCAAAGGAACAGAAGGAATTCTGTACGCGGATGAGTGGTTAGAGAACGTAGATCGCAACCTTCGGAGGGCTCGAGTTCCTGAAGACCCGAAGGTCGAGAATGTCGGCATGCAGCTCTACGACATCGCCCACACGTGGTATAGAGACGAGCCTCGGTTCACCGTGCCAGACGTAACTTGGGAGGAGTTCAAGGAGCTGTTCAAGATGAAGTTCTATCCTGAAGCAGCCCGCGAAGAGTTGGAGAATAAGTTCGAGAGCCTCGAACAGGGCAACCTCACCATCGACGAGTATTCAGCCGAGTTCTCCCGCCTCAGCCGATTTTCAGATACCTTGACTCCAGAAACCAAAGCGAAGAAGTTTAGAAAAGGGCTATCGCACGATATTCGCATTGCCATCGCCACCAGCCAGGCTACTACCTACGAAGGAATCCTGAAGGTTGCACAAGCAGTGGAAAAGGAGATGAAGCGCAAGCAGAAGAGGGATCGAGACGCCTATGGAGGAGGCATCAGCCAATCAGGATCGGCGAAGCGTCACAATGTTCCAGGAAGGGCCCCAGCACATCAACATCACCAGCAGCCTCAGCCATCTATGTAGCAGCTCGAGCACCACAAGGAGGACCAGAAAGACACCCCATACAACAACAACCGGGACAAGCTCCATACCATCATCAAAAGAGTATTACTTGTCACTTTTGTGGCAAGGCAGGCCATATTGTTAAAGATTGCTACCTTAAGTTTGGAAGATGTTTAGTTTGTGGATCAAACCAGCACAAGGTCCGAGATTGCCCAGAAAGATGTGCCGCTACGTACTGATTAGCAACAATGCAGGTGAGAAGGTAAATTATTATAAGTAGTTATGGATGGATATGATGATAAAAATTGTTAGTGATGCTTGTTAGATACCTATCTAGAATATGGTAGCTATATATTTGGATTGTCTAGAAGATTGTTGCGGCTAAGGAAGCGTAAGAAGGAATTGAAAGATTGAAGGTCTCCTCCAACCAGATGGGTTTCCCATGCTTCATTGTTATATGAGCACTAGACAATTGCAGTTATCCTCGACCAAATAACCCTTCTTCTTTGGGTTACTCAAAACTCATGTTTATTTTTCACTCACCTTCATTGCCATAAATTCATCATCATTGCTCCTTAGAATATCTTGAATTGTCATTCGTTCAATTGTTAGTACCCTCCCCTTGAAAATGTCCATTTAGAACGATGTTGCTTGTCGTCCGTACAATCTAAATTTCGAGGACGAAATTCTTCTAAGGTGGGTAGGATGTAAACCCCCTGCCCTAAAAATTTAAATTATCTATAAATAATTTTTTTAAAAAAAATCTAAATAGGTGTTTCTATGTGTGTGTGTGTGTGTGTGTGTGTGTGTGTGTGTGTGTGCGCGCGCGCGTGTGTATAGATTATATTACAGATATTTGAATTATTTGTTAAAGAATATTTAGTAAAGTTAAATTGATCCAATACATATAGATAAATATAAATAAATAATTAAACTAAGCACTTATGTTATTTGGTTAATGAAATAGGCAAATCAGTTATATACACACTGTATATCTAAATTCTATAGATATTAGTTGTGCCAACCACCCTCTATCTCCTACGTACATATGCATTAAAAAATCCTTATATATTCATAGGAAGATTCATTCATATCAAAACTAATTTATCTTATCATTTATATATATAATCCACCTACATATACAGAGAGATGTTATCAAGGGAAATAGAGAGAGCCGCCCCCATCTTCTTCACCACCTTCGAAACTATTTCATCTCCTCGTAAAAACCCTAAAATAGCAGCCGCAACTCCAAGCGAGTCCGACGGTGCGCCATTACTCCGGTGCACTCCTTCGATATCCATGCATTTTTTCGACTCGTCCCAACTACGAGCTTTGTGAACGTAGTCTTCGCGCATCGTCTGTAGAGTCCTCGGTCGGCTTCGACTTCCCGTTCCTCGTCATCACCACTGTCCCCTTCCCAACCTCGATTCGACATCGGTCCGCTACTGCACCGGACTCGATCTCTTCACCATCGCCACCATCTTCACTATCACCACCACCAATATTTTCCTCGTCGAGCAGTTTAGTGCATCGTGCATCGAGCTGATCGTTGTGCCGAGCGTCGGTCGAACCATCCGTCACCGGAGTCAACGTTGTGGGCGTCACCAAGATTCGACGACCCACCTTACGGCAGCATCTGCCGACAACTGCCGGCACTACGGGTAGTCGAATGCACTGACAACTCGATCAACCAGCACGCGAGGACCTTTCCACACGCGATTGCGACCGAGCCTTCGAATCCTCTGCCGATCTCACTATCAAAGTCGGTTGCTGCTTAAAACCCAGGTGAGCCTTGCAAATTTTTATTGTTTCGTACTAGTCATCTCCTTCGTAAGTTTTCTCTGGTATTTTGGAATCAATCGAAGAAGAAATAGACATCAGCTATGCATCTATAAACCATAACCCATAGCCACTGTTCACGTATAGTAAAAGAAAGAGTAATCACTAGAGTTATTCTTCGGACACTGTTCACGTGGGAATGGCCTACGAAAAGAAACAATAGCTTCTATATAGAATATTATGTATTAAATATTCCTTTGCTTCTTTCCTTCCTATATGCAAGTGCAAAGCAAAATAAGAATACATATTGCATATAGATCCCTCAATTGATCGTTAATTATAGGAAATAACATATATATAGGCATATTTAAATATGGCCCCTCATTAAATATTAATTCACAAGTATAAGCATACAATGCACTCTCTACTACGTGTGGCCCCACCCCACAACACTATTCACAACACATGACACTGTACACGTGCAGTAGTGTATGGCTCATCTCTTTTGGAGGATTACTTGCATTTATACCCCCACTAAATTAGTAATTGTAATCATAGATGTCCATGGACTTAAACGCTACTTTGAATGGGTGTATCATTAATTGATTATGGTGCATTGTTCCACTGTGCACATAGAACAAGCTGTTTAGACAACTCTAAATTGTATATAAACATACCTCCCTGATCATGCAAATATTTATAAACAAAGATTAATAGGTCCAAATGGTATATTTATGTATTTCATATATATGGAATTATATGACTTTTTTACGTGTATAGATTGATTATTTTGGGTTAAGTCCAGTGGGTTACACTGGATAGAAATTTAGCCATGGATTTCTAGCATAGGTTTGGTGGTTATTAATGAAACCAATTTGGAATCCCATAGAAAATATATGATATTATGATAGTTGTATATAAATAATTTATTCGTATTTAGTACCATTCATGAATTTATATATTAGATTTTGGGTATTTTTAGGACTTGGACCTGACTTTGGATACCGAGCCTCAGCATTTTCGGACAAGTCCCATGCAAGTATACCTTGCCCACTGTACAGTATTTTCATGCATTTTCTATATTGCTAATTCTTTCCTGTCATAATTGATTTGATGTTTCTTGTGTTCACGTCAATGATATTCTTCTCAGTTTACACGCACGTACATTTTCTTTATTCTATACATCACTGTTATTCTATGTATAAAGTGTGGCCTAGTTCCGTGCCACATTTATTGGTATCTCTTGACCTGTTACATGTACTTTTCTTGAGTTGACTTGACTTGACACCCATGTGTAGTTTATTGAGACAGATAGGATATTTGCTAGGCACACGGGCTATATGATAGTATTCTGTTGGCCGATAGTTTGGATGAGCTACGGTTGTCTTGTTGATTCTGTTGGCCGTTAGCTTCGTGCTACGGTTGTGATACTCTGTTGGTCGTTAATCTCGGATGAGATGCGATTGTATTTCTGTTGGCTGTTAGTTTCGGATGAGCTACGGTTGTCATGGTACCCCTGTTTGTTAGCCCAAATATCGAACATTGTCCTTGATGTTGCATCGTCATGTATTTGTTTAGGAGTAGAGTGTCATATTTTTGTCATTCCCTTTATGCATGTTATTTACTGTTATAGTGGCATGTTTTATGTCTCTTGCTAGTCCTCTGAGGACCTGATGATCTCTTCAGGTTTAGCCGAGTATTGAGCCAGGTGCACACGAGCAGTTGGAGCTAGCATTGGACCACGGTGCCACTACAGCTGAGGGTACCTTGACAGTTTGGACTCAGTTATTTCATTTCCTTGTTTCTATGTTATTATCGTCTATTTGTAGTGGATTTGTGTCCACCAGACGTAACTGAAAATTCTTGATAAACTGGATACTCTATTTATATTATCATTCATTGTTCAGTTTCATTTGTATTAGTGACTTGTATTATATCTTGTGGATGAGATCTAGATTGCCTCTGTAACTTGTTTATGTACTAGACATCGTTCTACCGTCGACACTGCGGCATAGGCTAGACTTGGACACGTCTCATATCCGGAAAGCGGGTGCGGGTCGTGACAACCGTTCTTCTGGAGCATAAGCTGGCAGAGGCTGATCAGTGCTTAATCCAGTTGTAAAAACTGCGGCAAGTCGATGTGTCTGCCGCAGTAGAGAAGGAGCGTGCTTTTCTTCTAAAAGTAATAGAAAAGGTGAAGGCTGTACAGAAGACGACCAAGCCCACCTTGGAGAAGGACCTTCATAAGCTGTCTCTTAAGTATGACAAGCTGAGCCGAAAGGGAGAGATTTGCTTGATTCGTGAGGAGACCACCATTCGTGCTTTGACCGAAACTAACGAGCAGCTCCTTTAGCTCCAGATCAGGCTGAGATATTTGGAGACTAAGCTCCAAGCCACTCGTCAAGTGAGAGAGAAGATCTGTAAGGAGACTAATGAGGTCACACGAGCCTCTACCGCTCTAGAGGGTGCATTGAATAAATTAGAGAAAAATTGGCAGGCTCATGCACATCTTGATGATGCTGAAAAGCTAATCCAAGAAGCTGAACGCCGAGTCAGACTGAGAATTGAGTGCTCAACTGCACAGTTGGAAAACTTTCTTACCAAACTATGCGCTGCTGATGAGTAGTAGCCTTTTCTTCCGCCTGTCTCTTTTTTTATTTTTTTGAGATGTAACGAATGTAACTGATTTTGAATAAACAGAATGCATTCACTCTATTCTTTGTTTATGGTATTTGTGGTGCTTGTACTAGAGGGCCTAATACATCATTTGTGTTTGATAAAGGATATCCCACTAGGGGACTTTTTGGTAGACCTATTGTCCTTTTGTGCATCTGGAAATGTAAGCAAATACATTTGAATAATATTTTGTGAACCTACTACTCTTTGGTACACCGATGGTACGAGTAGTAGATTAGGATAACTTCTGTGGACCTATTACCCTTTTGTGCACTGGCGGTACGGGTAGTAGATTTGAAACAAAATCTAACAGAGATAATATGGACATGAAAGATTTTGTGGTCTTAACACCATGTCTTCTATCCCGGGTTGGGTACAGGTGTTAAGTCAAGAGACTATCAGTATCAGAGGTAATATGGATGTGAAACACGATAATCAAGAATAATCTTTGCTGGACCTATTACTCTTCTGCACACTGGTGGTGCGAGTAATAGATTTTGAGACAAAACCTAACAGAGGTAATATGGACGTGATAGGTTTTATGGTCTTAACACCATGTCTTTTATCCCGGGTTGGGTACAGGTGTTAAGTCAAGAGACTATCGGTATCAGAGGTAATATGGACGTGATACATGATAATCAAGAATAATCTTTGGTGGACCTATTACTCTTCTACGCACTGACGGTGCGAGTAATAGATTTTGAGACAAAACCTAATAGAGGTAATATGGACGTGATAGGTTTTGTGGTCTTAACACTATGTCTTTTATCCCGGGTTGGGCATAGGTGTTAAGTCGGGAGATTATCGGTATTAGAGGTAATATAGACATGACACACGATAATCAGGACCAAGAAGTTTGCTAAGAGATAATGATAAACTGGGCAGACTCCTGTGAGGTAAAGCATTAGAGTGGGAGTTCAGAGGTATCAGCATACATGACTCGCCACTTAGGGAGACGCGATAGAGTGTGAGTTCAGAGGTACTTGGTGTACATAACTCGATAGTTTGGGAGATTTGATGGTTTGAGGGAGTACCAGCATGTCCTTAGATATAGTATTTCTTCAGGAATTTGTCGTTTATGGACATCATGAGCAAGTTTCCATTCTATTTTACGAGCCAGTATGTGCCATTGGAGAATACGGTCTCGATGATGTATGGACCCTCCCACTTTGGCTGAAATTTACCCACAGTTTTGTGAGTCATGACCATCGGTCTGCGAACGGCCAAGATGAGATCGCCTACTTGGAATGTCCTCTGCTTGACTTTCTTATTGAAGGCCCGAGAGATGCGTGCTTGATAGTGCTCGATGATTTGTTGAGCTTGCAAGCGCTTCTCCCTTTGTGCATCCAGTTGTTGGACCCATGGCTTAGAGGTTCGAGTATTTTCTCGTCTTCCTCTTCAATTTTAGCGGATGCCATGTTGATAGATAATGTCTGCCTGAATATATCTCCAATGATGTTATCGGAGTCATATATAGGTGATTCGGATAAGTGAGAATGCCACTGGCATTCCTCATCGGAGCTCTCGGGCGTTGTTGCTGGTGTAACATAACCGAGGCCGCATTTGGACTTAACATAATAATCCTGAGGTTTCCCAGACAGGGTTGACAGCTGCAGAGGCGAACGCCGACCGTTGCCGTAATTCAGACCTGGGGTAGCCTCTATATCGTATCCTTGCTTTTGCATGAAATACTTGGCCCAAGGACTATATAGGTAGAGCGGTAGTCTTCCAGTATCGGGTTCGAGATTAAACTCTTGAGGCATGAAGGGTTGAGGACCTTCTTTTCAGCCAAAGATGATCGTGTGATCCCCTTCTCTTCTGCCTGGGACTAGAAAGTAGGCATCTTTAATGAAAACAAGTCAGTTTGCGGTATGGACGGTTGTCACCTGTGTGTGCAGGTTAGTGTCTTAACCGTATCCCATAATATACATCAGATTGAGTTTATTACCCTCAGGATAGTTCAATGGCAGCCTCTTATTGATGAAATAAGGAATTTTATCCACATGAATTACATCACCAGGAGAGGGACTATCCACCTTTACAACCAGATACTTTATGAGTTCTGCATCCTCTTCAGCTTCCCCTAGGATTTTTTTGTATGGCCTCGCGGCACCCTTTCGTAAAAACCATTACAGAAATGCACTTTCAAAATGGAATGAGGCGAGCGAAGTGAGTTTAATAGCATTTCAAATTCAAGGTTGTGAGGTGGGGACGCTGTCCTGGGCAACTTGACCACCAAGGGTTCTGCTTATGGCATTGGCTTGTCTGAGGGTGTTGGATCGATACTTGGTTGCCGGCTCGTCTTGGGAAGACGGATGACCATCGGCTCGACAGGAGACTTCTTGTCTTTCGATTTCTTTTGACTAGATCTTGGCAATCGGATCACCATTGGCCCTCCAGAGGGCCTTGTATCTTTCGGTCGCCTTTGATTGGATTTTGGCAATCGGATCACCATCGGTCCTATGACAGGTAGTTTTGGCTCTTGGCTGGTCCTTGGGAGTCGGATGACCATCGATTCCAACTGGGCAGCTGGGGCGGGGGAACTGAGCACCTATTTATTCAAAGTTGCGACAAAGGGTACGACTTTGCCCGGTTTACGGGCCTAGAGATGAATTCTCAAGGGTTCCTCTGGCCCTGTGATGGTCTCCAGTTCATCAGTTATGTGTTTCTCGGATTCGTCATATAGACACACCTCCAAAGAATAATAAGACTCAACCCCTTTGAAGGGATCGATGTCGAAGAATTCAGTTTTCACGAAGCCGTGCTTACTGACATACTTGAAGCATTGGTGGAGGGTGGATGGCACGATCATATAGTCATGTAACCACTGACGCTCCAAGAGGATATTGTAGGACGTATCTGCATCTATGACGTAGCAGGTAACCTCTGTCCTCATGTCACCGATCTGACATTTCAATCGGATCTTTCCTAAGGGATAGCTCATTTCTGAGTTGAAATCGCTAATGGCGGTGTTGGTCGCCGCTAGCCGGTGCATAGGGATGCCGAGGACTTGATACAAGCTTTTCAGGATAATGCTTATCGACGAGCCAGGATCGATGTGCATCCGATCCACCTTTATGTCGCCTATGTATCTAGTATAGTACAAGGGGCGATCATGCATGTTGGTCTTGATCATCATGTCCTGTGGGGTGAATACGATGTTGGGCATTGCATTCGCACTGTTGCTGCCCTAGAGATCTGTCGACGAGCCTTCTTCCATAGGTTTGACCTGGGCTAAGTAAGCGTCAGCATTCTGGAGTGCTTCGTTCAATACGACACGAAGATCCTTGGAGAGCCTTAGGAGCTCGTATAACGACAACTTTGCCGGCGTATTAGCCAGTTGTGCTAATATGTCAAAGTTGTAAGGTCTCTCCAACCCCTGAGGTGCATCCTTACGGAGCGGCCTGTCGAAGCGGGTTTCTTTCGGCTTGGACCTGTCCGCCGGTGGAGGCTGAGATGGCCTCAAAACATTAGTGGCCGGCATCGTTGCTGGCTGAGGGTCTTCAACTGAACTACCCGGAGTGGGCTGGACCTGTGCCCCAGACCGGGTAACAATGGCCATCGCTTCCTCAGCTTCGATTGAAATTATGTGGCAGGATATGGACTTCTTGCCCTTCTTTTTGTTGGCTGGAGATGATGTCGCCCGGGTCACTTCGGGCACTAAGTCGGGGTGTACCCACATGATTTCTCCTCGTGACGTAGTAATAGGTACCAAACTAGTTGTCTGGTCCCGGACGGGAGGAAGATTAGTAATCTCCATCGTTGCCCCGGGGATAGGTATTACCCCGTCTTGAGTACTTATTGGAGGGAAGTCGTCGAACTTAATTGACACCATGTTCGTCGCCACGGTAACCTCTTCAAAGTCTAGCGACAGAGCTTTGGAGTCGATAAGACTCTGGATGTACCGCTTTAATTGAAAGCAGCCTTGAGTGGCATGATGAACATAGTGGTAGAAATGGCAGTAATTTGGGTCCTCCATCTCTGTCGCTCGGGGCTCGCGCCTTGGTGGAGGGAGTTAGATCCTGTCCCCTTGCAAGAGCATGTCGAAGATAGGCTTGACATGACTATCGTCGAATGAGTAATTCACCTGGGGCCACTGGGCTTCTGCCTGCTTTTGTTCAGGCTTCTTGGTCGTACCGGTGACCATAGCCTGTTTGCCTTTATTGTCCCGATTAGTGGAGGTGCCGTCAGTATTGTTGTTATTGGAGGTGGTACCAGGATGTTTGCTTTTGACCTCTCCGTCCAGGATGTGTAATCCTAGATGGCGAGCCTTCTTTAACTTCGCCTCCGTATTGGTGGCGCTTATGATGAAGGTCGTTCAATCCTTGAACTGATCTTCACCCATCCAGAGGCTAATTGCGGGGAGCAACTTCTTCTGGCAGATTTCAATCAAGGATCTTTTGGGGTTGCCTTGGGGCAATCTCATTGTGGTTTGGCAGAACCGCTCGATATAGTTCCTTGTTAGCTCCCTCTCCTCCTGAACAACGTCTATTAGGGATGACATTGTCACATCATGTCCCATTTCGTAGAATCTTTCTAGGAACATATGCTTGAAGCCGTCAACAGAATGGATGCAGTTATCCGGAAGGTTGCGATACCAGTCGAACGCGATTCCCTCCAATGCTCCGATGAATAATCGTATGAGGATGGCATCACTATACAGAAAGTGGTCGGTTGTGACCTTGAAATAAGTCATATACCGACTAGCAGAGGTCTTCCTGTCATTTGAATCAACATGAAATAGCTTGTACAGTGGTGGAAAAGGCACATCTCTCCATGCAACAGGATACGACTGCCATATTCTGAGGTCCCGAAAGGAGTCTCGGGCATTGAACATTGCCCGAAGCTCCTGGACTTCCCTCATTGCATCCCTTTCTTCATCTACAGCTGAAGGAGCGGATGCTCCTAGAAGATTTTCACCCAAAGGAGGAGCGATCATGTTGGAGTCCGTGTTGACTGTGGGTCCCAAACTTGTTTGTCCTGGCGTCCTTGCTGGTTGAGTCGGCAAGGCAGCTTTGATTTTGTCTACTGACTTGACTAATGACAGGAACATGGCTTCAAGTACTTCTATACATTGTCGGTCAGTAGACGCTTCATGATCATCGTCGGCCATAAAGACTGTTCGTACGTAGGTAGAGGTGGAAGGGATCGTAGCAGAGGTGATCTCTGTGTCGTACCCTCATACCAAAAAATCGTCGAGGAATATTGAAATGTCTTTCTCCTTGGACTCGGAAGGGGTGCTACCCCCTATGCAGGAAGCCGCATCGTCTTGGCGAAGGCGGTCATCCTGAGGGACGTCCACGTCTGTTACATAATTCCAGTGGATTGCTACCCCCTGTGTATGCTCTTGGAACACCGGTTTGTCGCATACATTGAGAGGACTGCTACCCCCGGCCTCATCTACCCCAGGGAGGTCAAGGATGTACCCCAGGTGTTGGAAGCTTCTTTCAGGATCGAGTTCCTAGGTAGACACCCCTGTGGTCCTCGGCGGCAACCCTCCAAATAAGAGTTTCCTTGCAATGTTGGCGGAGATTGTTGGGTTGGAAGAGCCTATCTTCTTTCCTCCCTTGCCGGGAAGAACCTTTCGGGTTGAATTACAGGAGGCGAAAGGAAATTCCTCGTCTTCCGGAATTTGCACCTGTTTCTTAAGTTGTTGTTGAAAAGGTGCTGGCTGCTGGAGTCGTTGGAAAACGGACTGTCGATCTTCAGGTACTGCCGACTTGTCGCAGCAGCAGTTGATGATGACTTGGGTGCAACGACATCTTGAGAGGGGCTCATCGCATGCCAAGGTTGCTTTTTTCTCCTTGTGTTTATGAGTAATCAACTCTCGCAAGTCGATTGCAGGATGATCTACCTTTGCATCCAATTTGTGGACTCGGGTATCCCGAGCATACGGGTGCGTAGGTATCATATTTGCTACCTGATCTGAGGCTAGTAAAAGCACTTGCTCTCGATCGTTGGAGGAAGACTTTTGAGACCCACCCAGTCCGTTAGCCCTGGGGGACTGAACGTGGGTGGTTCTGTACAACTTTCCATCAGGAGCCCGTATAACAGTTAACGATGCCCGCTGACGGTCAGTAACTTGGATAGTTGACTAGGCTTGTTGGGCCCGTACTGCCCTAGACTTTCTTGACTTAGCACCCGAAGATGCATAGTAAAATGAGTCCAGATTGAAACATCCCATATTCTAAATGGGCCGTATGGAGTTGGGCCCGCATGAGAGACGGTCAACACAGAGCTTCCGACAGGGCCGCATGAGACACTCTATCTATGGTTAGGACTGGCTGTCGCATGGGCCATCTGCCTGCGGCTAGAGTTGGATGCCGCATGGGCGATCTGTCAGCGGCCAGAGTTGGCTGCTGCATGGGTGATCTATCTACGGCCAGAGTTGGCTGCCGTATGGGCCATCTGTCTGCGGCCAGAGTCAGCTGCCGCATGAGTCATCTGCCCATCTCTCTTATGCGGCCACTTCCTCGTCCGCATGGATTTTCCTTGTGCCCCCAAAAACTCAGCATCGTAGTGTTTTTCTTTGCTGGATTTGGGGACAGTGGGTTATCTGCGGTCGGAAGAAAGGCCGCAGGAGGGTCTTGATCACTGTCTTGGGCCGCAGAAGGAGCTTCCTCGAGAACCTGGTCGAGGGCAACAATTTTATGCTTCGATATCCTGTGGGCTCTCTTTGGGTTGGCTCGCTTTTGTGATGGGCTGGAGCTCCCTTCAGAGAGCATTTCTTTGAATATTCGTTGGTCAAATCGAACCACGAGCATTTGCTACATGGAGCCGAGCTTAGACGCATCAGATTGCATCATCAACTTCTCATCAGAAGAGAAGGATGTCTCCAACAGAGTCGCCATCGCGTTTGCCATAAAATATTAAGAACAAAAATTACAGATGAATTGAACTTGATTGCAAACTCGCTTGTACAAAAGAAAGCCTAGAGAGAAAGCCTAGGAAACAATCTAGGTGCAATTATTTAGTTTTGATTCTGGGGGGTGATAATGGAGGCTTGGGAATGTGTAGCAACTCTGTCTTACTCCTTGGACTATCAACGCACTCCTTGCTCTTGAAAAAATTGCCCTTCGTAGGTTGCCAGCCTTTTGCATGGGTGTAGTACCCTGCTATTTATACTGATGGATATCTTGAGCCGCATGGATGGTCACGTGACCACGTGGCTATGACAACACAAAGACCCGCTCTTTGGCCACCAGCTGGTGACTTGTTGAGATTTTGTTGCAACAAATCTGGGTGGCTGGTAGATTTTGTGGTCTTAACACCATGTCTTTTATCCTGGGTTGTGGACAGGTGTTAAGTCGGAAGACTTTCGGTATCAGAGGTGATATGGACATGACACACGATAATCAAAAATAATCTTTGGTGGATCTATTACTCTTCTGCGCACTGGTGGTGCGAGTAATAGATTTTGAGACAAAACCAACAAAGGTAATATGGACGTGATAGGTTTTGTTGTCTTAACACCATATCTTTTATCCCGGGTTGGGGACATGTGTTAAGTCAGGAGACTATCGGTATCAGAGATAATATGGACGTAACACACAATAATCAGGAATAATCTTTGGTGGACCTATTACTCTTCTGCGCACTGGTGGTACGAGTAATAGATTTTGAGATAAAACCAACAGAGGTAATATGGATGTGAGAGGTTTTGTTGTCTTAACACCATGTCTTTTATCCCGGGTTGGGGACATGTGTTAAGTCGGGAGACTATCGGTATCAGAGGTAATATGGACGTGATACACGATAATCAGGACCAAGAAGTTTTCTTAGTGATAACGATAAGCTGGGCAGACTCCTGTGTGATAAAGCATTAGAGTGGGAGTTCAGAGGTATCCTCATACATGACTCTCCACTCAGGGAGGTGCGATATAAATCTACTTGGAGTATATAGAGCGTGAGTTCAGAGGTACTTATTGTATATAATTCGATAGTCTGGGTGATTTAATGGTTTGAGGAAGTACCAGCATGTCTTTAGACATAGTATTCTTCAGGAATTTGCCGTTTATGGGCATCATGAGCAAGTCTCCGTTCTGTTTGGTGAGCCGGTATGCGCCTTTGGAGAATATGGTCTCGATGATGTATGGACCCTCCCATTTGGGCTAGAATTTGCTGGTAGTTCTGTAAGTCATGACCATCGGTCTGCGAACGGCCAAGACAAGATCGCCTATTTGGAATGTCCTCTGCTTGAATTTCTTATTGAAGGCCCGAGAGGTGTGTGCATGATAGAGCTTGATGCTTTGTTGAGATTGCAAACGCTTCTCGTCTAAAGCTTCCAATTCTTGTAGCCGTCGACGATAGTTATCGTCCAACGTCAACCGGTAAGTAAGAGCCACACGAAGCGAGGGGATTTAAGTCTCCAATAGGAGAACTGCCTCGCTCCTGTACACCAGAGAGAATGGTGTATTTCCCATAGTCGTTCGACTCGTAGTACGGTACGCCCATAAGCATTCGCCTAGCTTTTCATTTCAGTCGTGCTTGTTTGAAGACACGAACTTCTTTAGAAGCTTGATTATGGTCTTATTAAAGGCTTCAGGCAGACCATTAGCCGATAGGTTGTAGGTCGTTGAAGCCACATTCTGAATCCGATTCTTGTCACATAATTAATAGAAAGCATGACTTGCGAACTGCGGACCATTATCATGAATGATCCTCTGTGGCGTCCAAAACGGTAAATGACGTAATATTTTATGAAACTGATCATGTTTGATGTCTTTACCTGTCACGACCCGCACCCAGTGTAAGGGCACAATACGTGGGTACGTCCAGCCTATGCCGCAGTGTCGGCGGTAGAACGCTGTCTTAGGTCACAACATCTAACACAATCTAGAATATACTCCGAATGGAGGAAAATATAATAAGTAATCTTAATCACAAACTAAGATGGAATATAAGATAAGATAATCTCAACAAGGAGTCACAATATGAATAGTAAATCTTGGTGTAAAACATACCATAAACATATCCCAATACAATCACAATGTCTAATAACTAGGTAATGATATAAGTCCAATCTAAACTCATGGCAAGTCCTCAGCGACTACTGGATCCTGCTGAGGGTCCAGGACACCTGTGTCAACTAGGCCTGCTCCATAGTAAGTATCGCAGCAATCCTCATCATCTATAATGTTTCAACATGTCCAGTCAGGACGGAAACAAATACATATCTCTCACACCGTTCATAACATGAAATAAAATATGAAACAAGCTATAGAATAATATACATGAACTGATGATAAAGAAATGAGACTGTAAAAGAGAGCATGATATAAGAAAATAGATATACATGATATAATAAGAGAATTGAACTCACTATGTGGTGTAGAGCACAATCTTGTTATGTAATCTGGCTTAGGTTATACATGGCTTAAATCTAGTTTGGAGTTGCACATAAAAAAGGTGTAGATGACATAACCAAATAAATACCCTCCTGTCCCAATCAGTACACAAGGATCTGTCCAAGTTATGTTATTGTACATGAAAGTTATGTTATTGTACATGAAAGTAGTGTATCACATGGATAGCTAGTCCACATGCACACTGGGTTATACATGAAGGCTCACATGATCATGAGTGTACATGAATGTCACATGAGTATACATAAATACGAATACAATGAGTAGACAATACACATGATAAAGTATATGAGCACAATATACCCGATGTATCCGAGGGGATAACATCACATGAATAGATTCATATAGTACTAATCCATGATTATATCGTGACAGCAACAAGTAAACTACTCTATAACAAGTAAATATGTCCAAGCAAGAATGAAACAGTCAGAGAATGTACTCGCCGGACAATCCGAGCTGTTGATGATGATGTGTAACTGAACTGGAGTGATGTAAACCTATTTAAAGTAACCACAAGTCACAACATGGTCTAACATATTATAAGAAAGGGCTACAATGCAATTCTACATGCTTCTAAGTCCTTTTAGGTCAAAGTCAACCTTGGTCAACTCTGGTCAAACCTGGTCAACTATAAGTCAACTAGTCTGTTTACTAATTTTTAGGTCAAACACAAGTTTACAAGTCATTCCGAGTTCTTTGAGTTGATTTGGAACAAGTTTGACCCGAAGTTGACTTTTGTCAACTTGCTAGTCAACTTGACTAAATTAGGACCATTGGGTCGATCCTAATCTGTCCCAATACCCTTAGGTTACATTCATAATCAATCCACATACATATAGGTATATTCACATTCATTAAGGTTATATATATATATATATATATATATATATATATATATATATATATATATATATATATATATATATTTTTTTTTTTCTATATATATTCATTAAGGTTATATATATATATATATATATATATATATATATATATATATATATATATATATTTTTTCTAGTCAACTTGACTAAATTAGGACCATTGGGTCGATCCTAATCTGTCCCAATACCCTTAGGTTACATTCATAATCAATCCACATACATATAGGTATATTCACATTCATTAAGGTTATATATATATATATATATATATATATATATATATATATATATAATATATATATATATATATATATATATATATATATATATATATATATATATAATATATATATATATATATATATATATATATATATATATATATATATATATATATATATATATATACATACACATATATATATATATCTATACATACACATATATATATCTATACATACACATATAAATATATAACATGTGACTTGAAAGAAGTTGTGTGTGTGTGCGTGATAAAGGACTGCTGTTATGAATCAAATCTGAGATTAAAAGCCAAGTACTTAACTATGGGGATATATCACATATATAAATACATATACACATATATCTATTTTAAAGGAAAAATTATACATATATAGACATATACATAAATATACATATACATATATAGGTAAAGGAAATTTGGCTACTCGAATCCAAGAAGTGGAATCAAACCTGGAAATCAGTACCTAGCTCTCATTCCAACATATTTACATATACACAAAGTCATATATATATATATATATATATATATATATATATATATATATATATATATATATATAGCTACACAAATATACATATATATACATAAAGGAAAACCCAAATTGTATATGTAAATGGTAAATAAATAGGATATAAAACCAAAGATCATTTTCCACAAACCCAGAATATCATATACGAATCGTAAACTCAGAAATTGATGCTTAAAAGTCAGAAAATCAAAATATTACAAAACTATTCAATACCGAGTTATAAGAAAACCCGAAATTTCATATATCGACCCAAATCGCATAATACACCACTAGAACCCGTAAAACTTGGCAAATACATTGGCCTCGACATGTGATACGTGCTTGGGTCACTACAACAAAATAGGTTAATAACGACACTTTATTTACGACACTTTCTAAATAAGTGCCATTATTTTTTCGTTGTCACGACACTCTACTAAAACATGCATGTCATTGTAATTAAGTATTTATCATAATCTACGATACCTCTTTAAAAGTGTCGTAAACCTAAATATAACAACACTTTTAAGAACACTACTAAATACAACACTTTAATAGTGTCCTACATTAATATAAATTAAATACAACATATTAAAAGTGTTGTGTCAAAATTTATTTCCTATAATTTTTTCATCTACAGCCCGCGCCCCCCAAATATTTCTTTTCCCGCGAGGAAAGAAATATTTGGCGCTGCTGAAGGCAAATAAGCAAAGATTTGGAAATATTTTCTCTCAGCCCGCGCCCCCCAAATATTTCCTTTCCCGCGAGGAAAGAAATATTTTCTCTCCTTTCTCGCGAGCGTAGAAATATTGGCATAGAAATATATTTTCTCCTCCGTTGCTCTCTCCATCAGATCCCGTCGCCGTACGTCATCCCGTCGCCGTGTGTCATCCCGTCGCCGTGCATCATTACAGTCACCGCCGTCGCTGCCGTCATCGTCGTGTTTAGGTAATATCTCATTCCATCTTCACCCTTCCTGTTTATGAGTTTTCCTTCCTTGATTTATTATCTAGGGTTTTCTTTCTTAATTAGGGTTTAGATGAAGAAATAAAAATCTAGGTTCAAAATTTTAGGAATTTGGTGGTGCTTCAAAATTTATGGAACATTAAGATTTTTATTTGGATCTAAATTTCTGAAACATAAGATTTTATTTGTTTTGTGTGAATGATATTGGTACTATGCACCACCGTCTATGTATTTAAGAACCTTTATAACTCATTTTAGGAACATTAGATTTTAGGTTCATGATTGGGCAGAACATATTCGGTCTTGGATATGCTTTTATTCCTTTATTTTGTTTGTGTATATAGGTTTAGTTGTGAGTTTGTTGTTGGAATCTGATATTCGTGTACTTTGGATTTCATTTGTGTAAATAGTTTTATATATGAAAATATGATGCTTTGATGTTTGGAAGAATAAAGAAGGCCAAAAAGGGTCTGAAATCAAGTCATCTAGTATGATTCGGATGAGTTTGAAACATCCTTATTAAAATTTTGTACATAGTCTTTAGCTTGCATATAGGAGTAAGGGCTATGTAGAGGAGTTACGAGTAGCGATGGAAGGGGGGAGCGTAAAAGATGCGCCCTCTGTAATTTCCTGAAACCTAAGAAATTCTTATCATGCTTCACCAAGATCTCAGCTTGATTGTGGCTATTAACATAGCAAATACCTATCTTTCGTATTAATAACAATACTCTAAGCCTAGCATAAGTCATTAGCTACTTTAATTGGCACCTGACTTTGTGTCAGTACCAATATTTCTAAACAGAAGCATGATAATGGTCATATCAGCTGCATGATAATAAGAAAAACAGCCTTATTGTTCATTACATTACCTCCATACAACTATCTTTCATCGCTCTCTCGCTCTCCAGAGAAGTAGGGGTTCTCAGGAGATCATTCACATACATTTCTTGTGTCTTGATTCATTAACATCAATACGTATTGTACAATACATTAGCTAAGATACAATAAATTAGCCAAAGAAATAGAGTTCATTAAATGAGTTTGTTTTTGAACTGTATACATTCACGAGTTTAGTGGGGCTGGTCCAATGGACATCCAACTTTACCATGACTGCCAATTAGCCACAGGATCACAACTAGGAAAATTTTTTGGAACCTCCTAGATTTGAACCAAGACCTCTGGGTGAGTCCAACGTACATACAATACCACAAATGAGGTCACTTCCAAACAAATATGATACGTAGACCATTGGATGTCTGATTTGTTATCCATAAATGTTTTAAGTTACATTCAAACTTTTGTGTTTCATTTGTCCATTAAACCGTCATCATGGGTTCAACACAAAGGGTTGCAAATGACAGTAGCCACTAGACATCTTTTATGTATACATGTGTACCTAAGGTAATGATTATTTGAATGAACCATTGTGTGATTTTAGACCGTTATATTTACTCATTACTTTTAATATTATACAAAACACTAACTTTCTTTTGGTGTCCATGATAGGTTATTTTGGTTTGGCATTGTAATTGTGGTGAGCAGCTGACGAAGTCAGTAAATTTGCTTGTTTAGGATGGATAAAACATGGACTAATTATCCAAGGTCCTAAACTTTTCTTTGATATACATATACTTTCAGGCTATCAAATATATGAATAATTACATAAGTTATAGTTTTTTGTTTCTATTTGTAGGTCTAGTGATGAGTACCTAGAAGACATGAAGAGATTTATAACAAATGCTAAGAACTATGCTAGGAATCCTGATAGGATCCTATGTCCTTGTAAAGAATATAAAGTTGAAAAGTCACAAAAAATAATGTAGTATATGATCACTTGGTATGAGTTGGTTTTGATCCTTCATATCAACTTTGGGTTCTTCACGGGGAACATTCAAGTAGTTTTGAACAAAATGAGTCTTCTCAGTTGCCAGATGCTCACGGGATGTACCATGATGCATACATTCCTTTTGCTGGAGATTCAGAGGCTACGGAAGGTATCAATATGAATGAAGATGAGGTTTTTAGAAAAAAGTTAGAAGAGGCTGAAGCTCCTTTCTATCCAAGTTGTACTAAGTATACAAAGATGTCTGCAATCACCACTCTTTACAAGCATAAGGCTACAAATGGGTTGTCAGATAAAGCATTTAATGAACTTCTTGAGATTCTACAGGATATGTTGCCAGAGGAAAACAATATTCCAGATTCTTTATATGCGACAAAGAAGTTTCTAAAAGAGTTTGATTTAGGATATGAGAAGATACATGCTTGTGTTAATAATTGCTGCTTGTTTAGAAAAGAGAGAGAGCACCTGGAGACATGTCCTACTTGTGGTTCTTCACGATGGAAAGTAAACCCACGAACAAGCAAGATCAGAAAGGGAGTGCATGCGAAGGTTTTGTGATACTTTCCAATAATACCAAGATTAAAAAGGATGTTTATGTCAAAAGATAAGGCAGCACAATTGACTTGGCACTCCACCCACCACAGTCAAGATGGAATAATGCGCCATCCGGTGGACTCGGTTGTGTGGGATTCTATTGATAAAAATGGCCTGATTTTGCTTCAGATCCAAGAAATATCAGGTTTGGGCTATCATCAGATGGCTTTAATCCTTACAAAATCTCAGTACCCAATACAGTATGTGGCCAGTCTTGGTATGTATATACAACCTGCCCCCCAATGTATGCATGTCGCAAGAAAATTTGATGTTGACTTTACTTATACCTGGCAAAGATGAACCTGGAAACGACATAGATGTATATCTTGAACCACTTATTGATGATTTAAAGGAGCTTTGGAGCTATGGCGTGGTGGCACATGACGCATTCACTAAGTCCACATTTAATTTGAAAGCTATCTTAATGTGGACAATCAATGATTTTTCCGCTTATGGTAATTTGGCTGGTTGTACTACAAAGGAAAAACTTGCATGTCCTATATGTGGTCCTAATACATGTTCTCGATATTTAAAGAAGTCACATAAGACTGTGTATATGTCTCACAGGAGATTTCTTCCACCTAGATATTTGTGGCGTGATAAGGCTAGCTGGTTTGACGGGACTAAAAAAAAGGACACCCACCAAAACCATTGACTAACAATGAAATTTTACATGCCGTAAATGAAGTTCAAAATGTGTGGGGAAAGAGCAAGAAGAAGAGAAAGAAGAACGATCCTCCTAGTATGTGGAAAAAGAAGTCAATACTTTTTCAATTACCCTATTGGGAAGTAAATTAATTTTTTATTAAATACTCATATTTAGTTAGTTTTAATATAAGAGATTTTTTTTTATTATATCACAGACTATATCTTGCGTCACAACTTGGATGTTATGCATATTGAGAAGAATGTTTGCCAAAGCATCTTGGGAACACTATTGAATATTAAAGGACATACAAAGGATGGCTTACAATCTCGTGGAGATTTAGCTGACATGAATATTAGGTCTGACTTATATGCAGAACCAAGAGGACAAAGATTTTTCCTTCCTCCAGCACCTTACACACTATCAAAAGCTGAAAAACAAATATTTTGTAAGAGGTTGTTTGATTTGAAGATACCGGATGGCTATAGTTCAAATATTAGCAATTGCGTCAAGCTGGAAGAATACAAGATTATTGGTCTCAAGTCCCATGATTATCATGTTTTAATGCAACAATTGTTGTCAGTTGCTTTTAAAAGGACTTCTTCTAGAGGGACCAAGGAAGGCAATCTTTCGTTTGTGTTCTTTTTTTTAATGAACTATGTCAAAGAGTCATCGACAAAAATAAATTGGAAGTATTGGAGGATGAAATTGTGGAGACTATATGCATGTTGGAAAGGTACTTTCCTCCAGCTTTTTTTGATATCATGGTTCATCTGACAATACATTTAGGACGAGAGGCTAGATTATGCGGGCCGGTGCATTATCGATGGATGTACCCTTTTGAGAGGTATGTAATAGAACCTTATTATATTTTTAGGGTTTATAGTTTATTCAATAAATTCCTAAATTGGGTCATTTACTATTTGTTTTTTTCTCTTGTTTTAACCTCTACCAGATTTATGAAGTATCTTAAAGGATTTGTTAGAAATCGTGCTCGACCTGAAGGATGCATAGCTGAATGCTATCTAGTGGATGAGTGTGTGAGATTTTGCAGCGAATACATGCCACAAGCAGTAGCTTTAGGCACAAAACTAAATCGCAATGAAGATTTTGAGGATGATGCAATTATAGAGGGACGCCCAATTTCAAAAGAAAAAGTAATTACTATGTCAAGTGAAATGTTGAAGGTTGTTCATCTTATGTTCTTCTAAACAGTGCAGAAGTTGAACCATATATTTCGTAAGTATAATACCAACACATTCTAAGAGCAGAAGTTGCATCGAGATTAATATATATATATATATATATATATATATATATATAGATTAATATATATATATATATATATATATATATATATATATATATATATATATATATATATATATATAAAATATACAAATATATTAATCTATATATATATATATATATTTTATATATATATATATAGATTAATATATATATATATATATTAATTTATATATATATATATTTTTTAATATATATATATATATATATATATTTTTTTATATATATATATATATATATATATATATATATATATATATATATATATATATATAAAATATATATATATATATATATATATATATATATATATATATATATATATATATATAAGTAACTATATAAACTTTGATGTCATTATTAGAGTACACATGGAGGAGTTAAAGCGTGACGATAGGCGTTGTTACGGGATAATAATTTGTTGCAGAAGAGGCATTTAGAAACGTTCATTTCATGGATGTCAGAGAAGGTCAGATATACATACACACAGACACACATGATACTAATTATGCTAGTTATGAGGGGTAACTTTTAATATTAGTTATATATTTTTTTAGATTAATCTTGAAAGTGCAGCGAGCACAATATCAGATACGCTTAGATGGCTTGTGTAGGGACCTAGACGTGTGGCAATCTTGTACTTGGGTTATGTGATCAATTGAAAATGCTTTCATACAACAGAAGTTGAGAGATCTACTCAAGATTATGGTGTTTATATAGAAGCAGAGACTATATGTAGATCAAGTTCCAGGGACACATCACAAGTTGTTGTAAATGTTTCTTATTATGGGGTTATAAGGGATATTTTGTTATTGGACTTCATGTGCGATTTTTGTCCTTGTATCTGGTTTACTGATACTCTTCTAATTGTTTGATACATATACACTTCCGTATAGAACAAAGAACACTTTGTCCTGCCAGAAAGAGTCGTGTGCTGAATATAGTTACCCATGTGATCACTGTCTTGTGCTGAACAAAAATCCAGTATCAATTGATCAGGTTCTATATAGAAAGAGTCGTGTGCACATGTGATCACTTTGTCTTGTGCTGAACAAAAACCCATGTGATCACTTTGTCTTGTGCTGAACAAATTGTGCAAATGGGCATAAAAATAACTGAACAGAAAGGAAAACTTTTATCCTTGGGTGGTAATTCATCATTTGGGTTGTTCTGTAATTCCATGCACTCTGCAATTGCATACCTACAGAAAAATAGTTATTAAAGTTATTTGATGGCAAATATCCTCTCCATGACCAATCATTGATAGAATTTACACCCTCTTTTTTTTCTCAATCTGCAAGTAAAACATTACAACAAAGTTGGATGTAATGCCAGAGAATCTTGACTGTCAATTGTAAGGATATATTTTTGGAGTCAACCTCATGTTATTACACTTCTTGTTACCTTATAATTTTGTTTCTTGGATGGTAAAATATATGTTCCTCTACATCATTGACTAATTTATACTAGCTGTCGTCTCTAGTTATATCTTCTTGAAAGAATATATAAGCTTGGCATCTTGAAATAGTAAGAGAAATGAATCCAACATATTAAGACAACCATGTTCGTGCTAACTAGTCTTAAAATTGAAAAAATAAGACACTTTTTCCTCTATTTTTTAAAAAAAATAAGAAGGAAATATGATGGTTTACCAGGATATGATGGTTTACCAGGTATATGCATGGAGTAAATTTATTGGTGGGATATGATGGTTTATCAGGTAGACACCATTCCTGATTGTTCCTCTTTCAAATTTATTGGCAAATTTATTGGAGTAACTTGGTAGAGGAGTACTTGTATTTTGGCATGATAAGATGGTTTACCAGGTAAGTACGGTGAATCAATTTCAGTGTTAAAAGAGCATAATATTGTTGTTAATATACTATATTAATAGCGTGGACTGTTATTTTGTGATTTGGGACTGTGTGGTAGAGTACATTGGTTTTAGGGAGGCTCGGGTTCTGTGGTTGCCCCCTTTGGTTCACTGCTCTATTTAAACAGTTCCTTGTGTGAATTTGTAAATGATAGTTCACATCCAAATCACCTAGAAATCATAGTCTAATCCTTTGTTAATTCCTATTTCTCTTATCCTTAACTTGTTCAGTCGAGCATCTCTGTTTATATGTCCTATTTCATACTTCACTGCACCACTGTATTTTATTACACTACACATGAGCTATGTCCTGCTTCCCATTAATATATTACACTTATACTTCCTTGAATCAAATTGCATTACTGCACAATATCAGTCGAGCATCTCCCATTGCTTTATCCTGCCAATAGACTCCCCTGCATAGTATGTCCCTGCATGCTTCAAAAGCCACTGTAAAGTTGCATGCCCTACTATCTTGCATATCCAGCATATCCATTCATTCACATATATTACCTGCACCTTCACACTACTCTGCACAATAGCATACACTGCCTGCATCACAAGATGTCCTACTTCCATTTTACTGTTTTCACCATCAATTAATTTACTTCACCTTAGCACAGGTCCTGCCATACTTCATTTAAGCATTTTCACTATAATGCATTCCTTGCATTCACCTATCTTTAGCCATTGCATAGCCATTCATTATTTGCACTTCATTCATTAGTGAAAACTTGCCTTTGGGTTCAATATTGTTTAGCTTATGGATATGTTTAGATACAAACATATGTCCCAACAATTGGTAGTTGTTCTGTGGATACCTGCATAACTAATTCACTTCATCTTCATCATAATCCATAGCCTTGAGATATCACTACACACATTAGATTCAGACATTAGCATTGTCCTGTAACTTTCACTGTCGGGAACAATTTACAGTTATTTTTGTTTGGTTAACTGTCATCCATGGAATTTGAATGTGTGTGGTCTCTAAAAGGGGTGAAAAAGTTTTGGGGTTAGACTTTTCCAATCATTTTCTTCACAATTTGGCATCCGAACCTTCACTTGGGTAATAAATTGGTTTCTTACTTTCATTTATTTTTAGCATGGAAAATTTTTTGCATGAACTAAGAATATCATGTGGTACACAGTCTAGTCCCCGAACTGTAATTGATTAACTCTAAAGTAGTAGCACTAATATTTTACTTTTCTCTATTGTGCCTTTATCCTCAATTATGCAATGAAACATGAGTTTGAGACTTCTCCAAAAGGCTACTTTATCAAAGTATTTTTCGTATTGTTCTTTATCTCACTCATTTTAATTTTCATCAAAGTATTTCTGTACTGTTCTGTATCTCACTCTTAATTTTTCATCAGTTATTATATGTTTGAAAGTTGAAATATGCATGAATTTTTATCTTTTTGTGTGCAGATTGATCGATGAGTTTGGATTAGATTCGAGTTTGATGCTGGAAAGAGTTGGACGCTAACTAGTGCTAGTAGGAATTTTATATGTTATGTAATAGACTTTGTTGTTGTTCTCAATATTACTCTTTTTGAGAATTTGTATGGAATTGAGATATTACAATATGACTTTGTATGGATTTGAGATATTACAATATGACTTTGTATAGATTTGAGATATTGCAATATATTATTGTTGCTACATTAAAGTTTTATTATTTGTGAAATTGATTTTGGTCTATTATATAAAAATAAATATACAAATGAAATCAATTTATATTTCATATATTTTGATGATATTTTGAAGGCATTTAAAATGTGTTGTTGAAGTGAATTAAATGACACATATAACGTGTCGTGACATCAATGGTATTTATAATTTGGATGTTTAGATTACACGTAGAAAATATTGTGAAAAATATTTATAGCATTAAGACGACACTAGCAAACTGTCGTGAAATAAGTATTAAATGACATTCGAGAAGTGTCATCATAAAAGTATTACATATCATTTTTTTCTTGCCGTTGAAAGTCCAAAAGAATTATGAAGACACTTATCAGGTGTCATTGAAGCATGTTTAGATGGCACCGAGATCATGCCATAAAAAATATTAACACAACATTCATAAAAGGTCGTCATAAATATATTGCATGGCACTTATGAAGTGTCGTTGAAAAAAAAAACTTTCTATGACACCCCCTCTAGACTACACTCAAAAAGTGTCGTGGAAAGTCATTGACGACACTTTTGGATGTCATTAAAACACTTTTTTTGTTGTAGTGGGTACTCATGGAGTCGAAATCGTGTTCGTGTCGTGTCCACCGAACGCGTATCGGAAAATCGATTTCACGTGTCGAAGAGTGCGTACCTCGCTCGATTGAGCGTAACACGCACAATGAGAAGCCTTGTGCTCGTACACACAGCTAGGTAGGGTCCCGGGGTAGGGCTAGGACATGCTGACATGACACCACGTCGCATCTATGGGACACAGCGACCCGCGAATAGCCGTACGGCCTGTGCATACGCGTGTGCGTGCGTGCCCGTGGGCGCGTGTCGAGTCTCGTGGCTCGTTATTCGAGCCACGTAGTGACTCGAGATCGGGTCCCTGGGTCGTCTAGGTATAGGGCTACATGCTTGTGCTCCTGGAATGGGTCCTTGACGTACCGTGTTCGCGTACGAAGGCCGTTTCAGCAGCAAATTTCAGCCTGAGTGCACAGTTTAGCCGACCAGTGCGCGTGCGATTACTCCGCGTACGCTCTACGAAATGACATGAAATTATACGAGCATGTGGGCAGAGGTTGCCCCCATGTGGTCATGAAATTTCACGCGAAACAGTCCTGTGCGTCAAGTTATGACGCACAGACAGCAGGGCATGCACGGGGCCGTGCACGGGCCTCGTGCACACGTATTCGTGTCCGTTTCGGACACTGAAATTGTGTCGATTCTAGATCCGTCTTTACGAAAGTTGCTCCAAATAATATTAACAAGGATTTCATGAAAATAGAAATGCAAAACACCAACTTTCAATTCTAAGTGGCATTTTGTCGAACACGTGCTACATAAGACCGATACGTGTCCGATACCGCTATCAAACGAAACCAAAATCCTACCAAACTTTATGCGCATGTCGAGGGTGCCTATATGAATGCTAATATGAAGAAATTTCAGAAGAAACAAAGGTAGAACGAGGTTTACCGATTGAGAGTCGAAATCTCAATAAAAGGAATTCCCTGAGCGCTTTGTCGACCGATTCTCCCGAGCAAATGCCTCCAACTCCTTCCTAGCAGTACTCCAGCAAGTTCTCCTCTTCCCAACGAGTGCAACGGAATTCGTTTGAGGTGAAACGGACATCGGATGAGAAAGTTAGGGTTTTTGGAGAAAGGGAAATTAGGATTTGCTCTTAGATCTAGTGGAGGCTATGAGTTTCTTCACAAATGAAGGAAGGTTGCTTATGGCCGCCCATGCTAGGGTGTTAGGGTTAGGTTAAGTCATGGGCCAAGCATTCCATGAGTTGCTAAAAAGGCCACATGTCAAAAAGGGTTAAAAAGGCTTATGTAAAAAATGACTTAAAATCATTTAATTCACTCCTAAATGGAATTCAATTCTAAATTAAATTTTAAAGGTCAATAATAATTCTAATTATCATATTAGGCTCTTAATGAAGGGTGACTAAGGTTAAACCACCTTATGCTACTCAAACACCAATCAAGCTACAAAGCATTCATATTATTAATAAATTAATAAGAGAATTCAAATAAATCCATAATGACTAAAGTAATCCTAAATAAAAAATGGGTGTGACATTACCTCTGCCTACGGAACAACTTCTGCCCACTTGGAGAAGTAGTAGGTAATTGCAAGTATAAACCGATGCCCTTTGGACGGCGATAGGGTAATTGGGCCAATGATGTCCATTCTCCATGCTTCAAATGGCCAAGAGGCCACCGTTGGGTGTAAGAATTCAGATGGCATATGTATGAAATCTGCATGGATTTGACAACCCTTACACTTTTTTGCATAGTCGACTGCGTCTGCTACCATTGTAGGCCAGTAGTAACCCATTCGACGGAGACGGTCCTACAACTTCAGGCCCGGTTGGTGAGCCCCATAAATGCTATCGTGAGCCTCGCGTAAGGCTTCTTTGGCTTCTGTATTTGACAGAGATCTTAATAGTAGTCCGTCATAAGATCGTCGATATAGTATTTTTGTTTCCGTGTTATAAAAGAATCTGAAAGAATGCCTTCTGATTGAAGTTGCTTCTTTCACATTCTCAGGTAGGATTTCATAGAATGCAAAGTCGATGAACGGGAGTCTCCAGTCTTGCACGTCATTGATTATCTGGGCGGAGTAACTCGTATCCAGTTGAACGTTGATTTTGGGACAAAATAGCTCATGGCCTATAACGTCAACTAGATGATGAGCATAATTTGGAACTTCCAAAGAAGCGGCGAGGCCTGCCAGGGCGTTAGCTTCAATATTCTGGAGTCTAGGAATATGTTCTATAAAGAACCCCTCCAAGGTTGCTATGATAACAATTGCTATCTGATGATAAGGAATCAGGTCCGCGTTGCGAGCTTCATACGAGCCTCGGATTTGATTGACAACCAACTACGAGTCGCCATATTCTTTTAGGTATTCAACTCCCACTTCTTTTGCAAGTCGGAGCCCGATGACTAAAGCATTATATTCGGCTACATTATTTGCACAAGGTTCTATAAGAGAATATGCCCGATTAACCACCAATCCGGAGGGAGAAATTAACACTATCTCGACTCCAACGACGATATCACCTTAGGACCCCGTTCTTGAGGCACCGTCGAAGAACATTCGTCAAACGTCTTCATATGAAGTCATATTTGAGTTAATGACTTCATCTGTAATTTCTTCATAGATTCTGGCTATTTTCGAGCCTGGATGGGCTGCCAGAAAGTCGGCCAAGGCTTGACCTTTGACAGCCTTCTGCGGAACGAAGACCATGTCGTAGGGAGAAAACTATATCGCCCATGTGGCTAGACGAGAACTGAGTGCGCCTGGCTTGGTCATGAGAACCCTGAGGGGATTGACTCACGAGAAACATGGATGGTCTGTCCTAATACATATAGTGTAGTATTTTCTGAATGGCGAACACCAAGGCAAGGCATTCCTTCTCCACGACGGTATACCTATGCTCCAGTCCCACCATCATTCGGCTGGGATAATAGATGGCTTGTTCGTTCCCCACAACATTGTTCTCTACTAGTAAGGCATCGAAGGAGTGTTCCATTGCTCGTACATAAAGCAGGAAAGGCTTTCCGGCAACCGGGGCTACCAGAACCGACGGATTCGACAGGTATTCCTTAATGTCATCAAAGGCGCATTGGCATTCCTCATTCCATACGAAAGAGACGTCTTTTTTCATAATTTGTGTGAAGGGTTAACATCATCTTGAGAGGTTAGATATGAACCTCTTGATGTGTAACGCCCCAATCCCAAAATACTTAGGACTAGGTACATCGACATGCCAGTTGTATACATACGAAGTGTACTCCAATATATGGAAACCTTGTATAAATACATAAGCTGTAAAATGCAGTAAACCAAGAGTAATCTAATCTCATCCACAAATAAGAGAATAATAATATAAATCAACTATGAAATTTGTTGTTTATACATGTAGTTGGGCGGAGACAAATCCACTACCAACTATCTCAAAAGAAAGAAATATATAAGAAGAAATAGAGGAAATAATAAGACGAGCCAAGTGCAATCATCTTCGAAAGGATGGAGAAGATCGCGACATCGACTAGAATACCCGCAATATCACAGAAGCACACACACCTGGAGAGATAACCAGGTCCTCAGAGGGACGTAACAAGATACATAAAGAACATGCCATAATAAACTGAATATATAATATGTCACAACCAGAAATGAGTGACAAGATGACAATAAGGTAATCTAACCATACTACAGTGTTTATGCAGTTAAGAATAAACCTCCAACGCATGGGCACTCTGGCTCAATAGCAGTAATCTCAGGTATGGCCCATCAGGATACCAGGGACCTCAAAGCATAACATTCATCGAATGTCAGAGGCCAGCAGTAAATCAGTATCAGGATCCAGGACCGTATCTCCCGCGAAGATAACCGGCAATAGGGAAGTGCATACTTGGCCCATATGTTAAGGAACCGTTCTTCCCACCCAATGCCTAACAGAGTCACATCCATGTCTCATATACCTCTACTAACTGCTAAGTCTCCTAACATACCTCTATTAGCAGTTAGCCCTAACGCATGCACATGGAGGATCAACCCACACACAAGAACCTCTACATGCTACTCATCTCACACATCCTCGTGGTACAACTGTGTCAAGGTATATGTGATACACTACAGACGGTAGTCCCTTAACTCTAAGTCCATATACAGTCAAAGGATAATAACAAAGTATATCTAATATCACTGAACAGACAGTAAATCAGGAACGATAAAAATTGGAAACAAATGAACAGTGATATGTAATAAAATACAAACTGAATATAAACAGTATAATGGCAACGTATCTTGCCTGAGGTTATATGTAAAAGGGAATAATCCAGTAGCTCGAACAAACAATTAAACGAAGCAAGAAAAGCCAAGTCCCGTAGATGACTCCGGATGCTGCAACAAACATCACGAATAAGTTTGGAATATAAGATATGCCTAAGAAACGCCTGTCCAAAAGTTAAATTCTGGAACAGGGGCAAAATCATAATTTTGGGTCAAAACGATGTCCGCCGTTGGACCCACTTTGCACCAAAATACGTGCCAATATCTACGGTCTCTAAAGTCGTCAAACTATATGTCTACGGATTTGTTTTGATGAGACGAACCCAACGGTATGTCCAATTTTGGATTTCGGTGGGCTGTGCACAAAATTGTCCGTTGAGTGGGATTGTGGGTTCGCCAAAATAACGTCCCGATCAACGGTCTCAGAATCGGACCAAACTTGGCTCATAGGACCTTAAAAATATTTCGAGTCCAATGGCGCAAGTTTTATCGCGGTATGACGAGTGTGCACAAATTTGTGACTTAATTTGCAAAGGGTCGATACTGGGTATCTCGACGGATACGCACTGATTTCGTCGCACATATGCATCGAAATCGGGTTCCGTCAGTTCCCACACGTCGACAACATCCACACGCACCTTTCGATGCATATAGTACACGTCCACGTCGCCCGGTTTGTCGGGGCGCACGCCGTATCGGGTGTTTTCCCACTTTTTGAAAACAGAATTTACAATTTTTCGGAAAACTTTAACAACGTGTAACTTTCTACATAATAGATAAAAAAGTGAATCCAGAAGGTGCGTTACAATCTTGGTTATGTTTTCTTTGACTGCCTTCAATTAGTTTTTACGAAAGTTTAATGGACAGGGAGAAAAGTGGCCGACAAGTTGATATTTCAAAACAGTTTTTAATAATTCAGAAAAATGGTTTTTCTCCAAGTCCGCCTTGATTTTTCGAGCAAGTTGGATGGCCATGTCAAAATCCACCTGGGAGATCTCGAAGAGGGTTATGTGGGCTTTCTACACGAATTTACGGATCTAAAAATGGATTTAAATTGGCGGAGAAATTAATCGGGAAAGTGGGATACCTTAAAGTGGGAGTCTGTTGTTGTCGATGGTTCCTTTGTCTTCTTCGCGAGCACGGTTTCGCTGTGGTGCGTCCGAGCTTCGCCGTGGAGCGGGGAGGAGGAAGGAGGAGAGGAAGAAGGTGGAAGAAATTAGGAGGAGAAAGGAAATTAGGTCATATATATATATATATATATATATATATATATATATATATATATATATATATATATATATATATTAAAGGAAGGGGGGTCGGCTCATATGCTGTTGCTTTTGCTTAAAGGGAGGGGGGGTTGGCCAATTAATAGCATGCTGCTGTTATTCTTATATTTGGGCTGTGGTGGTCGGCTGCCACATTGGTGGGGCCGACCACCACATGTGCTTGGTTTTTTTTTCTTTCTTTACTTATATACTACATATATATATATATATATATATATATATATATATATATATATATATATATATATATATATATATATATATATATATATATATATATATTTTCTTTCTTTACTTATATACTACTTATATATATATATATATATTTTTTTTTTACTACTTATATATATATATATATATATATATATATATATATATATATATATATATATATATATATATATAAATATATATATATATATATATAAGTAGTATATAAGTAAAATATATATATATATATATATATATATATATATATATATATATATATATATATATATATATATATATATATATATACCTCCAAAATCTCCACAAATCCAAAAGAAAAATTTAATCTTATCTATCCATATATAACATCAATTTAAACATTTGTATATATATTTGAATTCAATTTATAACAAATCAATCTCAATATTAATAATAATATCTAAAAATATGTTTATTTAATTACCACCAAATAATTTTAATAGTAATGGAATAATAAAAATAGTAATATGGTGGTTTTGGGTGACTCATACTACGCAGCCTAATCCGATCCAAAAAATTGCACAAATATTGTAAAATATTATTTTATTAATAAAATATAAATTTTGTACCAAAAGTTAATAAATATTTAACAAGTTCCAAAATAATTTAAAAATATTTGTACACACATAAAATATGCATCCATGGTCGTCATTGATCACACCACATGTCTACTTGGGCTTAAATTTGGTTCAGGCTCAGTTCGGGCTGAATTGGCCAAACCGGGTCATCAAAAAAATAAATAAAACCATAAATTGTATAAATTTATTTTTTTAAGTCTAATAAAATAATAAAAAAATAATAATAAAATAGTGGTTTTACATCCTACCCAACTTATAAGAATTTCGTCCTCGAAATTTAGGATTAATAGGGTAGATATGGTTAAGGGATAGGAAGAGTTCGTTAATACAAAATGTAATTAAATTTTTGGAGGAGGCGATAAAACGACGTTCAACACCACCATGCAATAGAAAATTGTGGAGTCGATATATACAAAAATATATCATGGTTATGGAATTGAATAAGGGTTGCCAGTGAAGGTAGCAAAATTTCGATAATCCAATTTGGAGAGTAATAAGGAATTGAGTAGATCAAAGAGAATAATATAGACATTTGGGAGGTGTGGTTCCTAGAGAGAAACTGGAGACTAATCGCCTCGATTGAGAGTTTGATTTAAGTGAATGATTAGAATCATTCTCGAGTGCTCAAAAACAATTGGAAGGACACGATAATAATTCTAGGGTTGAAAAATGAGGAGTAGTTAAAGGCGAGGATATAGCCACATGAGTCGGTCGACGGCTATCCACATTTGTGTATAATTAACCGATTGGGCAACCAAAGATGATACCTTGAGTCCAACTTAGCAAGTACAGTGCCTTGTCTTTCCAAAATAAGTAAAAGACAAGAATGTCACGACCAGCACCCTAGAGTAAGGGCACGTGTAAAACCCCTAATTTTTATTTATTTATTTATTTATTTATTTATTTTATTAGACTTAAAAATGAATTTATACAATTGATGGTTTTATTTATTTATTTTTTGTATGACTCGGTTTAGCCAATTCAGTCCGAACTGGGCCCGGACTAAACCCAAGGCCATGTAGGCACGTGGGAGACCAAAGTGGCCATGTAGACATATTTTATGTAAGCAACAGAAGCACGTAGAATCTTGCGCCCCACCACAGAAGGAGCACAGCCGACCCCTAATACAAATATATATACATACGTATATATATATATATGTTAAAACAAAACCTAAACCCTAATTTCCTTCCTCCAAATTTCCTTCCACCTCCTTCCTCTCCTCCTTCCTCCTACCCTCACCTCGGCCTGCTGTCCGCGAGCACAGCAACACCCCGCGACAGCGGCGACGAAAACGACGACGACGGCAACAAAAACAGATTCCCACTTTAAGGTATTCCACTTCTACGTGCGATTTCTCTCTCAATTCTTGTTCGTTTTCAGATCTGTAAATTCGTGTAGAAAGCCCACATTACCCTCTTCGAGATCCCCCAGGTAGATTTCGACATGGCCATCCAACTTGCTCGAAAAATCGAGACAAAGTTGGAGAAAAACCAACTTTTCTGAATATTAAAAACTGTTTTGAAACACCAACTTGTCGGCCACTTTTCTCGCTGTCCATCAAACTTTTGTAAAAACTAATTGAAGACAGTCAAAGACAACATAACCAAGATTGTAATGCACCTTCTGGATTCACTTTTCATATAGTATGTAGAAAGTTACACATTGTTAAAGTTTTCCAAAAATTTGTAAATTCTGTTTTTAAAAAGTGGAAAAACACCCGATACGGCGTGCGCCCCGACAAACCGGGCCACGTGGTCGCATACTATATGCATCGAAAGGCGCGTATGGATGTTGTCGACGTGTGAGAACTGACGGAACCCGATTTCGTTGCGTATGCGCGACGAAATCAGTGCGTATCCGTCGAGATACCCCGTATCGACCCTTTGCAAATTAATTCACAACTTTGTGGACACTCATCATATCGCGATAAAACTTGCGCCATTGGACTCGAAATATTTTTCTGGTCCCGTGAGCCAAGTTTGGTCCGATTCTGAGACCGTTGATCGGGACGCTATTTTGGCGGGCCCACAATCCCACTCAACGGGCGATTTTGTGCACAGCCCTCCGAAATCCAAAATTGGACATACCGTTGGGTTCGTCTCCTCAAAACAAATTCGTAGACATATAGTTTGACGACTTTAGAGATCGTAGATTTTGGCACGCATTTCGGTGCAAAGCGGGTCCAACGGCGGACATCGTTTTGACCCGAAATTACGATATTGCCCCTGTTCCAGAATTTAACTTTTGGACAGGCGTTTCCTAGGTATATCTTATATTCCAAACTCGTTCGTGATGTTTGTTGCAGCATCCGGAGTCATCTGCAGGATTTGACTTTTCTTGCTTTGTTTATTTGCTGGATCGAGCAACTGGATTATTTTCTTTTGCACATAACCTTAGGCAAGATACCTTGCCATTATACTGTTTATATTTAGTTTGCATTTTATTACATATCACTTTTCATTTATTTCCAGTTCTTACCGTTCTTGATTTACTGTCTGCTCAGTGATATTAGATAAACTTTGTTATTATCCTTTGATTACATGTGGACTTAGAGTTAAGAGACTACCGTCTGTAGTATATTGCATATACCTTGACACAGTTGTACCACGAGGATGTGTGAGATGAGTGGCATGTAGAGGTACTTGTGTGTGGGCTGATCCCCCATGCGCATGCGATAGGGCTAACTGCTAATAGAGGCATGTTAGGAGACTTAGCAGTTAGTAGAGATATTTGAGACATGGATGTGACTCTGTTAGACATTGGGTGGGAAAAACAGTTCCTTGACGTATGGGCCAAGTATGCACTTCCCTATTGCCGGTTATCTCCGCGGGAGATACGGTCCTGGATCCTGATACTGATTTACTGCTGGCCTCTGACATTCGATGAATGTTATGCTTTGAGGTCCCTGGTATCCTGATGGGCCATACCTGAGATTACTGCTACTGAGCCAGAGTGCCCATGCGTTGGAGGTTTGTTCTTAACTGCATAAACACTATAGTACGGTTAGATTACCTTATTGTCGTTTTGTCACTGATTTCGGTTTGTGACATATTATATATTCAGTTTATTAAGGCATGTTCTTTGTGTATCTTGTTACGTCCCTCTGAGGACCTGGTTATCTCTCCAGGTGTGTGCTTCTGTGATTTGCAGGTGTTCTGGCCAAGGCCGTGATCTTCTCCATTCTTTCGAAGACGATTGCGCTTGGTTCGTTCCATTATTTTATCGATCACTTCTTGTACATTTTATTTGAGATAGTTGGTAGTGGACTTTGTCTCTGCCCAACGATTGTATACATAACAAATTCAAAGTTGCTTTTATATCATTTATTTATCTAGTGGATGAGATTTAGTTATTATGGTTCTACTGTATTTTACAGCTTATGTATACATACGAGTTTCCATATATTGGAGTATACTTCGTATGTATGCAGCTGGCATGGATACGTACCTAGTCCTAAGTATTTTAGGACTGGGGCGTTACATGTTTTTGTGGTAGCCCATGCAGGTCTAGTTTGTCACTTCGGTTACGTTACTGTACCGATGTGAACCTGTAACATAGGATTAGAATCTAGGAATCTCATCCATACAGCTTGACCTCTTCCCTTGACTTCACATTTCGAACTCTCGATCGACCTCCTTGAATTGCATCTTGCTTGATTCCTTTCTACCGTCGATTCTTAGTTTCGTGCTTAGTGTCAACTATGAAGATGACTACACTAGTATATGCTCATAGGTCAAACACATGGCTAAAATGGTCATATTGGCAATTGGAATACATTCAAGACACTAATTGAGTTAAAAAGGCTTTAGTGTGATTAAATGATTAGTAATTTATAAAGTAGGATATTGCCACGGAAAGTTTTAATTTTGAGATTTCTAAATAGTAAATACCAGAGGATTTATAGAATTTCATACTTGGTTTAAGAAATTGATTGGCTTTTTGAGGTTTGATATTTATGAATTATTGGATTATAGCTATACATCTTTACACAAGTATAAAATTGATTTGCTTTTCGAGTTGTGATATTTATGAGTTTTGGGTGTTAGATATACATCTTTGAACAAATATAAAATTTATTTGATTTTCGAGTTTTAATGTTTATGATTTATTGTATTATAATTGTTCACCTTTGAACAGTTATAAATTGGTTTGAACATGATCTTAGCTTTTAAAGAAATGGCCTCAGGAATTATTTAAATTTGAGTTGTACAACTTACGATTTTCGTGTTTAGTAAATTTTGAATTTTAAGTGGAAGTAATGACGGTTAATTTTGGTTTAAAATATTTAAAAGTTATGAAAACAATTTTTTGAGAAATTTTTATTTTAAATGGTGTCCTGTGATTGAGGAATTACAAATCTAATTAGATTTTTGGTAAAAAAAAAGATTTTGACTGATAAGATTATTTGAAAATTTCTTTTAATAAGGGATTGCTAAGATTACAATTTTTGGAAGAATTTCGAAGGATGTGATGGAAAGTTATTTTGATTGATTAAAGGAAGTTACCATTTAAAAGTTGAGATTTTGTTGGAATAACTTTGCATGAATAGAAGTTAAAATTGATAAGAGCATTGAGCTTAAATTTTGAGATTGCTTTTAATATGCTAAGTGTTTTATTATGAGTTATTTGAAAATTTTAGAGTGTTAAATTTTGATTGATTGTGAAATTTTATGGATTTGTAAATTATGAACTCTTTAGTTAAATAGTTGAATTTAAAAACGTTAATTTTGGAAAATGTTAGTAGTAACGTAATAAAATTTTGCTTGAGATTTATGAGAGTGATTTAAATTTTTATGATGAATTTGAACGGCTTGGAGTGAATACAAATTTTGGTGGTTTATTTTTGAAAGT